>JADLZN010005697.1:0-461573 GCA_018155175.1 Sinocyclocheilus anophthalmus | reverse complement strand
TACAGCGCACGCCTGCGCCTTTGTGCATGCAATTGAAGAGGACATGCAGTACCGTTTCCGTGCTCGTTTGACTTGCACCTGGTGCTGAAGTGAAGATGGTGTGCGCGTCTGAATCGTCTCCCGTTTGATGTGGTCGTGATGACGTTTTGGGACTAAATAAATGCACTTTTTCTCAAGGAAAAAAAGAGACAGAGGCAGCAGTCAGAGGCAGCAGCCAACCCTAGCCCCGCCCCTGCGTTAACTCCATTAAATATTTTTACCAACCTCCACACAAGTTTTTAAACTGAAAAAATTAATCGCCTGCGTTAACGTGCTAATTTTGACAGCACTAATATATATTATATATATATATATATATATATATAATATACTATTACATACCATGCATCTCAATAAAGTCCGAATGTCTGCTGGAAAAGTATTATTTTTTTATATGTATTTTATTTCAGTAATTCAGCTCAAATTGTGAAACTCGTGTTTTAAATAAATTCAATGCACACAGACTGTTTAAGTAGTTTAAGTCTTTGGTTCTTTTTTTGTGATGATTTTGGCTCACATTTAAACAAAAACCCACCAATTCACAACAAATCTCAACAAATTAGAATTGTGACATTGCAATCAGCTAATCAACTCAAAACACGTGCAAAGGTTTCCTGAGCCTTCAAAATGGTCTTTCAGTTTGGTTCACCTAGGCTACACAATCATGGGGAAGACTGCTGATCTGACAGTTGTTCAGAAAACAATTATTGACACCCTTCACAAGGACGGTAAGCCACAAACATTCATTGCCAAAGAAGCCGGTTGTTCACAGAGTGCTGTATCCAAGCATATTCATAGAAATTTGAGTGGAAGGAAAAAGTGTTGAAGAAAAAGATGCACAACCAAGCAAGAGAACCGCAGCCTTATGAGGATTGTCAAGTAAAATTTATACAATTTTGTTTTGAGTGAACTTCACAAGGAATGGACTTAGGCTGGGGTCAAGGCATCAAGAGCCAACACAAACAGACGTGTCAAGGAATTTGCCTAAAGTTGTCGTATTCCTCTTGTTAAGCCAATCCTGAACCACAGACGTCAGAGGCGTCTTACCTGGGCTTAGGAGAAGAAGAACTGGACTGTTGCCAATTGGTCCAAAGTCCTCTTTTCAGTTGAGATCAAGTTTTGTATTTCATTTGGAAATCAAGGCCCAGAGTCTGGAGGAAGGGTGGAGAGGCACAGAAACCATGTTGCAAAGTCCAGTGTTAAGTTTCCACAGTCAATGTGACATTAGTTCATGCTGGCGGTCTTCAAATTGTGATTCTGCATGGCTCGTTTGGTCCATTGTGCCAAGAAATCTTTGGAGCACTTCCAGCTCTCCTTTCTGCTCGACCCCGCCCTTTTTTGAAGACCCGCTCCGATCTACTTCATGTCCCGTAGGGCTGCCGGTTTCCAGCAGATGTTGGCACCAGCCCCCATACTATCTGCCAAAAAGCTGGTTCAAATAATCATGAGTGATTCTTGGTGTTGCCTTCTGACTTGCGCCATCCAAACCAACATACCCTTCACCCCCATAGAGAATCTATGGTTAGTGTCAGGCAGCGTAAAATGATAAATCAAGAGACCGCAAAAAATTCAGTGATCGATGCTGAAGCCACTGTCAAAGAACCTGGTCTTCCTACCACTCAGCAGTTTGCCACAAACTGATCACCTCCATGCCACTTCCGAAATTGAGCAGTAATTAAAGCACAAACAGGAGCCGTCCTACCGCAATCTAGTGAGTAACATGTACAGTACCATTGAATCCATACTTCCAGAGGAGTCTCGCCAATAATTCACTCAACACCTTGTTTTTTTTTGAATTCTGGTCTTATGAAGTATTCTAATTTGTTGCGATAGTGAATCGGTGGGTTTTTGTTAAATGTAAGCCAAAATCACCACAATTAAAATAACCAAACACACGACTTCGACATGTGTGCATGGATTGTTTTAAACTACCGGAGTTTCCACAATCGTTCAGTTCTGAATTACGAAATAAATGACTTTTCCACGACTTCTAATTTATTGAGAGCACTGTATATGTATTATATATTATATAGATATATATATGTATATATACACATTGTAATTAAGAGCAATTAGATATTCTCTGGCCAAATTCTGTAGCCAAGAAAGCATTACATACTCCATTAACAATAAAATTACACAGAGTTTATATTTGCATACTACAAAACAGAAACTATGATAACATAACCTCAAAATACTACTTCATGGCACATCACTCATGAATAACATTGTATCCATTTAACTAAGAATCTTAGGGGAAATCTCAAACAGAAAATCCTTTCCCCCATATTATTTTACCAGCCATATGAGGAGTTTAACTGTAACCAGCAAAGCATGGCATCATACAAGCGGCACTTGACTTTACATAAGCATGTACACCGGTGGTTTGAAGTGCGAGTCAGGGCTTTCAATAGAGGTTTATTTGTGCTTGTTTGGGTGTGGGGGTTTAAGTGGAGACTCTGAGTCATGCCATGGACGGGCTCTTCATTTGCATGAGGTGAAATCCCTGAGCAGGCAGCGATATGCTGACAGATGCAGCAGAATGGGGAGAACATTCACGGACCACTCCTCACCAGAGCGCTACGTTCTAGTAGCACCCTGCAAGCAAGCAGACGGGCTGATGGTGCTCATCTGGGTGTGGTGTTAAATGCTGATAGCCGAAGCGCAGTTCTGAACCGTCTGCTCGCCCTAATGAAGCTAGCCAACATTCGCCCTCATATGTCCGTGATATTCGCTTGTAGCGGATTGAGGGCGAAAAATTGCTCGAGAGCGTAGGCTGAGTGCCCATGGAGATCCTATTTCTTCTCTATACTACCCGTTAGCTTCTTTCAAATTTACTTCACCAAACACTCAAGGACGAATTTCCTTCTCCCCCTCACAACGCAGGCTTCTTCTCCTCGCTTTGTCTTGCCACCTGTCTTTCTCAAACGAGCCTCTCCACCTCCCCGCCCTCTGTATCTTTCTCGCTCTATGGAGTTTATGCAGTGCAATATCCATAAGGTTCTCTTCATCAGCTCTTTTCTCTTACTACCTCTTATGTCAGTCGCATGCAGCTGGGCTTTGAAAAGGAGGAGTATTTGGTGTCATCTTTCGGTGCAACGGGAACACACAGGAGGCAGGGTTGCCTGTTTAGGAGGGGAAAGGGATAGACACAATAGTGCAAAGTCTTGTTTGAAGTCTGAACTGCAGATTTTTGGGTCTTGGCTTTACACCACATTGGAGTTACCAGCAACTCTCAGGTTCCAAACTCTCTTCGGTAACTCCCACCTGAGAATTGGTCCAACTGCAATCCCTCCAGCCCAGGCGTCGTGAATATGAAGTTGGGAAAAAGGCGCACAAGACTCTGAACGGGATAGAAATTTCTTCATTATGCTGTTCAGAAAGCAGACCACCCCACAATGGCTGGTCAATACTAGCCTGGGCTCAACGTCCTGTAAAGTCGAAGGTGGAATTTGGAGTTCGTGACCTCACTCCCTCTCTTGGTTTCATTCCCCAGCTAGCATTGGCGCCCTAGACCCTGTGTTCCGTAACCAAACTGCAAGTATCGACCACAACTGAGAAACGGTGGATGTAATTGATGCAATTCCACTGTTACCAATCTATTACAGACCATTAGATAGCATGACACTTAACATACCACCTTACCATTTATTGCACGGCTTAAAAATAAAGTTCTCCATAGGGTCACTTTATTCGCATTATTGCTGATAGGGACACATTTCAATGAACAAAGTTCCTAAAATAAACTTGTTTTTGGGTCGTAAATGAACTCTTTTTTCCATATAACTAATCTCCTTCTTTCTCTGTGTCAATGCTATCGTTCATCATGTGATGTTAAAATGTGGTTTTCCATGGAACCGTCAAGGCATAAATGACTGTTTGCTCTTACACCATCATAAAAAGGAGGGCATCCTTTAATAATTATCTACCATAAAACTACACACAATTGCACATACCGGCCCCCATACCTTTCTAGATCAACGTGGTACCCTTTCTATAAGCGTATGTTGGTTGTTAGTATTATGAATGAGTTAGGGATCAGCAGTGCTCCTTCGCTACCACGCTACACGCCATAATGACCCCCTTTTGAAATAAATAAAACCCTTTCAGCCCTTTTTGTAAGTGAGACCTTCTAACATTGATCTTGAACGATTCAATTATTCAATAATCCCTTGCTTTGTTTCCCATTTATTGGATTCTTCTGTTCTTTTTTCCTCAAAGTTCTCCGTATCTCCTGTTAGCGCCTACCAACATGACTTCCATCTAACTTGCAGCTCTAAGAGCCGTTGGACGCGCAGAACCGCCCTAAGTTAGAGCTTTAAGAGCAGATCTACGAGCTGTCAGAGTTGGCAAGGATAATTTTCAAAGGCTGCCCATATCCTATCATGAATTACTTTGTTCTAGTCAATCTGCATTTCTAACAGTCCGCCTTCCTTGCTCTTCATGCTACATTGGCCGTTGGTTACAACTGAGCTGACTATTTTTCCTTGAACGTGTCTACTTTGAAATTTTCACTTGCCTGGTTTTGTGACCCATGAAATGAAATGACTGGCCCATTCATGCAAACCTCAAACTGTGTTTACGTCATTGGCATCAGTCATAATCTAATACGCTCCTAGGCTAGCCTTCCCTGCTGTTGTAAATACATCCTTCCCTTCGTTCTAAAGACCCGGGGCAATTCAATAATTCTATCTAGACTGTGGATTAAAAGATGGTGTTACTCATATCAATACAATCAAATGTGTTCTAAGCTTTGGACAACCACCTCAGGCCCGCTTCCTGTAAACAGAGTATCACCTTCTGAATTTAGGGATTCTTCATAAACATGAGAAGTCCTCAAAATATTACTTGCTGAAGGCTGTCGTTGTGAAGTTATCCCTGAACGTGGACACCTGCTGGCCATTCAAACCATACTTCCAAGCAAAGGGCCATTAGGAAATGCCAGCTTACTAGTCTACGGCCACCTCAATAGTCATGTCTTGCATACCCCCCCGTGGCTGGGAGCTAAGGGTGATTTCGTAATTGTGTCCTATACAATCTGTAATGTCAAAACATATACATCGTCGCGTAACTATCATCGCTACGTCACTGGTTGATGCACGTCCGAGATTTTTACCGTTCAGTCTATGTGGCTCAAGGTTCACAAACGGCAAGTCCTACCCGGCCGGCGTTCCCATCCAGTTGCGAATTTAGATCGTTATCGGCGCAAAACTGGAATATCGCATACAAAATTTGCGAACAAGCACTGTTTCCATCCAAACGAGTCGGGAGTAGAGAGAAAAAACTCCGTGTCATCCTCCATCCATCCTCTGACTAAACCTGGCACGCAAATATGCACTAAGAAAGTACCAATGAAGTGTAGATAAGCCACTGAATATCTAATTTCTCAATATAATAATTACTTCGCGCTCTTGAGTCGAGCGCAGATGACACCGAATAAATGGTGGTTTCCTTCTCTTCGGGTGGGGTGAACTGTCAGCTGTTTTGCGTATGCCGTTGTGGGTAGTTAGCCGTTCTCATGGGAGGCAGTTCACAGGAAATCTTTTGTGACGACAGGCTCTCGCCATGGAACACAATCGGTATTCCTCGCTGGTTGACGTCAGATATGCATGTCCCACTACGAGCAAGCCTCACATGCTTTTTGACGCCTTCAATTCATAAGTTTAGACCCAACTCGGCGGGATTTTTATTTATTAAGTCAAAAAACAACCTCAAAGCCGAGCGTAACACAACTCGTTTCTTTTGAACTTCACGGGTATTCCTTTTCGCGAATTTGTGCTGTCGTTTCCATCACCTCGTTCTCTCATCGCGATACTTTCAAATGGCCACAGGATAACAGTGGTAGGGAATTCATAGATTTGATGCTAGAGGCCCCTTTATGCCTCAGCAATCCTCTTAACTTGCGCTTATGTAGAAGGTCTAAACATGGTTTATTTTACTAAATACAAAGAGGCGATTGCCCCAAGTCTAAATCGCCCGTTCCACCACCTCACGTAAAGCCAGTTCTGTCATCGAAGCACTTCTATCATTGGGCACAGCCTCCTGATGGGTTGTTACCTCAACCACTTGATGATATTCAACGAGTGCTTAAACTACTTGGCACAAGTTGAGCTGTCGTTTCATGTTTTGCATATTCGCAAGGCCAAGGATCCTTACTGCGCTTTAAACCTTTAATGTAGGCTGGGGAAAAAAATAGATTGTCTTCGGTCGCGTTGAAAACGTTTTTATTTTAAATTGACGTCGCAGTTTGATTATCGATTCTCAAACACGCGCCGTTGCCCGTGCAACTCGTCTATTTTCCGCTGATTTATTTCAGCACATCATTTAACACGAAGTCCACTCGTGATTATCGTTGAACTTATCATTTTAGTCTTTCTCCACTCAGAGGATTACTCAACTCTGCATTGTAGATTGATCTTCCCTTACCGCTATGTTACATACAGAAAGCCGGTCACTCACTTCACCTTATCATGGCCATCTACGGTTTCACGGCGTGCACGTCGGCCAATGTGCTCATCGATTAATGCTGATTATGAGAATACTATCAACTCCTGCGGACATGAATTGATATCCAATAGCATTAGGCGCCTATGGTTTTACCGGCAACTGAATGAAGTGAATTGAACTGGCCGACGGTCGCGCGTGCAACTGTTGTGGCGACACTGTACACATACTACTAGCGCGGATGACGCTCGCTGGTTGTTTTCAGCTTCTGTACCATTCTCACTACTAGTTCTGAATAGTGACACTAATCGTCATCTCCGAGCTGCTCTGAGATCCACTCTCTATTAGCCATTTTACTCGTTTTCATTTAAGACAGACTACGCATTCATATCACATACACAGCACTGCAAGTTCTTCACGGCAAACCCTTCAAATGGAAAGGTTTTATCTTTAACTGTAAGTATACAAACTCAGAACATATCGTTTATCTTAGGGATAGCCATCCACCACATCTGTTTTCCGCTTTTAATCTTTACAACAGTAACCCTCTGTTGTGCCAGCCACTTTGTTGGCCAAAATAAAAGAGTGTTATATCTTTTCATTTGGATAGTAGCGATATTGATCTCACTTTCAAATCTTCAATCGATATCTTTATGCTTTCTACGATTACTCTAGAAAATATTTTTTTAAACAAGGCCCCTCACTACAAAAAAAAGTATACAAGGTTTAATAAAAATACAGGCGCATGCGTGGGTCTCTTAAGTTCACATTTTCTTCTAGTAATTCACCATTTGTAAACTTGCCTATGATGTTGTTAGTCTTGTTAGTGTTTTGTTTAGAAAAGCAATAGCCCTTTTTATTTTAAAACTATCATTCCACGTGCGAAGTGTTATACTAAACACATCGAAATCCTCCTGAAATCAAAATCCGACCTCTCTGAACCATCAGAGAGCATTATGAAGCGCTGAAATGATTCAGCCAATCACGCTTCCTTCAGAGTTCGTCTGAACCCCCCACCCTCCCACCTATCTTCACCTGTAAGAGCTCATTCCTTACATTGGGTTACTTATCTATATGCACCTCGTGCAAGCAACAGTATGCTCTTAAATATCACGACGCATCCTTTTCCCAGCAATCCCTCAGCTACCGTTTTCTGTTCGTCATGGCTACTTGTGCCCAGTAGCAAGTTCCTGTACCTTGCTTTCGGCACGTGCAGCAGCGTAGGTCGTTACTCCTTAGCCGTTTTCTCGAGCCTTCTACTTTCATTCCAAAGACCAAATATATTAACATTGTCATTTCCATTACCATGCTAAAATCTTCTGAGAGATGTCATGATACAACAGTAAAGATAAATATAAGGATAAATATATTAGCATCCACTCAAACACACAACAACATTGTGTTTATTATACATACGCACTGCAGTTTTGTTGTGTGCTGCTTTGAATGCTTCAGCTCTTTAAAGCAGGATGGATTCTGATTGTTTTTAGACTCTTTTGCATTCCCTAGCGTGGCACAAACATACGTCTTTAACCAGATGTGATTCGTTGGACTCTTGTATGGTTGTCTGTACACTTTAGTACCTTTTTGCTGATAGATGACGCCTGCGCCTCAACTATTCTTTTTGGCTTACTATTCAGATTGTCTTTTTTTAAAATCCTCTAATCTTGGATCGCGTCTTAAAAGAAGTTCATGAAACGGCGCCTTAAGGACCAGTCCTTTTAGTTTTTCTACAATTTAAAAGTTCACCTTTTCCCCTTTTGACTTGGTCGTACCCTTGGTCTAGAGCATTCTGGGTGAACTAAATGCGGCCGTTTGGTGTGTCATATTGTATAATTCGGCTCCAGGCCCAACCTAAGCACATCGAGATGCACATCTTTATGTCTTTTAAAGGGTATGAGAATAATATTTGTAATCATATTTTAATAATATCCAATTCTATCGTCCTAATATTTTAGGATCATCCTAGCATAATAGCACCAACAATCTTCATTCAGTCGAATCAGTGACGCGCGATTAATTTGGTACTTTACAAACTACCACATTCAACCAAAAAATACAAGAAGCAATTCCACTTTGTTTATTTATTTGGAAACACTCTCAATAGTCCTCCAATTTATAACCTTCTGACCTCACGGTCGAAGCTTTTCTTAACCACTGCTTGCTATATAACTCTGACTTCACACCCATACTGCCAGATTACTAATATGCTCTTGTCCATTTGGGAGAAGTTATAAGTTCTTAATAAGGTTTGAATGATCTATTAAGTTTTTTATTTAAACTTTTGAAAGTCCGGGTCAGGACCGCCTGCCAAGACATATTTATTAGACAAGCTCATTTATGTCGTCCCTGATCCCCTATGGCTAGCACCTCCCGCATCCCACCACTGGGGGGGGGGCGCGGCGCGGGGGCGCTTGCTCGACTCCCCCCTCCTAATGTGATATTACCATGACAGCTTTGTGACGCCCAGCCCACATTGTGGGCGCATTGATTCACGGACGGGGTTCAGCCAATTGTTCTCAGCTATCGAGTCATTGGAAAACCCACGCCCCTGTCCCCGCGTAAACGCACACACCACCCTCTCAGTCAAGCACCAAATGCCTGACAAGAACCCCACTGACACAAACAGGCATGCAGCTTGGTGTCAGGTAATGACACAGACAATCCTGCGAACAGACCCCGCAGAGCCATGGTGGTGCTGTTTCTTCACAGTGAAAATATGTAATTTGTGGGGTCATACTATCTGTTGTTCTCATCAGTCTATTCCCGCGGTTGTGCAACTCACCTGCTCCAAATTTCGTACAAGATTTGTATTCTCTACACTGCGGTTAACATCGATCTACATGCTGTGCTTTTTCGGTACCGCTCTATTCATGTCACACAATGTGAAACTAGTAATCTCCATCCCGTGCATCCTCCTCAGATGGAGTGGCCATTCTTACCGGCCAGTTGCGACTTTTCCTATCTCCGCAGATCTTACGCTAAATGCCTATTCTTTGTGTAGCTACTGACTAGATGCGGCCCTGGAAAGCGCGATTCACTTTTTTGTGCACGTCTCCTAATTTTTTTGTGTGTACTCTCCGCTTTACCCCAATCAGTCTCCGCTCGTAGGTGGATTGACTGTTCAACGCCTTGTCTTCCCCGCTTCCACGCGCGTATCTTTACTTGTTCTGCTCTCACCCCTGCTTATTTTCGCATTTACACATGTACCTTTCCAACACTGTGTACATACTCCACACAAATGGCCCCCTCAGTCGTTTTAATTCTTGACATGCCCCATCATCAAAGGAATCCAACCAGCACGAGTATTTACACGCGTTGCTGGTGAACTACTTGCTCCATTTCCTTGCTTGAGGATCAACAGCGGGACGACGACTACCTCCAAGAATTGCATGTCGCGCCGTGGTCGTGTCGTGTCTTCCTTTTGGAGAGGAGTGCTGTGGTCGGGTTGAGGATGTATGCTCTAGTACGGCCGTGTGTGAATAGAGATGGGGGCGAGCTGGCTTACGGAGACACATCCCTCCCCCTTGACAGGATCACAGATAAGTCACCACGTCTGTGCTCATTCTTTCTTGTTTAATGAAATTCCAAACTAGTCCTACTCATC
The DNA here is from genome assembly GCA_018155175.1 of Sinocyclocheilus anophthalmus. Taxonomy (NCBI): domain Eukaryota; kingdom Metazoa; phylum Chordata; class Actinopteri; order Cypriniformes; family Cyprinidae; genus Sinocyclocheilus; species Sinocyclocheilus anophthalmus. The sequence continues at coordinate 451,483 of JADLZN010005697.1, read as the reverse complement.
TGCTCGGAAAAAGGTCTTTGTGGATGTAGCTTGTGAAGGCTTGTCTTAGGGTGATGAGAGAAAATGAGACAGTCTAACTGTTTCGATTTATACAGGTTTTGATCAACTCACCAGCAAGGTCTCAAACTGCCTGATAACCGAAACGTCCTGTAATTGATAATTAGAGTGACGCCACTGACCTCATATTTTAGGTCAGGTCCACACTTACATCAATTTATCTTTATAGCCACAGCTACACGACGCGACTTAAACATTTAAATGCTACTGGGGAAAGAAAGTCATGAACTATTAAACCAAGTAAGCTTATAATTTAAAAATACTCTATTTACATTAAAATTAGATGCAATCTATTAATTACAATTTCAGTAATAATTAATTTGTAAATTCTTTAATTGCGATTTCCTTACTTAACAACCCACCAAACAAATAAAAACAACTCATCATTTACTTACTTTCAAACTAAATCTGGTAGTAAACTCAATGTAATCTATTATTTATTTTAAAAACGACTAAATAGTTATTAAGATCTATATTTAACAATTAATTGTCTATTAACATCTCCTAAATAAAAAATAATCAACATCTAAAACATAATTAGTTCTACATAATAATATATTCAATTAATCTATGTATACCATGTGTATATCATCTCTTTCAAAATATATATTAGTATATGGTATATATATTTCTCTTTAAATTATAATTATAATTACTGTTAAATGATAAAACATACACAACAATGACAATAATTAAAATATTTTTATATAACATAATATATTAATATTTTACATAAATATATAATATATTAATGCATAAATTATTGTGCCAAATAGTGGCAAAGTAGACCAAATCCAACTGAACTGCAGTTTAAAAAAAAAAGAACAGCAAAAAAAATTGTGCATATTTCTAAATGGAGTGAGCCATTGCACCACGGTTGCAAAGTGTTGCTGTGGGTTGAGCAAATTGCCAAGTATCACAAGCCCTAAGGATAATCTATGTTGAAGAAAAGCAAGAGAACAACTGTTTTACAAAGCGCTAATGGTGTTTCTTCAAAATCATACTCCGAAGGGAATCTTCAGGCTTAGCTTAGGGAGATTCGTTTAGGTGCTTTTCGCCTGAAAGAGCACGAGAGGCCTGGTTGGCGTCCCTTTTCTGGGCCTCTTTGTTGAGATGTTCTTGCAGCTGTGGAAATAGCAAATGGAGCTTGCTCTGTGGCCATGCTGGGATTGGGTGGGGATCTGACCTCTGAAGCCTCTGCATTCTAAAACTGCTTGCTATTCACTGTATATTCACAAACTGTTTAACAAATGTAACCATCTTTAACAATTTTCATTTGAAAAACTTTAAAATCAAAGTGCCTTCCACATAAGTCAAACTATCTAATGGCTTCATGGCTAATGACCAATACGCTGGTCTCATGCGCCATTCCTTTCGGTTCCACATTAAAGATGTCATGGGCAGAATAAGGTACAGGCCCACACATAGGCTCACAGATCAAAACATTTCCATCTAAGCTATGTCTTCAGACAGAGCTCATTAGTTTCCAGTCACTTGCTGTGTGGGTCAGCACAACGCGCACCAGTTAGCACTGGCGTTAGTTAGCCGTTTTCCGCCGTTCATGTGATCTGGAGTGCAATTTACGGCATCTTTCTGATCCTATTCCAGCGAATCAATATAATGATTCTTAGCACAATGCATCTAAGCAAGCATCTAAGAGCTGTTTTGTCTCAGTGGGGTAAGAGTTCACTAGAAAAGACCTGGAACGTGTAAATACGTAGATACACCGTTTCCCCCAACACCACTGAGAGTTTACGTTTTGATTTCAGCCTGCGCTCAGCACTCTTTCATCTTCATAAATGCTACAAATGAGTTGCTGCAGGTTTCTGTTGTGTTTTTCAGCATTGCTGAAAGACTGAGGTGTTGGAAAGTTTATCTCAAAAGGTGGTAATTGCAGTATTGTAGGGATGTTTTAGGTGGTTCCCCATGTTTAAGTCCCCAGACTAACTGTAACTCAAAAACAGCCTACAAAAAGAATGGAAAAACAAGCCAATGGAAAAATAAATGAGCGTTGTACTTCATGCACAAATAATTTCATAATGTAATTTTTATGAAAAACCTATGTATATACGATTGCTTACGTAACCCTTTTAATAAACCTAGGGGTTCATTTCAATTTTGTCTTAACCAAGAAAACCTTTGTTGGTGCACATTCGGCTACGGTCTCTTTTCTACTTACGCCCTGCCCGATGGATACTGCGAGGCAATGTTTCGAAATCACCTCTCAGGCTCAAACTGCACTGTGTCTCCCTACTTTGATCAATCCTTCTATAGAAGTCGTCCAGCGTTCCGCTCTGAGGCCCCACATGTGATAAACCCAACAATCTGTCCAATGCTTTTCCCAAACCGCAATTCCACAAGGTCCACCACAAACCGTCCTATCAATGTCCGTTCCATAGTTGAATGTCTCCTGGCCACGCCACGCCAGTCAGCATGCACTGAAGACTTCAAACCCTCACAATAAATACAGCAACTGTAACAGTGGAAACAACACTCTGCCCTAACAGGAAAAAAAATTAAAACAATTTTGTTCTGTTTACACCTCTTGAGCCTTATATTACCAAGAATAACACAGTCCTCTGGCAAATGACAGACACACTGTTTTCATCTGCACTCAGACCAACCCGTGCTTCGCCCATGCTGCATCCCACGCTCCTTCTATCAGCGCATTTTCGCTGCTCCTCCCCCCTTCTACGTAACTCACTACATGACGTACCTTAAACAAGCCTCAAAACGTCTTGGCTAGCAATAATCACTTCTCCCCATAAATAGTATCCATGTCATTGGATATGAAATAACAAAAAGATAATAAAATATACACAGTAAATTATTCCTGCATCTTATACAAACAAAGCATATTTTTTCTACGGGGTCCCCCACACTTAACTAATATAAAGCAGAGGTAGATCTGTGAAGGGAGCCACTTCCTGTGTGCTTTAAGATCTAAAAGTTTTTAACCTGTTTAATATCTATAGGCTCAGATGGAATCTGGAATCTCAGATGGAATTTTCTGCATGGATTTTGAGGAGAATATCTGTAGAATATGTTTTGAACGGAGCTGAAAGCACTATATTCTTTTAAATAACTGAAAGCACAATGAAATTAGCTCATTTTATAATGATTGAGCATGCAAGGGGCAAAAAATGAGTAGAACTTATGATTTATGGGCGTTCCAACTCTGCAGAAACTTCTGCGGAATTCTGAAGGTATGCATTCACTTATAATTCTTTGGAAGAAAAACAGAATGTATCAAATCACACCGGAAGGACTAGAGAGTTTAGAAGACAAATATTGTGAAAAAGGTTCTGAGAAGAAAGCTGTGAAGAAAGAAAGAAAGAATGCGATGTTGGTGAGATATTAAAGTTTACAACAAATTAGTCAGGCTAATTTCTTTTTAGATAAACACAATGCTTACTACTCCAAAGAAAGCTGCAAGGCATCAGCATCCATCTCCCTGTGGACCTATCATTGCGACACAATTATTGCAACACTGTAGAGCATAATAATACAGGCCTGCGAGTAATTCTAAGCAGATGGAGAGAAATAAGGTCATGTGTGGGCATACAGAAGCACCCATTCTCCACTCAGTGGTGTAGTTCCAAAGATGAATGCTGTACATTTCCTCACACACACACACCGGCGATATTACAACCAAACTTGAGCAAAAAAAATGGCCTTAAGCTTTTAACAGACATTTAAAACACTGTTGAGTATTCAAAAATATTCTCAAATTTACAAAGATTGCCTTTTGAAAATCTTTTTTGAATGAAAAATGAACTGCACAAACCACATGGGATTGTTTTTTAAAGTCTGAGGTTGATTTTGACACTGGCTTCTCCTTGGCTCTACTATATGAGACATGCTCTCTGAGTTTGCTGTTGATTTCTTTTTAATCTACTTAATGTTGTATCACTGGAAACCTCAGCCTAGTTCTTAGAATGTGTCTCACCACTACCGGTATTCTTAGAGTCAAGGGCTCATTTCAGAGTTGTATTAAATATTCTCTCTAAAAAAAAAGACTAAGTGCAAAATTACATTTCAAGACCTTTCACACTTTGTTTTGATGATCTTTTCACTATATGCCAGTTTACTTTAGAGTTAAGAACATTCATTAAGACATAATCTAAGTCATAAAAAACTTGTTTTGGGAATTCCTGCAATAAAATAATGCATATTTCTGTATTAAAAGGCCTAATTTGACTAGACAGATTTGACTTGAAAATACTACATTTAAAAAATAAAATAGAAATAACTCAATTTAAAACAAAAAAATAGAAACTAGATTATAGTTCTTTCTTTTTTTCTTAAAAAAACTGCATTGAGGCTTTTTTTTAAATAGATAAAAGTCTTTAAACAAATGCATTTCAGCTTTGGCAATGTGTGCATGAGCAGCTCTACAATAAACCAGCCATGTGAGAACTCTGGTGGTATGGCGTAATCATTTCTGAAGAACATCTGATGAACATCTTCAGGGCTTGGTTTAACACTTTAACAATGGAAGACTTTATCACGTGTGCAAGCACAGACTGAGGAACTCACACATGCCTGCCTCAAAAAAAAAAAACTCATTCACACACAAATAAATAAATAAATACATGCACACAAACACAAATCAACATTTGAAATCATTACAACTGTCATCTGTCATCATTACTCTGTCAAGTTCCACTTTTTATTGGTTCATGATGTCATACGCACACATTGACGCGCGCACACACACGCCCCCTCACACACACTGCCACCCCCAACTTCCCTATATCCCAAATTTCTTTTTCAATAAGCTGAAGACATTCTTACTTCTGCATGCTCAAACTTCATCAGTGGTGAGTCGTTTCATTCAAATGACCTTTCAATAAACAACAATCAAACCCTGAAGAAAAACTCCTGTTGTCTTTGTCATTGAGCAATACTCAATTGCACAGCTGAGGTAATGATTTCCTGTTGAACGCAACAGGATTATATCGGGTTAGGCGGGCCCTGTCACTTCCTCCACCCCCAGTCCAGCCTTACAAATGAGTCTGCTTGGAACCATACCCCACACAAGGTCCCTGCTTGTGGCTCATTTCTTGTGCCTCTCTCGAAAGGCAAGGACCGAAGGTGAAAGGAGACACTCTCGAGCAGCGGACTGAGGCAGGAGCGACGCACGAGACGGGAAAGGTTGGGCGGCGACAACAGTCCTACCGTGCTATTAAATGCCAGATAAAAGGGGATGCTGACCGCTAAAACCCAAAAAAATGAAGCAAAAGTTGCCTACATGCATCCTCGATAGAACACAGAGCAGTATATTTAATTATGTCCTATATGACGTTTACGGGTACCCTGTGCTTTCAATGGAATGTAATTTTACAGCACAAAAACCAAGAAGATATTATTGAGATTGAAGAACTACTTTAAAACTCTACTATAAATATTTGCTTTTTAAACTATCATAGACAACAAATAAGGCAATGTAGTACACTGTCAGCACAGGCAAAATATAAAGACAAATATAGAATAAAAAAAATATCTTTGAGTTCAAAGCTGCAGGAGACTTTTTTATTTCTTTAGTTTATTTTAATCGAAATATTATAAAACTAAAAAGCTATGGCTATGCTAAGGCATAATTTTTTTTTTGTTTTCATTTTTTATTTTAGTACCAAAATAATTTTACACTTGAAAAAAATTAATAGACCTCTTAACAGAATTAAAAAATAAAATTGGCAAAAACTAAAATACAATTACGAAAACTTTTAACTAAAATGACATGAAAACAGGAAATATACAATAAAATCAACATTAAAAAAATGAATATTATATAATTATATATATATATATATATATACACTGTACATACTATATATAGATAATGCGTATAGTAGCTAAAATGCTTTGTTTAACGCAAACAATTTGATAATAATTTAAGGATTACAAAATTAAATTTATATTTTGATGTATTATAGATCATGAGATCACTTCATTACATAAATTACATTTTATACACAATGCATAAAAAGAGTCTTAAAAACTTGTCTTGTATCATAAAGAAATAAATTGTTATTATTAGATATACATTTCCCAGTCACAATGATCAATACAATTCAGACTGAGAAGTGACATACTGTATTTAGAAGCTAAAGTTGTAAATATGTTCCTCAACTAGAATCAAGAAAACATCATCCACCCAGGAAAAAGTCATGTGCTCTGTTGATGACCTTCACTCTGTGATGACATCAAACTCACATCTCTGTATTTCTGCAGCATCTGCATTTCCAGAGGCAGAGCATTGTCTGCACTTCTGCTTTTTGATATCATCAGAATGGCCTCTGAATGCATCGTTTCATATTTAAATGTACAAGTAACACCCTAGTCGAAGGGGAAACTGATTCTCCAAACATCAGCATGTAGGCACGTCAACCACAGGTTGGTAAACTTCATAGGTGTATCACGACACATTTGAAAAAAGTGAGTAATTTGGATACCTCCATGCACATACCATACAACCACACAAAACACTGGCTCGTGCTGAACGCAAAACATCTGGTTTTTTTTCTGTCTTTATTTACAGCTTCAAAAAGGACCTATACTATTGCCCCTGGTTCTGTATGAGTCAGTCTGTGCAAATGAAGGGAAACGTCCCTTCATGGCCTCAGAGCAGAGGGACACATTTTTTGAAGGCTTGTATTTATTTTTGTATCACAAATGAATCATCGGTCATGCATTTAAAAAATGTTAACTCTTTCTGTTCCAGTTACATATATCTGTTCTTGAAAACCCTGCTGATTACATCATACGCTCTTAAAAAATACAAATTCCAAATACAGGGTTTTTTTTGCCATAGAAGAACCAGTTTTGATTACCCAAAGAACCTTTCACTGAATAGTTAATATTTTTCTCAATTTGAAGGACAGCTGAATCATTTAAAGAACATTTTGTTCAATGAAAAGTTCCATGGATGTTAAAAGTTCATTACGGAACCACAGTTGCCACTAAAAAAACATTTTTTTGTACAGTTGTCATGATGCAAACAGGTGCACACAGAAATACATATTTCATGCACACAGATTCTCAAAGATCATTACATAATATGTGTTCTAGACAGCGTAATATGTGCCATTTTCATTTCCTAGAGATTTATATAAGTGCAATGACCTGCATGAACTCTGATTAACCAATGCAATTCAGCCTCCTGCTGTCTAGAAAAAAGGGGATTGCACAAATGGGTTCGATATGATCTGACGAGTAGACAGATTGCATAAGCTGGGGCCATTTAGCTTCAACCGGAAGGTACGAAGACCTTAACAAGTCTGCCGCATGTTAGCATCTGGTTGGTGCATTAGCGTATGGGCATAATTTGAATTCTGCTCGGCAACAGTGGTGGTAATCATTGTTTGTACAGGAACCGGGGTGAAAAATGAACTGAAGGCGATAAAACTGTGGGCACAGGGATAAAATTGATGCCGGATGTCACAAAGGACAGTGGCTGGACTGGAGCGTCACATGAAAATAGAGAGAAAGTTCAGAGAGAGTGCAGGCCTCTGCTGTAGCCGAGGGGAAAGTTCCCACACTTCCAGAAAGGAGCGCACAGAAAAAAAAAGAGAGACCGCCTGACTGTTCCACGGAGACAATCTCTGTAAGAGGCAAAAAAATGAGAAGACAGAGAAATATAGAATCTTTTCATAGGAAAGAAAATACAAATCTCATTTTAATTGAGATTGTTTTTCCTAATGAGGTAAAATCTAGAGCAAACGGAGACTTCTGCTTAGATCTCCTGCTTCTCAGATTGTTCTCCTGAGAAAAATATCTCAATGCCACAAACTGCATTTATATACGAGACACTGATATCTGCAATCAAATCTCAATATGAGCTCAAACATTTCTCATTAAATTCTTCCAGGACCAAATTATCTGAGGTATATGCAATCCCACTGCTTTTATAATCGTTTATATGCCAGCAGTTGTCTCATTTATATCCAATTTTATTTCTCCCAAAACTGTTTAGGTAAAATTATCATACAAATAAGGTTTGGTTGAATTATAGTCTTGGTAGCACGAGTAAGAATCGGTTAAAATTGACATGGAATAAATAGTGGACAATGAGTATTTTTTGGCATGTGCATTGCCATTCAAAAGTTTGGGGTCATAACTTCCCCAACATAAATGTTTTTTGTAAAATGTAATTCACTCCAGTGATACAAAATATTTCAGGCATCCTACCCCAGTCTTCAGTGTCCCATGATCCTTCAAAAATCATTCTAATAAGCTGATTTGATGTGCCCCAACTTTTTTTTATTAACCATACTATCAACTTTTTTTTCCAGGATTCTTTGATGAATAGTAATTTCAAAAGAGAAACATTTATGTGAAATAGAAATCTATTGTAAAATTTCTGTCACTTTTGATCTAGTTAATGCATCCTTGCTAAATAAAAGTATTAATTTAAAAAACCTTCTGACCCCAAACTTTTCAATAAAAGTGTTAGCTATCTTGCAAAATTTTTTTGAAGAAAGAATTTCTTTACATCTGCTGAAAATGTGAAATATCTCTTTCTTTTTATTTTTCAATAAATGAACAAATGTAATATATATATATTTGCAAACGTTAACATTTTTAATCATACAAATCCAAAAATTGTATAATTAAATAAAAAATGTCTGAGTTTTGGACCAGTGAAAACATTGCATTGGCAGAGCAAGTAGAATCTGGACTACTGGCCCAACTGTGAGGGCAGAATAAAAATCCTTATTGCTGAGCCCCTATTTAGCCTGCTGAGCAACCTTTGAGCAATAAAATTCTCTTCTGGGATAGACAGAGTCAGTAAAAAGAGAAATGCTGTTAAAGAACGAGAAGCGATACACCAGAGAAAGTCAAACCTCTGCCCACGGAGACAGTGTGGGTGATGACCGTGGGAGGTTCAGATGCAAAGACTGCCCAAAACCTCAGTCCTACAAACAGCAAAAAAAGGAAAGATTTTTACAGCATTAGCTCATGGGCTGGAGGCCTTCTGGAAGTGCTTTTCCGTCTCCCCCCTTTCTTCTCCCCCAGTTGCTCTCTAATCAGCCCTCTCTTCCTCCGCCACCCGCTTCCCTTCACACCCACACCCCCTCCAACACAGACCTACGCACACGCCTCCCAACCATTTTTTCCCCCTCTTCCTCTGTTGGAAAGGTTTAACAACCTCTCTTTTTCTCTCGTTCACTTTTCGTCTCTCTGTCTATCAGCTGATCTTAGTCTGGCCTCCAAGAGAAGAATGAAAGGAATGCATTGATGTGGGCATAAAGACAATCTGGCTTTGTTATTGTGGGAATCACGTAGGGGAACATTTTAGGGGCAGAGGAGCTCAAAAATGCTCCTGAGAAACAGAATGAGACGTTTAGACTTAACTGTAAAACAAAGTTACGGTCACAGCAGTGTAACTGTTCTGAATCAGACCTCCATGGCCCACCTGTGGACTGCATCAAAACACTGACAAAACAGTGTCATCCAAACCTATCTAGAAGTCTTTCTCTGGAGATATTGCAGTGCCAGAAAGGCTAATTAGCAAGAAAGTTCTCTATCCAAACCGAACAATAAGGTGTTTACTTGCACTTTCTTACACAAAGTCCCTGTTTCAGGGTGTTGTGCGGATAGAGACGGTGAGTGCGATCCTTGATAAAGATGTTTTTAACCACATCAAAGATAATGGTACGGAACAAACTATTTTCCTTAACAAGCTGGGTCGTATTTATACAGGCAATTTTTCCACACTTCTAAGATCTGAGAAAACATTACTCACATACCTAACAGGCATAATCTAACACTCTTTACTGCCTGGTTTCGGTGAAACTGTATTGTTAATTTAACGTTTATTAGATCACTAAAAGCTAGTATTAAAAAAAGAAACTTTGTAACCAGCATATGCTTTTATCACAAACTAGTCAAAACATGATCATTCAGAGGATATTTTAAGATTAAAAACATTACTTTTCCTCCCACCCTAAAGCAGGTTAACCAACTGAACGTGACTGAAGTCGTTCATTTACTGTTAATCGGTTGAAAGGAGCGGTTTTAGTGCTCAAATGTACCCCACTGAGACCCTTACAGTTAGTTTGGATATCTGATTTTGTTCTCCTTTTGCAGGGGAATACCAAAAGGGGACTTTCAATCTCTCAATGTTCAGCTAGTAGGTAAACAGAACAGAGAGAGCTATGCAGAAAGGGGGATTTTTTACTTTTGCATTCATTTGCATTCGCGTCAAAACAGTATTTTGGTCCTTTTTTCATTTGGCTAAAAATCGAGTTTTGAAACCTTTGAAATGTACATCGAAATCGCCAAACAGACGCTGTGGGAGTTCGCTCTTGCTTTCATAATGAGTGATGAGCGCCACAAAGATTTCGAATGGAAAAAAGGGTAAAAATTTGTCACAACAACTTGTTGTGGTTAATGATAAAATGGAAATGCTTTCCATCCTTAAACAGGACAAGCATTCCATTCAGGTTAACCTTAACGAAGTGTCACTTTCAAATAGCTTTCCATTAATCATTACATTAACCGACTTCCCTTCCCACCACCGACACATCACTGCATGCATTACATCATATGAGACCCATTCAGAGCAGGAACGGGAGTGGGTCTCGGATAGGTCCAGGGCATTGTGCTAAACAACGTGATGGAGGTCAAACTGAAAAAGTCCCACTGTTGGCGATAACGATTCCACTATTGAGTTGAATGGAAGGAAATACACCATCGGTCAAGCGGGTGTGTGAATCCTGCCTGAAAATGGAAGCCACATGACGGAGGTCAAGATTCCATGGCAGAGTCTCTGCTCTGCGGTTTCCCCTCGGCATACCAGTGCGCCTTTAGAGCCTTGTATATTTAGCAACATCATATGACCCCTTTAAGCATTTGCATATGTTTATTTTGGCTACATGTGATCATTTCTGGGATCATGTGACTCACCTACGCAGTCATCCGTAACAACCTTGTTTCCGTCGTCGCATTCTTCCCCATTGAGTTCCTGCAACTTTCCATCACCGCAGACTACATTCCCATTCCTCATCCTCTCGGTCGCCTGGAGTGGCATCAGCTAAAATACAAACAACATGCTCCTGATCCCAAAATACCAGTATGGCAGCATGTTTCGTAACAGTGCATTCAAAATGATCCTGTACCATGAGCTGTACCATGAGCTCCCATCCATTTTCATCTCTGAAATAAAGAGACCTCTGATCCTTCCTGAAGGCGAGTGCGTTATCTTCATAGAGACCTTTTAGCTCTTCCTCACTGCTCACAACGATTATCTGACCAGGAAACATAAACTGATCAAGAAGCAGATATAAAGACTGAACAAACAGGCTTAATGATTCCATTATAAACTGGCTAATTAAGTTGGATCTTATGTCAAATTTGGCTTGTTGAATGGGAACAATGTGTACATCAGGTTACCCAGAATGATAATAAAACCCAAAATCACCTAGAATTCCTCACAATGAAAACAGCTCAAATAAGGGACTAAATAATGTCTTAGCTGGCAGTGGAATGGAAAAACAATCTGTGTGGTTTAGGCTTAGTGAAAATAATTTACCTCAAAATTAATCGAACCCATTTACTCTTTGTGATTGTACTCTTTATTATTTTACATTTACTATTTATCCTTTAGTGCCCACCTCCAAATGGATAAAATCAAGTTTCTTACTGAATATCTTTCACCTCACATTACAGAACACTCACATTATAATATATAAACAATAGAAGTAAATGGGAAGGCCTCAGCATAAAAAAAAAACATTTGAGAGTCTGTGTGGCTTACCGCTGGAACTTTGTCATATTTGTTCAAAAGCAATTAGATTTCATCAGACATCACTATTAAGCTACAACAGAAATACACTGATTTACTTATCAAAATCTCTGCTTAAAAGACCAGGATGTTCAAAAACCATCCCCCAAAAGTTAGCTAAATGTCACAAAACCTTACTTAGCATCTGCAGATGTCCTCAAAGGTGATTCAGAAATAAATTGTGTGCATATGTTATCTCACCTGATGCAGGTACCCCAGGAGGTCCCGGGTGGCCTCTGGGTCCAGGTGGACCAATGGGACCCACTGGCCCTGGAAAACCTCTCTCTCCATCAGGCCCCTACGCCAGAATCCATAAATAATTTAGCAAAACTCATTGATTCATCTACACCAACAAAACCACTAAAACCTCCCAAATATTTACATATATAGAGTTTATATGTGTATACTGTTTAAAAGTTTGGAGTTGATAATATTTTTTTGGTTTTTGACCTTTATGCTCACCAAGGCTGCATTTATTTGATCAAAAATATAGTAAAACATTAATATTTTGAAATATTATTATAACTGTTGTCTATTTTAAAATATATATATTTTTTTCCTGTGATGGCAAAACTGAATTTTCAGCAACCACTATAATCATCTTCAGTGTCACGTGATCCTTCAGGAATCGTTTGGATATGCTGATTTAGTGCTCAAAACATTTTGTAAATGTTGAAAATAATTGTGTTGTTTAATATTTTTCCAGAAACTGTTTTATTTATTCAGTTTAAATGAACAGCAGTTATTTGAAACAGAAATCTTTTGTAAAATTATAAATGCCTTTACTGTCACTTTAAATCAACCTTGCGGAATGAAGTATTAAAAATAATCGTACTGACCCCAACTGTTAAACGGTGTGTGTATATATATATATAGATATATATATATAGATAAACACCTTATCTACAAATTCAATGCATCACCTAGCAGGTGTTGAAATTACATCAAGTCCAAGGCCTGGTGCAGGATCTAAGGAACCTTAAATGTGTATGTCACAGCGCTGAACTGATTTATAGTAGGAATCTAAGCAGGGTACAGCCTACAGTAACAGTCCTGGTGTTTCCCAGCAGTTAGTTAAGACATTCCCAGGAAGTGCCTATCCACAGTATAATACAAGAGCATGGAAACATGAGCGGCAGGGCTGGACCCAACATCAGAGGCCCTGCTGGTCCGAATCCAGCTACCAGCACGGTGAGATTTTCAGCTCCTCAGGTTACTTACGAAATGACTCACACAGCCACAGACTGACCCCCTGACTGGGCGGAACAGGTTTATAGTGTGAGGATGTGGGTTTTAAATATGGCCAAAGCTTATTCTGCCAATAATCCACTCCTTATCATCACTCAAAGACTCAAGGTCTCAATATCAAAACAGACTGGAGCTCTGATGAAGAGTAGAATGCTGCATGTTCTCACCTGTTTGCCTCTCTTGCCTGGTCGTCCTGTAGGGCCACATTTCCCTGGGACAACAGGCTCACCCTTGGGTCCCATTTCACCCTGGGGGAGTGATGAGGAGGGGGTGGTTCAGAGAGAAGGAACGAATAAGATCAGTGACATCTAAAACATATTAGCGTTACATACATGAGATTTTAATGGTTAAAATGTCACATCATACCTTCTGTCCCAGCATCCCAGGCAGCCCATTTGCTCCCTAAAGAGAGCAGATGATGCACAAGTGAATATGAGTGAGTGCTTATATTTAAATTCTACACATTCTCAACATGATCAAGAAGCTACTGGTTGCTAGGGTGTTCTAGATGGTTGCTAGTGTATTCTAAGTGTTTTAGTGTGTTCCTATCCACCTTATTTTTCAATGCGGAAGTAAGCCGTTTTCTGTGAATGTGCAAAATAACAATATCTTTTGCTCTGGCTACCGTGTATAGACCACCAGGGCCATATGCAGATCTCCTCAAAGAATTTGCAGATTTCCTCTCAGACCTATTGGTTAATGTTGATAAAGCACAAATTTTCAGAGACTTTAACATTCACGTTGATAATACAAATGTTGCATTAGAACTAGCATATTTGCAAACTCATAGAAAACAACCAAAACAATCCAAGGGTTTTATTTAGCACAGTGGCTAGATTAACAATAATCATGTCACCCGAACTAAACATTCCCTCACAGTTTAGTAGTAATAGGTAGTAATCTTTATGAATTTCTTCACAGATAAAATAGATAGCATCAGAAATAGATCAGTTTAGATCCTACCTGTCCGACGGTTACCACTTTGTTTATTTAAATGGGGAATCATCTAAATTAACACCAGTAAAGTATGGAGTGCCACAAGGATCTGTCTTAGGCCCTCTGCTATTTCAATATACATGTTTGCCCCTTGGTAATATTATTAGAAAATTCGGGATTAGTTTCCCCTGTTATGCTGATGATACTCAACTATACATTTCAACAAGACCAGATGAAACTTCAAAATTATCTAAGCTAACAGAGTGTGTTAACAATGTAAAAGATTGGATTACCAATAATTTTCTCCTATTAAATTCAGATGAGACAGAGATATTACTTATTGGACCCAAAAACAGTACACAGAATCTCTTGGTGTTTTGATTTTAGGGTATTCTATTTTAGGGTGGCTACTAACATGTAAGCGGTTGATAGGGTGAATAAGGTTGATAAACATGATAAGCGGTTGATAAGCGTTTTAGCATGTTGCTATTTGGTTTCTAGGGTGTGTTAGATAGTTGCTAATGTTATGTGTGTTCCAAATATTTCAGCATGTTGCTATTGAGGGTGTTCTGGGTGGTTGCTAAATGGTTGTTCTTGGGTTCCAAGAATTTTAGCATGTTGCTTTTTGTTGCTAGGGGAAACACTATTAATAAAAAACACTAAGGTGTAGAAACTGATTTGATTGCATCTTTCATCTCTAACCTTGTCTCCTTTTGGACCTGTGGGTCCGGAATCCCCTGTGCTCCCTGTAACCATAACAATAGGTACAGAGAGTTAGGTCATTTAAAGTTCAGTCCCATAACTTACAAAGGGAATTAAACATTTAGGTTGAGTTTAACAGACATACTGTACCTTCTCACCCTTATAGCCTGGCAAGCCCTAGTTGGACAGAGAAGACAATTATTACTTACCTTTTCTCATTAAGAGGTGAGATAAAATGTTATATATGAAATAAAAATCCAAGCACAACATTACTTAGACTCCCTTACTTCAATTGTACACCAGTTACACCTGGGAAATGTGACTCACTTTAGGTCCAGGTGATCCTCTCATTCCTGGCATTCCCATCAGCCCTGGGTCTTCTTTCTCTCCCTGCCAATGAGGTCATATATAAACAGTCAAAAGGGCTCTATTGGGCTATCAATTTGGGTCCATTTCTCTTGATGGAAGAGGCATCGATCAAGAGGGACACTTGATGTCGGATTTGGCGTTTACTTTGATACAGTCAATTACAATAATGATGAAGACCAGACACTTGAAGGGAGACAGTGATAACAGATGTCTTGTCAGTTTAATTGGTTAGCGCAGTATGTAGTTAGATTATATGGGTCAGATGGAGTGCAGAGGTAAAACTCACCCACCCCTCTGGGCCAAGCAGCCCTGCAGCACCTGGTTTCCCAGGCAGACCCGGACGCCCAGTCCGACCCTACAAAGACAAAGGGAAGAAATATTTGTATGCTATTTTGCTTTTATACACCCACCGCAACCACAACCTAGCTAGATCTGGCAGTGCGGCTGAAGTGCTGAGTGTACAGAGCAGCTTTAATCAAAGACAAAGCACCTACTCAACATCCCTGCCTCTCAGCAGTCCTCATCATTCCTTTAATACATCAGCCTGTCTAATCCTTCTGCTTCTTTTTGAGTGCATTCCAGGTTCTTTACTCAAACACTTTCTTTCTCTTGCTTTTAACAATCTGGCTCTTCTCCCCTATCTTGTACAGTATCTATTATATATATATATAGATACTATATATATTATTTAATTACTTGAGATGCACAGTTGTGTAAGTAATGAAAGTAATAAGTCATGAGAGGCTGTGCATTTTATCACAGGTAAAGGGTGTTCTCAGGTAAATGTTTATATATTTTACTGGAAATCAAGACAAAAACTGATTAAGAAAATTATTTTTGCAGTCTCCCATAAAATGTTCTTCAAACTCCTCTCTTTTTTTTGAGGCGCTTAAGAGTTCAGTGCAGTTAAATAGCTGTGTGTGTTTTGACTGAGAGCAGCAGTGCAGGACTGAGATTAATGAGTTCAGCACTAAGTAATATTACAGGGCAGAACCGCAGTGGACTGCAGCCAATGAAACAGCACATGGCCTGACACCCTGTAAAACTATTACATGCACCAAGAGAGCATGTCATAAACAGCATATTGGACTGCAAAATGCAACCTGCCTCATCATAAACAGATACATTTTATATGAGAGAAATGATAGAAAAAGATGTGTGAACCAAGACTTCTGCTCCATGTGCTCTATGAAGAATGAAAGCCGCCCCTGACTTTCCACCATTACTGTTATCCATGCATTTGGCACACAATAATTAATAAATACTTTAGAAGATCAAAGATGAGAATCTGACCTTGGACCCTGGTCGTCCAATGTCACCCTTAAGTGAAAAGAAGAACAATTCCTTCAGTTTCATAATAGACTTCACAACTAACAGACCCAGAGACAACTTATTCCTCGTAACCAGATGTTTAACCTTCTCACCTTATCTCCTTTGGGTCCCCCCATCCCTGGGATGCCACTGCGACCCTAAAACAAATGAAAACCTTTCATATATGAGGGGTTGTATTTTGTTCTCCATCTTGCTTAGTTGTCCGGGGAGGGACTTCGGTACCTTTTTCTGTTCCTTACCTGTGGTCCAACGGGTCCAGGAGGTCCTGGTGGTCCTGCCACACAGAGTTCCTTCACCTTCACAACCTCCTCTCTTACGCTCGTCACCTCCACACGACTAGGCAAGGTCTTGAAAAACAGATAAATGGTGGATTAACAGACATACTGTCATTTCCTGCTCCTAGAATTATGTATAATAATATTGTGTAACTCACAGGCTCTCTATTCCAGACATTAAGAGGAGGCGGGAACAAAGGAGGGGGAGGCGGGGTCAGCAGACAACAAGGGTCAAATCTTTTCAAGACATCATTTGGATCCCGGTCTAAAGAATAAACCACAAAACCAACTAGATGAGACAAAAAGACCTTAATGATGATCAATAATCTTATTGGCAAAAATACTTGTGGAGAAATAGCACTGTAGTTTAGCTGAAGTGCTTTAAAAAAACGCTATGAAAAATCACAACCACTTTTATCACTGACTAAAGACATAAACACCTAACAGAGAACGGATTCGTATGAATGAATGACAACAGATAGATTTCAACATGAGACCTGAACAAGACTTAATTCCACTTGTGAAATATGAAGCCTGATAAAACATGCAAAACCTTTAAGATGAAATATAGAACATGAATTAATCACATGCTGATGTACACTAACTGTATAAATTACCATAAGCATACATTTTATAAAGGTCATGACAGCATAGACAATGCAAATACAGGAATACCAAGCGTTCAAAATTGTGATTTTAATCCCAATGTGCAACCAAATCCACGCCTGCATATAAAAGATACATGTACACAACATACATATAAAATATAAAAGATTCATGCATACAATATGCATAAAATGTAAAAATTTCCAAAATAAACAGTGGGGTCAGAAACATTATGACGATTAATGAATAAAGATATTTATTATTTAATTGCACTATTTCTAGGTCACTAATAAAAAAAAACAATGTGATACACTGAACAAGTGAATTTCCATATAAATGTACAGATTTTGCACTTGTGGAGTAGGCTTACATGCAAAAAGGGCAAATAACACATCTTAAGGAATTCATGTAAATGTTTTAGTTCAAGTTTCCATTCAAATTGTTATGCTGATAATATCATTTCCAACTGAAAATTATTAATTAAAAAATCATTAAAAACATTAAAACATTTGGACCCTTTTCTGCATGTAACATATAATGCAATAAGTAACGATTACATGTTTTATATGTTTTTGAAATATATGCAATACATATTTATATCTATCTATCAAAACAAACTGTATTAGATATTTGTATGAAAAGATGCATATGTACGCAAACATTACACAAGCCACACACTCTCATCACATACTGATAAACCCTCACGAGCGCGCACACACATTCGCGCTCTCAATCCTGAAGGAATCTGGAGGATATTTTCCAGATTGTACGGTGAAAGGTAGGCTGACACCGAGTACAGCAGAAACTGCAGCTGTATCCCAATCCTGCCCATGGCCATGTTCCTATATGAGTGTGTCAAAAACACACAGATCATGCTCAATCCCTCTCCCATCCAGTTTGAAATGCCAGCAGCTCTCCCTCTCACACCCTATTTTCTGCTGTCTCGGTCTCGTCTGTCAGTGTGGCTGTGTTATTAAGTCGTAAGAATGCTTCTCACGGAGTCTATGGGAATCTCCAGGCGCGACTGCTATTACAGTCAGGGTTCTGACATCTGATCCACGCTCTCCAGCCCCTCATGCCAAGATTAGACCCCCCATACTACCAATACCACACACCAACTAAATGACCTGATGTAATTAGGGACAAGAATGAAAAAATAATATAAATAAATAAACTCTACAAAATGGTGCATGTCAATCATAAGACCATCACATTCTCAACTCAATGTGAAAACACTTGCAACAATTTTATTAGGTAGCAGGTCACTTGATTTGCCATATCACCCTGCAGCCCAAGACTAGTTACCCACTGAAGCTAAGCAGGGCTGAACCTGGTCAGTACCTGGATGGGAGACCACCTAGGAAAACTAGGTTGCTGCTGGAAGAGGTTTTAGTGAGTCCAGCAGGGGGTGCTCACCCTGTGGTCTGTGTGGGTCCCAACGCCCCAGTGTAGTGGGACACTATACTGACAAAAAGCACCATTGGATGAGATGTTAAACCTTGGTCCTGACTCTCTGTGGTCATTAAAAAAAATCCCAGGATGTCCTTCGAAAAAGAGTAGAGGTGTGACCTCGGCATCCTGGCCAAATTTCCCATTGGCCTCTGATCATCATGGCCTACTAACAATCCCCATATCTACTGATTGTCTTCATCACTTTGTCTCCTCTCCACCAATGAGCTGGTGTGTAGTGGGCGTTCTGGCGCACTATGGCTGCCGTCGCATCATCCATGTGGATGCTATATTAAATGTAAGGAATTATTATTTTTATTATTATTGATTTGTAAATGTAGTGTAAAGAAAGCCCATTAGCACATTTATCTATCTACACTACATTTCAAAAACAGTTTTTTGTCCTTTGTTCACCAAGGCTAACAGAAATACTGTATAATCAATTATACTGTGAAATATTATTAATTAAAATATATTTTATATATTAAAATGTTTTATTCTTGTAATGGCAAAGCTGCTTTTCAGCAGTCATTACTCTTCCAATACATAAACATACAAACACATTTGAACATAATATTTTAAAATAATCCATGTTTGCATTTGCATTTGATTTGCATTTTATTAGAAAGATGAATAATAATTAATATTCAATTGCCAATCTTAAACCACAGGACAAACGGTCATTATGTTCATCACACCTTGAGATTACAATTCATTGAGCAGCTCTGACATCATTGGGCAAGTCTAGCAATTTTAAATAATTTTTCCTTGTAAATTGCTTTTGCTATGTTTATATGTTAATGTGTGTTTCTAATTAGTGTTTTAAGTCATCTAGGGCTGCCACTAACGACTATTTTTATTTAGATTAATCTATCGCCTAATTTATCGATTAATGTAAATGATTAATTTCCCACAGAAAATCTACAATTTTACTAAAGAATATTTTATTAAACAAAATGAAATCCAAATTTCTATGAAATACTTTTTTTTAAAGCAAAAGTAAAGTGCAAAAGAGTGCAAGAAGCAAGTGTCCATCTCAAATCACTGAAATCAAAGTTCAGTATTATAGTGTAAAAATGACAACATATCCACATGTTCTAGTCTACTAATAATACAATTATAATCAAAAAACACTTTTTAAAGGAGTATTTACCAGAATTTATTTAGGAAAAAATTTTAAATGTCAGCAGTTCTAAAAAAAGAAAAAACCCAAGATTTTTTTTTTTTTTTTTTATCTATTCATTGAGAGGCTTTCATTATAAATTTAATGGAACCATGGAAACTGAATTCAGAAAATAATGGAAAACTGAATTTGGTAAAGATAAAACTATAAAACTCAATTAATTAGACAGGCTTTTTTGATTAATAAAATTTAATTTAACCATAAAATGAAAATGGAAAAAAAACTGAATTTGGAAATAAAACGGATTTCATAGGGCCCTATAATTATAATACATTTTTTTGTGGTAATAAAAATAGATGTAAGTGAACAATAGCCTTTAAAATTTCTTAAATATATAATAGCAATAGGTTCGTGCGCTTGCCTCAAAAGGGGGCTTACAATGAACAGCTACAAGTGTATGCACTACTTACTTTATGCAAGCACCATATAGGATAAATCACTATACAGGATTTACCCTATTACTTTATCGACACGAATTGATAGGTGAAACAACAAATAGTCTATAAACAAAGCATCATGCTGTCTTTGAGTTCACATGAACAACTGTTAAAGTTACTCGTCGTCAGGCTAAAGAAGAATGCCATAATTCCTCCGTTCAGTTAGACCCAAGACATCGAGAGTCACGCAGACCTATAACAACCCAGCCACAACACATAATTGCGAATAACATGCTTTACCTTAACACAGAATCAACCACAGGCACAGAGTCCAACGTTTATATTTTTTCTACGAATCTTTGAGTTAACATGTACTAAACATGAGTGGAATTTGCACCGCAGCGCCCCCACACCTTGATGCTCATGACAAGAATATCATGTATAGTATCTTTATTGAAGTTAATTAGGTTTAAATCGCCATCATGCTTGAATGAATGATATTTTTGCAATTTTACTTTATTTTAATAATCCACGATGATCACATTACACCAATTGCATGCAAAATACACATTGTCAAATTTTTTGAAACCCCCCCCCCCCCCACCATTTACAATCCCGTTTTCCAGGGGAGCCCATGTCTTACCCACGTCCCCCGTGTTCGCACCCTATATAATGCTATGTAGTATAATAAATGATAAGACACTTGTTCTAAGCGCCATGGAAGACGGACGGATATGTAACGTTACCTCAATAATCAGTACTAAACTCTTGTTTAGATAATCAGAGCACATTTAACCATCATAAGGAGCATTAAATGAGATTGAATTATCCGTTCATTATCCGTTTAACTACCATGTACCATATAATAACCCTGATTTTACGCTTCTTAAGCACCAAATAATGACTTCAACAAAATATTGGGGTTTAAAAATGAATTTTATTTTTCCAAACATTAAAAATGAATAACATTTGACTTTAAGTAGGATAACATTTAATTCATTTCTTACCACTGAATTAACGATGATGTGCTTCTCTCTTTTGGTCAGTAAAAAAAACAACAACTCTCGTTTAACATGTTCTCTTCAATTAGACGTGTCAAATCTTTCTGAAATCACAATATTTACTCTCACATTTATTAATTATAAGTATTTCTACAATAAAGATGTCAATAAACGAATGCTAGTCAGTAAAACGAAATGACCGTTAATTTTTAAATTATGCGCGTGCGCGGCTTAATGTGGAAGACAGGAGAAAAGCGCGTGCAGATTAGAGGCGTGCAGTAAAGAAAGATACAAACAAACATCTCCTTGGTTCCCTGAATAGGGGAATGAGATGCTGCGATGACGTCATCGCTTTGGGAACACCTTCGTGTGACGAATGTCTGAAGCCCTTATACCATCAGGCCAATTTATTGGCCAAATAGCACTTAGCACCGCCCTCAATGCGCACATAAGTGAGCTATATAGCATGCTGCGCGCTATTTCCTTCAGATTTCACTGATTTTCGAAGAAGCGCTATCAAGGTACGGAACGGCCGAGCATCGCAGCATCTCGTTCCCCTATTCAGGGAACCAAGGTTACATACGTAACCGAGATGTTCCCTCTCATAGGCTCACTTCGATGCTGCGATGACGTCATCGCTTTGGGAACGCTATACCATAACGCCTGACGTACCTTTAGATAGCTGGAAGACCGAGGAAAGCGTCTGCTCAAGCGGATAAGACCCGGGAGCCAGGAGCCATCCTCACATCCAGACTGTAAAACTTAATGAAGGTGCTAGGAGAGGTCCATCCTGCCGCAGCACAAACATCTTCCATCGAGGACCCCTTGAAAAAGGCCTGAGAAGAAGCCACTGCTCTCGTAGAATGAGCATGCACACCTAGAGGCGAAGTCAAGCCACGCGCCTCATAGGCCAGAGAGATAGCCTCCACTATCCAGTGTGACATTCGCTGTTTAGTGACAGCAGAACCTCTGCTCCTACCACCAAAACACACAAACAACTGGTCAGATCCAATATTATTTGGCCCAATAGTCTGCCAGGGGTCTTGGGCTTTCTGTTTCTGTTGGAACGTACGCCTGATTCTCCCGTATAGGATCCCGGAGCACCTGAGTGGCGGAAGAAGCTATAACGGGATGATGTCCGATTGTCCTGTCGGGCCTGCCCCCCACCCCAAAGGTGGGAACTTTGAAGGCCGTCATAAACAGGCCATACTCGCATGACCCTTGGGCTTTCTTTCGAACTCTGAAGGCTGGAACGCACAGAGTATCCGAGAGGGTGCTCGTCGTAAGGACTCGACCTAAGACTGCCCAAGGCGCAATATGTGGCGGGACCGTCAAGATCGGAGTCAGGAGGCCACAGCGAGAGAGGCGAATACGCTTGTGCGGTTCGTCCACACTCTCTAAAGGAGGGCCTGGCCTCCGAAGACGAGCGGAGGAATCAGGAACTGCTATTAGGAGCCTGAGAACGAGAGGTCTTAGCTGTCGAACTCAGGTCTAACCGCTTGCGTTGTCGTGGGTGAGCAGGTGGGCGAGACCTAGGACCCCAGTCCTTACGAGGGGGTAACTTAGGTGATGGCTCATGACGCTGTAAGGAGGACGAGCGTGAACGAGCCGCAGGTGGCTGACGCTCTACTTCCCTAGCCCTGCGTGGGATGAGCTGACGAAACGCGGCGGACTGCTGTTCCGCTTCTTGAAACTTCTCCACGACCATAGTGACCGAATCTCCGAACAGACCGTCACTCGAAATGGGGGCTTCCAAAAGAAAGGTCCTGTCCTTCTCCTTAATGTCAGTGAGAGTGAGCCAAAGATGGCGCTCAGCTGACACTAAACCTGCCATGGACCTGCCCACTGCTCGAGCCGTGTGCTTGGTAGCCCTTAGCGCCAAGTCAGTAGCTCGTCTGAGCTCTTTAACGGCCTCTGGGGTCAGGCCTTCTCCCTCGTCCAGCTCCTTGAGCAAAACTGCCTGATAAGCCTGGAGTACACCCATAGAATGTAGTGTAGCCGCGGCCTGCCCAGCGGCCATGTAAGATTTTCCGATCAAAGCGGAAGTAACCCTACACGGCTTGGACGGCAGCAGAGGGCGTGACTTCCAAGACGGAGTGGAATTTGGAGCGAGATGTGCCGTGAGAGTCTCTTCTACGGCCGGCATCGCCGCATAGCCATGATCCGCCATTTTAGAAACCGTGGCGAAATCAGCGGCCGCGGGATTAGTGATGTGCACCGAAAAAGGTTGTTTCCAAGACCTCGAAACCTCATGGTGGAGATCTTGGAAGAAGGGGAGAGGCCTACGGGGCTGAGACGGAGTGCGGCTAGACAAAAATCGGTTGTCCAGTTTCGACTGGGACTGAGTTTGCGCCGGCTCACTATCCCACTCTAACCCCAGCTTATCCACAGCGCGCGTTACAACGTCTAATAGTTCGCTGTAAGACGGGGAGGTGCGTTTCTCCTGTCCGATCGGAGGGAGATAACTGCACACTTCACCCAATAAATCCTCAGAATCGGAGGCCGCTGTGGACAGCACGTCTTCGTCATACGCCATACAACCGAAAGACATCGCATCGCAAGCTTCCAGGGTAGGCCGCAAATTATCATTGAAGAAGACCACGGGGTCCCCGTAGCGCTCTTACGCTTGTGCGGTTGCACATGGTGCTTGGACATGGCCTGGAGAGAGCGAGAGAAAAGGAGAGAACTCCGTTGACTCGCCCTCTAAGCGCCTCGGCTCGCATGCGTCACCCCAAGCGACCGTCTCGTGCGGTGCCTCGGCAACCGCAGAAATGGGATAGCGGGGGTTAGACGCGAGGCCTACTTTATTTGAGAAGGCCGCGAACCTCGAGCGCAGTGCTTTTAGCCGTAGGCTATCACAGTGTCGACAGTCAGAAAGGCCGCTAAGCGCCGCTTGGGAGTGTTGTAGGCCCAAACATTGCACGCACCTGTCATGAGTGTCTCCTCCTGCGATGGACCTGTCAACACGGCTCGATCCATCTCCTGTAGCTCATCGTGTCCTCTGAAGAGGAGTAAACTGCTCTTAGAAGGAATTAGCTAAGAACACGACAAAATGAACGCTTTCCTACGGGCAACAGATGATTAGCTTCCTGAAGGAAATTAAATCTGATGAAAATAGCGCGCAGCACGCTATATAGCTCACCTACGTGCGCATTGGGGGCGGTGCTAAGCGCTATTTGGCCAATGAATTGGCGTGATGGTATAAGGGCTTCAGACATTCGTCACACCGAAGGTGTTCCCAAAGCGATGACGTCATTGCAGCATCAAGTGAGCCTATGAGAGGGAACCCAGTGTTTATGATATGCTTTTCAGACTACACTTAAGCTTGGCTTAATTTCAGCTATAAAGTTGGAATTATATTATCATTATAATGCATTATAATTGACTACTTTGATGTCTACACTTTATTAAAAGCTTATTTCAGACATGAAATTCTGCAAAAACAGTTTGTTTATGATTAAAAAATACAAATTTCAGCATTAGAATAATGAGAAACTTCTGCAAAGTTTTAATTAGTTTACATGGTTATGACAACTAAAAATAACCTACAGGGAACCTTCTGGGAACATTCCCTTTAGGTTATAAAAATAACGTCTAAAAATAACCTGCAGGGAACCTTCTGGGAACATTCCCTTTAGGTTATAAAAATAACGCCACGCAAACGCCCGCAACCACCGTCTAAAAATAACCTCAGGACCTTCTGGGCCAGTCCCGTAGGTTAAAAAATAAATTAAAAAAATAACAAATATAATAACCTGCAAGGAACGTTCTGGGAAGGTTCTCTTTAGGTTATAAAATGAAACCTAAAAATAACCTACAGGGAACGTTCCCAGAACACTCTTATTTGGTTCCCAAAAAAATAACCAAATGGGAACGTTCTGTGTTTGTTGGGGTTAGAACCTTTGAAGCTCCCTCAGCGCAAACACAAATATGCGGATCGGGTCAGTCGCACAGCTGCTCCTAAATATTATTTCATAGTCGCACACAGTAGTTTTCAGAATGGTCGGTCACTTTAGACCCTGATGGCGCACGTTGCATTCTCAGATGAACGTTATAATAAACTCAAACTCACAACAATATGCAGAGATGGAGTTTGAGACGTTCCACACATGTAAATGATAACGGTTCTTGTGGAACTACTGTGAACGGAGCCGCTGTGTGACGCACGTACTTAACCTACATGCACGTAAATAATTAAAGCGCATATACTGTATTAGAACTGCATCGCATATAATTATTTAATTAAATTGTAGCGTTTGTGAATTTACAATTATGCTTAATTATGATAATGTGTTTTATGGATTCTCGTCCGTGAAATGCGCAACTTCCGGTATTTTGCTGGTTAGTCGACGTGATCAAAATGAAGTTGAGGATTTAAAAAAATCGAATAGTCGAGTAAAATCGACGAATCGCGACAGCCCTATCATCAACAGAACCTTTCATGTTTAAGTGCATTCAGACATTTCAGAAACAAATACTTTGAAAAATAAATGATATTTCACTCATACCTCAAGCCAATACATCCTATTTATGGCAAAAAAAAGTGGCACTCACTTCTGCCAAGACATATGAAAATTTGTTAAAAGAAAAAAAAACAAAATTTTTTCTTGTAAGGATGTGCCTTGATTGACATCCACTAGAGCACAATAAGACTTCCCAATAAAACGGCGCTTGATAATTTGGCTCTTAATTTCAGTCTGCAGGTAATTTCAGAGAGCGACCGCAAGGAAGCAAGAGATTGTGTGCCATTTTGAAACAGAATGACACTGAAGGTTTCTACACCATATTGGTGTCTCAATGGCACAATAATCAAGCGTTACATAATTAAGGAGAGGAATCTGCTCCAATTAAAAACATTAATTGTACTAGCAAATTATCACCATAAATATTTAATAAAAAGGCATTGGTCCTAAAAGAGTCATTTGATAATATACAAAATCTACATTCTTTTTCATAAAAGTTAATTCAATTAAATAGTATAAAAGGCTACATTAAACAGACCATTTTCATAATGTAGCTGCAAAATAGATTAACCTAGTGCATGTATAACAGCTCTCATAGTAAAACATTTTCATAGTAAATAAAACAATTTTGTGTTTCCTGAAATGAAGTTGGTAAAAGCTACTCTCTTCGGAAAAAAGTGGCACATCCTCAGCCATATAATGCTTTTATAAAGTGAAAGGCCGCATAAAAACATAGCTAAAAACATATCTATCTCTGAAATTCTTTATTCTCCTCTCCTAAACTAACCTTTCAAATCTAATCTTTCATTTCCCGCTCCCATTTCAAGCCCACCACTGCTGACATTCATCAAAGGTCAACAGGGCAAACCTGTTGTCCAAAGCATTGTCTGAAGAGGTCATTGCTCTGTTTCTGTTGCCCCTCCTTCCTCCCCCATTGCTCCGCCCTCTCCTTCATTTCCCCGCCCTCATCCTTCTTCCCCGCCCTCTCCCTTCATTGCCCCGTCCTCTCCCACCATGGCCCCTCCCTCTTTGCTGTGCCTGTCTTTGCTCCTCTCCTCTACCCCTGCTTGCTGCTGCTGATACTGCAGGACCCGTCAATGCCTCAAACAGGATGGAGTAGAGCTGCCAAGCAACAGCGTCCCCTGCAAGCAGAGACTCACATTGGTGACCCCCTCTTATGGCAGCCTCAAGACCATGCAGCAGAGTACCACTGAAAACCCTTTGAGAAACACAGAGAGCAATATAATATGATATAACATATATACATCATATACTTAAATTAAAAACATACTTATACTTATTAATATACTTAAATTTGTATAAAATAAATCCTATATAAAGTATAATAAGACAATTATAATTAATATTTTGTAATAAATTTGATGTATAAAATCATATGAATTATGATATCATATTTTTTATATAATTATGTGATTTATCTAATAATGACTACAATCTTAAAATTATTTGTTAAATAGTTAATGGTATTATTACGATTACTTTATATATAACACACTAATATATATTATTATATACTATATTAGTACACCCTATATATATATATATATATAATAGATAGATAGTAAGGGTGCACATAGTGGTATGCAGGTGCGCATGCGCGACCAAAATAAAAAATGCGCTGTGTAAATAAGTTCTGACAGCGCATTTGCGTACCGACATGGTTGACAGCTGTTAATGCACAATTACCATTTTAGATCGACAAACTGTAATACTGTATAAGATTTCTATTCAAACTGAAAGCATAAATCTAGGCTACCCACTGCTGTTTTTTCAAAGCACAATGCAAAACTGTGACTTTTCATTCACTGATGCTCTTCAATCGGCAGCGCTAAACCCAGAAGCGCATATACTTACTTGTCGGCAACCCGCCAAAATAAAAGCTTGCTGATTTTAAGTTTGAAAATGATGAAAATTCATCTTTAAAAAAAGTTAATATTAGCATTTTATTTTTAAGTTTACTATAAAATATTTGTATTTGTATTTAATACTCCCTTTTTATTTTAAAATATAATAGTATTATCACACTTTATTTTTTATTTTGTTTATTATTTTATTTACTAAAATAAAGTGCAACAATATTATCCCTACGTTACTTTATTTTTTATAGTTATTTAATGGGTCACACTATGTGCATTTGTGAAGTACCACACCAGGCTAAAAAACGTATGTGCACCCCTGTATATAGTTGTTTTGTCCAAAGATATTACATACAAAAAGATATTACATACAAATATGATTATAGTTGTATTTTTCCCCCATATACTATAATCTTTTTAGGGCAAATCTGATAAATGAAGAAGGTGATTATTTATTCAAAACAGCAATGATGAGAACTACGAAATATTTCACTGGGATTGTTTTATGGCCAAACCCTACCAGGCACATTGAGGTTCAGGTAGCGGGAAGCCCAGTAACTGGTTCAGGAACAACGCCACCCACATACATGACTGCCACTGGCTGAGCAAATGGGCCAAACCCAGATCAAGGCCCCTCCTTTGTCCTGGATTGACCCGTAGCTGAGATAATCTCTGACATACAGAAGCAGAAGCTTTGCTGCCAAATAGTGGGTCTGCATGATAGAGAGAGCAAAACAAGATATGACTGAAGGGGATTAAAGCTCTAAAAACTGAAGACGTCAAGTTGATAAGCAAGTAATTTTCATTCACGTCATAATACATTTTATCTACAATTTATTTCAATCTCTCAATATATTTTTTCTCAAACCAAACACCTGAGACAGATGTTGAGTAAAAAAGGGATCAGAGATACCATTAGGATGGGCTCTTCTCCAGCTGAGTTCCCCGTGCACCAGTCCCAACAATATGGCCTGCAGTAGAGGATGACTGGGCTTTGGTTTACAGTTGTTCATCCAGAAATACGTCACACACACAGGAAGGCAAAAATGAGGGGGTAAAGGCTGTAAAACACTGTCCATCACACCAAGTGTTCCCAACAACACCTGCAGCCTCACTTGTGTAGACGCCTATAATAAAAAAACCAAAAGGCAATTGGTGGAACAATATACAGACAATATTTACATGCAGAAATAGTTTCTCACCTTGTCAATTGCTGCAAGAGTCAGCTGTGGCACACAGTTGGGTTGGAGAGCCTCCACTGTGTTTTTCTTGAGATTAAGTTCTTGTCTGTCATACTCATCAACACATGGGATGTTACATTGCTGTCCTCCTTTACCCTGAGATTGTCTTCCCCTTCCTCTATGAGTGACTCCCTGTGGTGTCTGACTATCCTGTCTTGCCTTTTCAAGCAGAAGGCTGTAGATGGTCTTTCGGATACTCACTGAGCTTGTATGACTGCTAGGCAGGTGACTATTCTCCACCTGTGCAACCAGCAGAACCTTCTGGTGTACAAGCACATCCAAGACAAAGGACGACAGCCTACCTGATGCAACCATCCTTAAAAGCCATTCAGGTTGAGAAACCAGTGCTGCTGGGAGCCCCTGGGCATCTGGAAGTGCAGGTTGGGGACTTGAGAAGTACTGAGCCAAACTGCTACTGTGAGGAAGCTGGTAGTCCTGCATTCCTGCTGAGAGCTGCGTACGTAAGGTTCCTTTCCGTTGTTCACTCAAAATCTCCAGGACTTCGTCCAGAGCATCTCCTGGGCTGGTAAACTGTGACAGCCAGAGCAAAAAGCCCTCGACTCGAGAACTGGAACGTCCATACTTCCGACCGGAGGGTACTCTTTCGAATTCCACGCGGCTGAAAAAAACCTCAGTTATTTTAGCAGGTGTGTAGTCGTTCCCGATGACAACAGCAAATAGAGGGAGGAGCTGCTTGTTCATGTGGTTGAAATGTGAGCAAAAGCGGTTCACGGTGAAATTGCGTGCAGGGATGTAGCGCTCTGTAGCCTTACCGCTGATGTTATTCCATTGGAAGAATGAAAACGGTAGGTAGCCACCTTTGAGGTCGAAGATGTAGAAGTCACTGTCATTGGTCAGAACTGGACATCCCCAGTGTTTGGCAAGAGAGGCTATTTCAAAATCAGCTTCAGAAATGCATTGAACTAAAGGTATGCCAAGCTCTGAAAGGACCTGTTTGAAGACTTCACATACAAGCAGAGGGAGAACGCAACCGTGCGATCCTCGGGAAAGAGCATTAGCCTCTCGAATCTTGCTTTGGGCTCTTTCCTGTAGTGTCCTGAACTTCTTGTCTGTCTGGTCCATTCCACCATCTAACACGACGAACGGCTGCACGCTGCATTCAGAAAGTGCTGCAAAAAATTGTCGAACCAACACCACAAACGTGTCGTAGTCTCCACCCCGTGCCTGATCCAATCCAGAGTTGAAATATAATCGAAAATATAAGCTACACCCATCAATCACAAGGCGGCAGTCTCGCAGTCTCATATCTGTGAAGAACTGACGATTTCCTTCCACAAAACTCGTAAGTCCGTGAACCCCCATGATGTCACAGAAATGCTGCAAAGAAAGCATAAAATGTTGTTACTGCTTGTTTTTGCTGGAAATTTAATGAACCAATAAAATGGGACCGTGAATTTCCCCCATTCCCCAATACTGGAAGATTCTTAATATCAACCTGTATGTGTGTGTGTGTGTCTTCAAGACAGTAGCCATGCATCTGTGTTATGTATTTTTTGTTATTCATTTATACTAATTTAATCAATCATAATTATTTATCTTTTAATCATTTTTATTTTATTGCTTATTATTTTACTTACTGTCCTTGTGTTTTTATTGTTTTTTAGTCTGATGATTATGTGGTTTCAAGGGACATTTGTCTTCAACAGTTAGAGATAAAAGAATGTCTCCATTTCAAGGTTTTAAATGCCACATGATGATGTTGTGAAGCAGTAATTTCCACTGATTTTGTTTTGGTATAATAAAACTAGTTGGATTTGTGCTGGTCAGACAAAGTCCAGACAAAGTAGGGATGAAGTTCAGACAAAGTCTGAGCATTGAAACACATGCAACCAAGATTCAATAAACCCTGCTCAGTTTTTATAATCATTACTTCATCTCCTGCTTCCTGCTATTACCTCTCAGGCTGATGGAAGACTTTTAGTTAATACAGTTTTGAGTATCAGACAAAATGCATTTTTGTTAACTGGTTTTGGGTATCTGGCAAAACTCTGCAACCTGGTTTTGGATACCAGACAAAACATATCTTTTGATGGGATCTGGTAGAGACTGGAATAAATATTTCTGGCATAGAGATTCAGTCTAACATTTTTGGCATAGTCGGCATGATCTAATAACACTATGTAATCACTTGATTACATGTGACCTACTTCAGATACAACTTTACTGTCTGGTCATGTGTCCTTTGGCCTACAATCTATAATACTGCAGAATGTAGACATATTTTACATGGCTAGATTTACTGATCAGCATGCATATATATATATATAGATATATATATATATATATATATATTCTATTAATATATATATATATATATAATATATATATATATCTATAAAAAATATCTATAAATGAAAGAAAATGTCTATGCTGCGATCTTGATATTTAAGTCATAATTTACATTTAAAAAATCCAGTGATATCTACTTAAGATTCCCCTTTGCAGATCACTAACTACCGGATGTCAATCTGTGAGCATTAATTGTAAAACTATTTCTTGTGCTTATTATGCACAAAGACAGTTTAAGTTTCAGGCCAATATCAGCATTATTTTAATATGTCTGTAAGTCACTGTAATAACTTTTGGAATGTTATTGCTTTACAAACAGCTTCAGTGTTTCTCCTAGGTTTACGGCTTTGGGGGGGGTAGATTCGTTTTTTTTTTTCTGGACTCCTTTTTACTGGTTAAGTTACATGTTATTAATCAAAACGCATGTCTAATTAATTAAAATCATGAAACAAACAATTTAACATCAATTTATTAAAAGTTTAACAAATATTACGTTTAGGGCCCTATGAAATGTTTTATTTGTCCAACCTTATGTTTTATTGTTACCAAATTCTGTGCATGTCTTATTATTTGAAAGCATAAAAACAAGTTTTGTTTATTCTTACAATAGCCTTATGATTTTTTTTGCTCAGAAATTCTGTGTTGTGTATTTACATTTTGTTTTAAGGCATAAAACATTCATTTAATCTATCTTTTAAGTAATGAAAATTAAACAAATTTAAATTTTTGGAAAATAAAGGTTATTTAATATTACAATTAAAACATTGATGAAAAATGTTTTGATTATTCCTTAAAAATAAGGTTTTAATAATTTTAGTAGTAGTAGTAGCAGTCTGTTACGTACATTCTACTCAACAATAGTAATATATTTCTGCCAATGCCCTCAAGTTAAACCGAACTTTTATTTTGACGGGTTGCCATGAATACCTTTATATGAATTTCTGTGTGTGTGTGACATGATGATAGTTTTACTCAGATGAAACGGTCAAATGCTGATGAAGTGACTCTCAGAGCAGTTCTGGAGATGTTGTTCATGTATTTATGTCCTCATTAGTGAGACGGCAGAGGTTAATATCACCGGAAGCGTCACGTGCGCTTCAGTAGGAGTAGTAAACAAAACTGCGCGTCTGCGCCCTTCATTGACACGGAGACACGCAGAATTCATTTTTAAATATGAATCGTTTCGCGGCTTAATATTTACAAATACTAGTGGGAGTGGGCTCACTTGTGTGTGTGTGTGTGTGTGTCCGTGATGCAGAGAGCGCGACCATAACGTAGAGATGAAGAATGCCTTCGTTTAAGGAGACTAATAGCCATAAGGGCTATTTAGTTTGCTTATGAAAGACCAGGTATATACCTGTTCTATAAAGAAAGTCTTTAAATGACTTCTGTTGTGATCTGGCGCTATAGAGAAAATATAATTAAATAAAATTAACTTGACCTTCAAGGGGGGTGCCGTTGGTGGGGCGGGCCGCCCCCCTAAAATAATGGCAGGGGAAACACTGAATTACCATAGTTTTTTTAACATGCTTAACCTTCAAATAATATGTTTTCTGTACGTTTGGAGAGGTTAACGGCAATATTGTATTTTTTAATGGCTATTCTTTCACTTGATGTGTTCAGAGATATTCAGCTATTTCACGACCTATAACGTTTATTGAGGAGTGACTGCATAAGGCGGTGTCTGTCTGCACAAGTTATACATAAACCAATAACAGTGCTGTCCATTTGATAAAACAAGCACCACTGTAATATCTAAATAACACATTTTGTTTCAGTATTGAATCTTAAGCAAACGTCTCTTATTTGATTTACTCACCAGTGTGTTATGCACCTACGGTTATGCGCTGTATTTTCTTCCTTGTAGATCCGCCTCGTGGTTCGCCATTTGGGCGTGACAGACTATTTCAGCGCATTAGCGCCACCTATTGTAATGGAAGAGGGCGCTTTTGTCCCGCTGTGAAATATAAAAACTGCCACCATTAAACATTGGAAAGCGCATTTATTTGTAATTATTTAATCCTTACAATGTATGAAAGGATAACAAACCTGCAAACCGGTTTATACCAGTTTATACAGGAATTTAATATGCTAGGGGAGGAATCAAAAGACAGTAAAAATCATGCATTGGAAAATTAACATTCGTGGTCAAGTTCCAAGACCAAAACGCGATTGGTTCTCCTGTGTCACGTGACCGACGCGATGCGTTTAAAGGGGTCATATGACGCTATTTTAATTTTTCCTTTCTCTTTGGAGTGTTACAAGCTCTTGGTGCATAAAGAAGATCTGTAAAGTTTCAAAGAGTAAAGTCTCAAATCCAAAGAGATATTCTTTCTAAAAGTTAAGAGTCAGCCACGCCTACCTAAAACGCTGGTTCTAACACAACCCCACATAGCTATGTCACTATCCCAAATGGTCACGCAAAGAAAGAAGGCGTAACTTATTCTCGCTGTAGTATTGTTGCCGCCGCCGCCATGGCGTGAAGGCGCTGTGTGCTTCGTTGTAAAAATTAAACTACTTTGTTTGGTCTTCCAAAAGAGGACAATATCTGCTTTGTCATGCCTGGAGCTGATACGTGCTGGTTGCTGAGGAAATACTTCAACTTTGCGCTGTCGATCGCCGGATCGACTTTCACCGTGGACGAAGCGGAGTCCAGCCCGGGGTCGTCACATGTGGTTCTGACAATATGTTAAGGGACGTAACATTTCCGTCACACGCTTGAGGAATTCGGCCAATCACAACGCACTGGATCGCTGGCCAATCAGAGCACACCTCGCTTTTTCAGACAGATGAGCTTTGTAAAAATCTACGCTTTTCAGAAGAGAAACCAATACTGTATAGTAAATGTGGAAAATAATGTTTGTTTTGAACCTTTAAAACCGTCATAACAAATTCTAACACCAATCCCCAAAATAATGTTCTTTTTAGCCACATCATATGACCCCTTTAAAACAAGCGGCAACCTCCCGGTCTCTCGCTTGAAGCCAACACGGAAGTGACTAAAACTGCAATTCATCGACTGACCGCTAGAGGCTGGCTCCAAAAGCCAGCCTGGTTCAAAAAGTGCTTTTGGTCTATATAGGTAATTTTGCCCTTCATGACAACTGTGAGGGGGTTGAATTTTTTTATAACTCATCCGTTTAATTATATTAAAGGTGTCATAAATAACCTTATTTTGTGTATTTGGTGTAATGAATTGTGTTTATTCGGTTTAAGGTTAAAAAACACATTATTTCACATACTGTACATTATTGATTTTCCTCTATGCCCCGCCGTTCTGAAATGTGTCGATTTTTACAAAGCTCATCGGTCTGAAAAAGCGAGGTGTGCTCTGATTGGCCAACTATCCAGTGCGCTGTGATTGGCTGAATACCTCAAGCGTGTGACGGAAATGTTACACCCCTTACCATACTGTGATGATTCCCTGTCAGGCAGGAGCGATGATTCCATAACATGAAAACTCATTATAAACGAGGCATTCGTTGCATCCAGTGGGGACATAATTATGGATAATGACTTGTACTGTCTTTTTACGCTTTGCGTTGCGTTGCTTCGCGTCGCGTAAACATAAAACCATGTGTCTGCATTTGTGATCGGAGAAATACAAGCCCTACTCTACACTGCCCAAAAAACTCACTTTAAATATATAAAATATAAAAATTCTTTAAATATAAAAACGTACTTACAGCCTGTGAGTCGAACAGCCGGCATTGTAGTCTACTCTACCAGGCTCAGGAAACAGTCCTCCATAAACTGTGCTGCACACATCTGAATATTTTGGGTTGAACATGTTCTGGAACAGTGTTGTAAATACAAATTAACCACTGATTTCTAGTTTGTCCTCTTTGGAAGGCAAAACAAAGTAGTTTCGCTTTCACAGCGTCAACCACGGCGGCCTACAGTGAG
Source organism: Sinocyclocheilus anophthalmus (assembly GCA_018155175.1). Taxonomy (NCBI): domain Eukaryota; kingdom Metazoa; phylum Chordata; class Actinopteri; order Cypriniformes; family Cyprinidae; genus Sinocyclocheilus; species Sinocyclocheilus anophthalmus. Next base: position 416,360 of record JADLZN010005697.1, on the reverse strand, counting down.
CAGAGGCCGGGGGCCAGCGTGAGGAACAGCCGGAGGGTTAGAATGAGCAGAGGCGGCGGGCTTGAGAAAAGTGCGGCCGGCGGATAGTTGACGAAGGAGCTCCGGAAGGACGTGAGCACTCGGGCTGGGCTCCGCTTTGTCCACAGTGAAAGCTGATCCGGCGACCCACAGCGCAAAGTTGTAGTATTTCCTCTGCAACCAGCACGGATCAGCTCCAGGAATGACAAAGCAGATATCGTCCTCTTTCGGAAGACCAAACAAAGTAGTTTCGCTTTCACAACGAAACACACAGCGCCTTCAAAACATGGAGGCAGCAACAACAAAACTACAGCGAGAATAAAAGTTATGCCTTCTTTCTTTGCGTGAACATTTGGGCGGCGTTATGCAAATCTTCCCACATAGTGACGTAGATATGTGGGGGCGTGTTAGAACAAGCCGTTTTAGGTAAGCGTGGTTTGACTCTTAACTTTCATAAGGAATATCTCTTTGGATTTGAGACTTTCTTTGCAACTTTACAAATCTTCTTTATGCACAAGAGCTTGTAACACTCCAAAGAGAAAGGAAAAATTTAATCGTATCATATGACCCCTTTAAGCCTTAAAGTTCTGCATAATTAAGGGCGTGGCTACTTGAGTGACAGGTGGACAGCTCTGCTCCAGTGTGAAACTCGCTAGACTGAAACTTAAAAATTGGCTTTAAAAATTTTTATTTGTCCAGAAAAAAATAATTATGGGTAGGACACTGGAAATCTGGCAATTAGATGTTTTAATGATCTCAAACTTGATTTTTACCGCTATTTTGAAGTTATTGTAGGTACTTTGACTTTGCACTGTCTGCAAAAAGTGAGATGTCACTCCAAGGCAAAAGGCAGTAGTTTCCACATTATATACAATAGTTGGGTGCTGATCATGCTTACAGAATCATTTACTAACACTGTATAAACTCATAGTGATCTTTGGCTATCATAACATTTAGTACTAACAAAAAAAAAATCTTACCATAAAATCAGACAAAAGGTTAACGTATGGATACCGTTTTGCAACCAATTTATTTGCAATGTTCGCTAACATTAAAGGATGCAAGACATACTTAGTCTTTTGTTTTTTTACATCACGACGGGATGAAAATGCTTAAACTACAAGATCCCTTTTTGTATTCCCGAATAAATAAAATGGTTTAAGGACTCCATGGGGTAGTAAACGTGACAAAAAGAGAAAAATCATAATATAAATGATAAATGAGATTGTTTTCTGATGCATAATACTATACCTTTAGGACAAATGGCAGAAATGAAACGCCCATTTTCCACTCCGATAATTAAAAAAAACAGCTTTGGTACATCATAATTAATCCATAGGCGACTAAATCATCAGTGAGATGAAGTGGAAACTGCCATACGAAGTAGTAATGATGAAAAAAAAAGGTATTATGAAAATGAAAAATAAAAACTGAAAAAAAAATACATTTCTAATCTTTTATCGAACATTTTGAGATTTTGTCTCATATTAATGGATTTAGTATGTCAAATTTTAATTCTCATAATTAATACTTTTTTGTGACTTTTTTAAAGCCTCTTCTATACTGAACCTTAATAAGTAAATAAGCATCAGCAAAAGTAGTTTGCATTTCTGTGTTTATTCCTTTTATTACGTCTTGCTTGGAGAGCTTATGGGCTTTTCAAAAGAAATCCATTTTACTTTACTTAGTTTTGTTGTGTTCCTACAAAATTATGTTTTTATTCAACGATCCCCCCTAATGCAGCAGTACAGCAGACCTGTCTAAATCACACACACACATACACTCTCTGGTAACACAAAACCTACCTCTTCCTTTACATAATTATCCCCACACACACATAGCACGTCATATGTAAATTAAAAAAAAAAAAAAATACTTCTTGTGTTGAGTTCAAAAGAAAGACACATGTACCTCCCGAGAGCATGAAACCGACGTGAAATGCTATGATGCCTACATCTCTTCGGATACTACAATACAACACGGAATAAGGTCACAGAATATAGGGTAATATGTAGTGCTTTTATATGGAGATCAATAACCAAGAGTTTACAAATTGGGTTCGTCCCATGTTGGTGTAACATCGTTTATCTGTGAAAACAGCATAGAGTTTTAAACAAGCATTTAACTAAAACACAAAATGACTGACTGACATAGCTGGAGAAAAAGCTTTAGACAGGTTCAAAAAATGAATAAACAACGGAAAAACAGACACCATCTGTTCATTAAAGTAGCATCAGATTGAACGGCAGCTGTATCGGGGGCAGGCTGGTGAAGAAGAGTTGAAAGGATGTATAAGGAAGGACCAGAGATGCTTAATGGCCAAACTGGGTTGTTGGTGAAGATGCACTTGTTATTGGGCGAATGAGTGAAGGTTTGAGGGAAGATTATAAATAATAGGCTCTGTGGTTTTATGTAAGGCTCCAGAGGGTTCAGGGAAAGGGCACAGAATGTTAGGACACAAGGTGCTCGTGGTTAGATAAATGGATGGACAGGGTCAATGGCATTGGGACCTGTGGTTTTGTTTTCATACTAGAGCAGAAAAAACAGTTGGACAAATGATGCGCTATGATAAAGGAGAGGATGAGTATAAGGAAAGAGGAAGTGTGGGTGAATCCTGAGCTGTAGAGACTGTCGTCGGGGTGGCTGGTTTGCAGGACAGTGTGTGAGGGGAGGCTCGCTCTGTGCCTGAGTGCTGCTGAGGGGGCTGAGGGGTCCTCGGGGAGAGCTCCAGGCTGCCCACAGAGATGCCCGAGTCCGTGCTTTGGCTGCGGCCGCTGGTGGTGCACGGGTCCTCGTCGGGCTCCGCCTCTTCCTCCTCCTGCAGCCACTGAAGTTCTGACTCCTGCAAGGGGAACGACCGGCATTCCCATGGCAGCGCAGCCTGCAAATGTAGAAGAAGATGATTCATTGAGGTTATTAAACTCCAAAACACCAGGGTTTATTATATGCATTTATATTCTCTCACAATGTAAAGAATATTAAGCATATATCTTTCAGGATGCACAAATAGCCCCCAAAAGAAGACTCAAGGATTTAATGATACATGGAGAAATAATTTTTTTTGAACTACAGGATGTTCTTCCAACTAAAGTGCTAATTGACATTGTTACAGCAATAATAAAGTTGAAACAGAAATTAGTCCTCCTCCTCTCTTCCTACACACATCACACACACACACACACAACACACCCCACACACACACACACACACAAACACACACACACACACACACACACACACACACACACACACACCACACACACACACACACACCCACACACCCACACACACACACCTGCGGTTCATCCTCAGCCTGGCTGAAGGGATCCTCCGTTCCAGTACAGAAGGGACTGCATGGCGAGACATCTCCTTCTGCAAAATGACTTTGCCTGAAATCTGGAGAGCCAGGTGTCTGCTCCAATCCCCTGGAGCTCTTCCCATCCCCATGGTAGGAGGAAGAAGATCTGAGGGAGGAAGTCAAGCAGAGTGAAATTTCAAGAGTGACCACAGCGTCCTGCAGTTAGTTTAAAACTACCCCATTTTTTCTGGCCTATACTGAGAGAGGCATGAATAGGTGTATTGTAAGCTTCATACAAACTACCCTTTATACATCTGTCATATTTTTAACATACGTCTTGAAGTGCAAAAAATTTACATGTGCAAGTTATTTGTTAACTACACAAATATATATTTTATGTAAAAGTCATGATGTGACATTACCATTAATGCGATCTACTTCTAACTTCTACTATTCAAAATTTGGAGTCTGTAAGATTTTTTTTAATGTTTCTGAAAGAAGTCTCTTATGCTCACCAAGGATGCATTTATGCGATCAAAAATACAGTAAATTCATTAATATTGTGAAATATTATTACATTATTATTTTTTATCTTAAATATATTTTTCTGTTTTTAATAGATTTTAAAGTATACTTACTCATGTTATAGAAAAATGACTTTCAGCAAACCTACTGCCTTTTTTTCAGGATTCTTTAACGAATAGAAAGTTCAAAAGAACAACATCTATTTGAAATAAAAAATATTTTGTAAAATTGTAAATGTCTTTACTGTCAATTTTGATCAGATGAATTCCTCGTGCTGAACAGCAATTTTAATTGTAATATATATTTTTTAACATTATTATTGTTTTTTTTTATTCTTTTTTGTGTTTTTTTCTTTTATGTACTTTAATATTTTTTATATTTTTTTGGAGTTTTGTTTTCACCCTCATAAGCCTTGTGGCTTAATATGTTGAAGAACGTGCCCTAAAAGCTAAGCTAGCTTTAAGCTTATTTATTTATTCCAACATACAGCATTTTAAATATTTTAATACAAATCGATCCCTGTTATTAAAAACTTATTCTGACAGCCTTTTTAAATATTCTCCCTCACATATAGCCTCTCACACACAAATTTCTTTCTCTCCCTGCCCGCGGCGACGTCTGCGAGCCCATCTCCCCCACCGACAATCCTCCTCTCTCTGCTCTCACACAGTGCATGGCGGCTCAGAAACACAGCGTCAGAGAGATCCTCCACCTATGCAAACATTGCAAGTATTGTCATACTAATACAGAGATAATTCTGAATGGTCGAAAAAAATCGAGACAAAATACCAGGCATGTTTATGAGAAAGCATGTAAAGAAAAAACTGAATATACAAAGGCATACAAACCTCTTCCTCCTCATTGTCCAGCCCTTCCCCATTGGGCTGGTACTGTGTGTTATTGTAATTGAATAACAGGGCATGTGCCCCTTCCTGGTTTTTAGAGAGCCCTGAGAGAGAGTCCAGCTCCCTCCAGCTAAACACACGACATAGGGCACATAGTTACACATTTTTCATCAACAATAGTGCTAGACTTATATATCAGCCAACGATTTAAGACTATCAGCATCAGCCAAACAACCTGCTAGCTTGGCCAATTAACAGATGTGATGTTTCTCATTCTCTCACATCCCAAATCTACTAAAAGCCATGTCAACAACAACAAAAAATGTTTTTAAAAATGTATTACTGAATTTTAAGTAAATGTAGTGTAAAAGAAGAGCTTGTTTAATCATTTGCTCCTGAGTTGTGTATTTATTTCATTTTTTTTTTAGATATATATATATATATATATATAATCTATATATAATCTATTTATAGATATATTACGTATATAGTATATACAGTCAAAACACAGTTTTTCAGACAACCTTTAACATTTTCACACTTGTCACGTTTATTTTCGCCATAGATTAGAAACTGTAAAAAATGACAAGAACTCCAGAGTTAAACTGTGTCAGAACAAATTATCTTGATAATGTCAGATAACACTTAAGACACTTAAAACATGGTCAGGTCAAAGTGTCTGGATAATTTTTGGTCCCAAATTTTTTTTTATCAGTTTTACTGGTAGTCCAATGTATGAAGTGTTTTTGGGTATATGTCACAGTTTACTTTATTTTGCAATCCTCACTTACATAAATTAACTATAGTGTCCTACACCCACTAGTAAAAAATATAAAAAATTATATCTGCTGTCTGAAGAAATATTTGTTTCACACACAAGCAATATCTAAATATATATATATATATATCTATTTTGTGTGTGTGTGTGTAAGCCATCAGTAACCTGCTCCCGAGTTTATCAGTATCTGCCACGGAAAACCATAGCATTACTATTATATTAATATTATATATATAAACCCATTGCTAGTACGCTCTTGTCTTTCACTGTTTAAGCTTCCTTATAATATAATATAAATACACTATATGCTTATGTAACTAGACTGGCTCTAGTTTGGAATGTGCCTGTACTACTTTATAAACGATAGGTCACAAGGAAACAGTGGATACTTGGCAATGTGTTTGAATAATTGATGGGAAATTACTTGAAACCAAAGCCACTTTGCACAATGGCTATCTGACAGAAGGACCACAGGAAGCCTACGCATTAAAGCATGTGTATACGGATCGCTCATTCTTGTTGTAATATTTTTGAGTAATTACATATTCATTGTAGTGGTTTTGGAGGTCAGGTTGCATCATCTGTACCTTGGGGTGATAATTTCCTTGTATTGTAATCTTTGTACACGTGCTCCTAGTCCAGCCAGGCCCAAAGGCATCACCAGGTTGTCGATGTCAAATGAGCATTCTCCTCTCCTCCTTCGCAAAGGCTGAGGAACAAGAGAGAGGTTTAGGAAGCCATCCACAACACATAGAATTGTGAGCTGCTGACATTTTGCTTTTTTTAACCAGATGGACCTGAGTGGGTGTGTCTGTCATTGGGGGTGTTGACGGCAGAATGGGCAAATCTGGAGCTCGTGAATGAAGACAGTTGGGAATAATCACACCCCTCTGACTTCTGCACCCAGAACCACCTACAAAAGCAATTTTGTTAACTTCTTGAAAATGGTAAAAATGTTTTAATCTTTTTGCTCAACAAGGTTGCAATCTGTTTCCCCAAATTCTTTTAAACAGCATTTAATTGTAACACTTTAAATGTCTTTACTGTTTAATGTTAACACTATAAATGTGTTTCTCTGAAAGAAATATTATTTTCTTTAAAACAAACAACCGTTACGTTTACCTTCAACCTTACTTCAAACATTTGAACAGCTAGTGTATACAGTACTATAATCTATATATATATTATATACATATATATATACACTTTTTTGTGTGTGTGTGTTGATATACTGACACTATAATTCACCACCACCAGGTGTGATTAAATACGGATGCATTGTGTTGGGCTGACGAGGCAAACAGTCCTCCTTCTCACTCTCTCTCCCCACCTCGTCCCTGGCCCCGCTCCTGGCCAAAGGACGCCGATGACATGTCCCCTGTCCACTGTAGTGAATTTGAGAGTGGTGCCCGGCCAGCGGTGCGTATCCCACAAGCTGCAAGGGTGAATCTGCAATGGGGAAATTCAAAGCAATAAGGTACAAACGTAATGTGAATGTAAGTTATTTTGCATACATTATATTCACGTGGCCCCCAAAAGTAAAAGACACTAAAGCCCACTTTTATATATCTATATAAGAATATTATATATATACACACACACACACACACCACACCACACCTTATACAGAGATATATATTATTATATATATAACGAGATGATATATATATAATATTAGATATATATATAGAAGAAATCTATATTAATATATATATATATATATATATATATATACTACATATATACCACACACACACTGTTTATGTCCTTTCTTTAAATTATAAATTTAATATATATTTTAAATAGATTTAGAATTAAATAAAGAAGAAAATTCCACAAAAATGTCTGCACAATTGTAAAGTGAAAGCCACACTGGATAACTTTCAAGGACATCGATCTAAAAGGACCATTTAAACAGTTTGTACTGTTGAAATACAAGCTAAATATAGATGGATTTAAATAATATACAACTTTACACAATTATGTGCTTACACACAGAAAACAAAAAAACAAATAATCTTGGGATTATACAGATTTCACCTGATGGCATTGAGAGGACAGGGTGAACGGACATATCGAGCAAGGTCTGACGCATCCACAGACGCTTGTCTGAGGGGGAGCGAGAAGTAGCACCACCACATAACACACACACAGCCGGTGGTTCACACCAGCACTGTAACGAAACTGTCTGAGAGGGACACACAAATTCAAGAATTCAGCATTGTTATTCCTGTTTTTTATCTTCTCTTCAAGGCATCATTAAAAATGAAGAGCAGCCAATAATAATAAAAGTTACTGTGCATAACAGAAAAGAAGCAGTAAGGTCAACTGTCTTCACCTTTGACCCCAGCGCTGTGCAATCTTCCAGGCGAACGAGTCTGTGATGTCGTTGCCGGAGTAACGGTCGAACCCGTGCGGCAGAAGGTGGAGGACTGGGCACGGTTTGAGGAGTGGTGGAGTCTTCTGTCTGCCACTTCCTGTTAGGATCACCAGCAGAGGACAACCTAGGGGGTAGTGCAATTGTACATTAAGTGTCAAACCCAAAAATCGACCAGTGTGTGTTTGTATGCAAGTTAAATCATCTACTGACTTGTAGTTGTGTGATGCAGAGGAGGGGCTTGATGCTCTGAGGGGTGTGTCAGGGACAGAGCAAGTGGACCGAACCTGGATGAAACATAAAAAAATAGATGAATCAAACCACCCATAATAACCCCAAAATACACAGATGGACACCTGAAATACCTTTCCCTGTCGAAGATGCGTGTAAAGCTCTGTCAGCGCACGGATCCGATACTCAAGTTCTGATACTTGAGTCTGCAGCCACACCCACCTGCTGCCAAGCCACGCCCTGCTCTCTGCCCACTGCCATTCTTTGCCAGTGACACTGAAAGGAAATAAACTAAATATTGAGTAAAAGCATAAAACCCATGATCTTGGCGTTGCTAGTGCCATGCTGTTCAAGGTACAGGAATGCAAAAACATTGCCAGAGTAAACCATTTTGGTGGTCCTAAAAGAATTGAGGATGAAGCTTCTTCTGACCCATTTTATTCCCAACAGCCTGGCGTGAAATGTCTTTGTAGCCTCCCAATATGGCAGCCATGAATCAACAACCATTGCAGCATGTACACGCCAAAGTACAGTGGTGATTCAAAAGGCAACACATGCAATGACTCATCTAAAGCTTTTCTACATATGTGCATGTAGGTGTACATGCATGTATATACAAGCAGGCTGAGCACTTAAAGGAATAATTCCCCCAAACTGAGAGTTGTCATGATTTACACACCTCATGTCTTTACAAATCTGTATGCATTTCCCTTTTCTCTGCTGAACACAAAAGAATGTATTTTGAACCAGTTTTGGTTCCCATTGACTTCCATTGTATGGCCAAAAAATACTGAAAGTTTTACACAAAAGAAAGAAATCCATACAGGTTTGGAACGACATGAGGCTGAGTAAATGATGACAGAATGTTCATTTTTGGGTGGACTATCCTTTAACACTGGGTTATCTTGCTCCATCTTGTTCCTGGGCTTTTTTATCTTTGGCATCTCATAATGGAGAAAAACATTACTTAACTCTGGGTTAAGAGATCTTACTTAACCTGAGGTTAAGCACAGTGTTAAAAGCTTACATTGATTTTATTGACAGCGGTCTAAAGCGACGTTCCCCTCTCTCCAATCCCTCATCTTCCTCACCGACACTGTCACCTCCTGAGCTGCTGGCCGTGTGGTCTGAGTCCAGGGTGCTCTCTGCAGTCCGGAGTATCTCGCTGCAGCTGCACGCCAGCCTGCTCAGCTCGGCTGAGTTTCTGGACACAGTACTGGGCCTTCTGGTGCAGCTCAACCCAAGGCACCTGTGTAGGCCATGCAGCTGCTGCATGACATGCCTCTCCACCTGCTTCACCTGTATGGCCTGCAGGCGCCGCCAGAGGTGGTCGGTACGACCCTCCAGCTCTGCCTGCCTGCGCTCGGCTTCACCCCTCACCGCCTCTATTTGCTCCGTGCTGGGGCCCTCAGTCCCATGTGCATCAATGCCCATACTTGTACGGTCACACTTCTGTGGCTCTGGCCCGTTAGGAGGCCCACTCTCAGACTGAGAAGAAGTGATGGAGAGGGCACACAGGGGCTTTTTTACGCAATCACGTAGGTCGGGCTCGGCTTGGAGGGAGGATTGCAGTGAAAGGCTATTGTGAGGGGCACCATTTCTGCTGACCCCGTTGTTATAGTGGGCAGAGCTGGAAAGAAAGGAGCGCACCCTGTACAGTCTGACGCGCCCCTTCGCCGTCCTGCATGTGGGCAGCTGGGCACTTTCAGGCGGGCACGCAGCGAAATTCATTTTTTGGGCCCCGGTCCTGTTTTCGCAGCGGATACGGCGTAAGGACGTGCGCCTGAAAGTCTCGGCAGTGCTCGCGGAGCTCTTCACGTGAGCTTCACCACTGGAACCAACGCGGGCCGCGGCGTCCGAGCTGCCGCAGTACGTGCCCGAGAAACACACCCTCTTGGAGGCTCGGGTGAAACTGCACACCCGGCGCTTGATGACCGTGGGCTCGGAATTCCCGTGACCACACCTTGCAGCGACAGTCAACATCGCGCGCTCGGTCTCGGCGTAAGCCGTGTGTCCTCGTCGGGCTCTCGCGATGCGCACCGGCGGCAGTCTCGCGCTCGCTCTACGCTCGTCCCTTCTTGTCTTAGCGCTCATGAAACACCGCAAGCCAGCTCCTTCGTGATCAATATTAATGGTGTTATCCTCGCCCGCTCCAGTGCTTTGTCTACAAAAACGCCCGCGTCCTCCGCCGTATTCCCCCAAATCCGCGCATTCGTCTCCCTCCCGTGTGATATCAGCAGCGCCGTTCGTAAAAAATCCCTCCTCGTTCATTTTCTGGGCCGGATCCGCATCGCCGGAGGTGGCATCGTCCCATTCGCGGAACGCCTGGGCCTCTGCTACGCTGCTCTCCCTGTCTGAGCTCCGCACTGGGGCAGCGCTGGTGGCTGTAGCCGCAGCGGCCGAGCTTCCGTCACCGCTGACGGGCTCACCGCAGCCTCCTCCCCCGCAGCAGCGGCTGGCGCTATGCGGACACCCGGCCCCACAACTCTCCACTCCAGGCCCGGCTGCACTAGCGCTCATTTTATTCCGATTGCAGTAATAATACATCGCTGTGTCGTTGGCATGGCCGGTTGTGACATACAACGAAGCTCCGTTAACGTCTTTTTCCCTTTTCGAAAGGAAGACGGGCTTCTCTTTTCACCGCCTTGTCTTTCCCTGCACTGTTGGCTGTCTCCAACACTCCCTATTCGCACTGAGCATGCGCCATTCACTGGCCCGTCCTTCAGTAAAGAATTAGGGGTATTTCAAAAACTAGTTCACATTTTACGTTTGTCACATGTCCTGGGTTGATCTTAATTGCTTGTAGTATTAAAAATAACTATAGATTAAAAAAATATAACACTCTTTATCTGTTTAGCATTTAAGTTTTTAAGGACACATCACTTATCTCATGCAGGTTGTCTGAAGGTCTGGGTTGAAAAAATAGTGTTCAAGGGCAGCTGCATTTCGACATTCATAACGATGAAAACAGCATGATATGATTTGTACTATGATGGACCCATTTTAAATGTCTCAAACTGTATTATATTTGTATATGTAGCAGCAATTAAAAAGAAATAGAAGAAAATATTTAAGAACATATATATATATATATAGCCAGCCATTCCATTCAATTTAATGCCTCTCCTCTAATTAATTTCGTTTAATTTCAGTGTTAAGATTTAGTTGCAGTGTTGAAAGTTGCGTATGACTGCTGAATAAATGTTTTGCCATCCTAATCTTAAATATCCTACAGATGACCGTTTATTGTTTCCTACTTTTTGTAGTGATCTGACGAAATAATGGTAAGTATGCAGTATGTATAGTGGGTAGTATGCAGCAGGCGTCGTTGGCGCCTTTTTTGGTCTGACCGCTAGAGGCGCTGCGGAGGCTTCAGTCATTCTGGGCAGCGAAGGCTAATAATTAGCATGTAACAATGGCTAGTACACAAGCGCTAGGATCTACTGCTGCGGGACCTACGATGAGTCAAGCTGGTTGCAGCTCTTCGTTGAGCCGAAGAATGGACGGTGGACCGTGCTGTAAATTCTGGGAAAGCCCGGAAATTATCTCTCAGTTGGAAACGGTTCGCAGTTGGATTGGAAAACATTATAAAAAGGTTAGCGAGCTAGATAGCCGGAGGACCCCATGTATGATCTGGTTACGTTACCTGAAGCTTTCTTTACAAAGCTCTCTGGTTGTCTTGCCATTTTAGTGGTTTTCTGATTCTTATTAACGCCTCAAACTGCAAAAGTCTCTTTTATGTGGTAGTATTTTGTCTGTTTGCCTCATATAATAAAGGAATGAACAGCTGACTCCACAGAATAGGGTCTCAACGTAATAGACATTACAGAAGTAACAACTTTCATTCTGTGTTCATTTTAACGGTAAAGTTATGTTTATATTAAGCTCCACAACTCCACCGTTTTTTGTCAGCATAAAATAAAAGACTGCTTTGGAGTTTCCACGTGACGCGGTGTAAGTAAGTGTTGATGTTAGCAGCATGCTAGCAGCTTTAAGTTTGCAGAAACAGGTTTGTGGTCAAAGGTATTTGTTTACACGACCTGACTGACACACCCTCCTCTCAGTGCCATGGCATCCCTGTCCACTACCCACTGTAGGTAACACATACTTTGATGCATCTAAAGTCTTAAACTGTTTAAATGTGTAAACCATCCAATAGTACTAGTACAGTATGTAGCAAAATCCATCGAATTGAAAGCTCTTAAACACTCAAAAGGGTATAGGCCTCTTTGCAATTGTTGTCAGTTTTTGTTGCAATTTGTCATGCAGTTTTAAAAATACAGTATTTTGTATGTATACCCTCTTTAGTATGTACAGACTGATGCTCCCTCCAGCAAGTCTCTGTCTGGGCTGGTCATCCAACTGCTGCAGTTTCAGGAAGATTCATTTGGCCGGCGAGCAAATAACCCAAGCTTTACAAAACTCCCAGTGAGTTGCTGCTTTTCCTCTTCTTTCTCTGACAAACAATCCATAAGCACTTTTATTCCTGTAGATTTATGTACATCCCTTTCCACGTCTTACCTTTTTGATAGAGTCAAGGAGGTAATCAACACCACCACACCCAGATCAGTCATAGCATGACACCTAGTTTTGCAGAATTATGAGTGATCAGTTGTTTCACCCTTGTTTCTTTGTCCTCAGGCAAAGTGTTTTCAGGACCTAAGGCCAGGCGGTGCTCTCTGTCATATTCTGGGATCAGTGTACAAGTTCAAGACAGAACAGGGCTGGTTAGTATTAATGCTAAATAGTGCTGGATGGTATAATGGAGGAAATGTGTATTTGTTATGCATTTTAAAATCTCTTATGCTCACCAAGTCTGCGTTTATTTTATTAAAAAACAATATTGTCAAATATTATTGTAATAATGATTATAATTTAACTGTTTTCAGTGGTAATATATTTTAAAATGTAATTTGTTCCTGTGTTAGCAAAGCTGAGTTTTCAGCAGCCATTACTCCAGTTTTGGACCGTACCAGTGGGGGGGTGGGGATGTGGATGTATTTACCCAGAGCTGTATGTATAGGCCCTTTGCCTGTGGATTGACACGTCTGACCATGCAATAATTTATCATCAAACCTCCATTAACTGTGTGACTGCACGTTAACAACCACAGATTTTCTGGAAGATGTGTGAGTGGAGTGTGCAAAAAAGTGTAATCCGCAGGTTAGTAGAGGAGCTGGGATACACAAGCAAACAAGTTCAAGAGGTCCTACAGCAGCAATATGGACTCGGGAGAGGTCCAGTATTTCCTCCATTTCTAAATTCTGCGCATCGAGGAACATTCATCGTTTTGATTACGCACGGCTAGGGAGAGATGGTGTGGATGCAGTCGTTCGACCAGCAGTTACTGTTTGCGGCCCTGTGTACGGTAGAAAGATGATGACTGGGATTTTGCAAGCTTCGGGATACAGGTTGACCAGAGAATTTTGAACGCAGGTGCTGAGTGACAGAGTGAGCGGGGCAATTCAGCACTCCAGACTCATTCTTCCCACTGGTCACTCATTTGCGACTAACTTTCTCAGTTGGTCGCACGAGCACATGTTTTTTAAAAAATTTTTGCTACAACATGGGATTAATCAGTGCATGCTGATAAACTTTTATCATAGTTTATAGTTATATGGAAACAAAAGTGGTTAACATTCAACCTGTTCTTTTTCCTCTTTTGCTATGTTATAAACAGGTGTCCAGACATTTTATCCTACCTGTCAGATTGTCCTACCAGGGTTTACTGCGCATGGGCACATCAATATTGCGTCCTTTTTCTCACGCTGAAACAACAATATATAGTGGATCCGCATTCCTGTAAGGGTAGGGTTAGGCACCAAGGTTGGGTAGGGTAGAGGGGGGGGTCTTTCATAATAAAACAATCTAATAGGTAGAAAAAATTATATATGGTTGGTTTCCTATAGCTGTATCCATTCTAGCCACAACCACGAATAAAACAATTACTGTAAGGGTAGGTTTAGGGTTGTGATAGGTGTAGACGTTAATAAACCATAATTTTACAGGTAGCATTTTTCATTGTCGAATTGTACTACCCACTGTTTAATAGGAGGTAGCAAAATCTGACAGGGTAGCACAAATCGACAGAACACCGGGCTTCGGATGCTTTCATTTTCGATTTCGCGATCTTGTCACGTTTTACAATAAAATATAATTGTCCGTTTTGCATACATCTATACACCTTTCACTTTTTAAGACTAAAACAAAAGATGGATTCATTGTTATTTTTAATTAAAAGATACAATGACAAACTAGCTTACAAAATGTTTATTAACAAAAACAAATAAGATGCGGCATGGCATAAACCACAGACTGTATTACATAATGACTAAAATAAATTGTACAGAAGTTAGCAAAACACGAGGAATCAAATAAATAAAATATAAAGCCTCCATAGCTCAGGAGGGTAAACAGCCAAAGATAAGACTTTCAACATGCCACAAACAAAAAAAAAGTACAACTAAACTTGCTGCCGGTGACAGTGCTTGCATGTTTTTTCCCCCACAGGAATACAACATTGTTCACTGTTGAAGCAGACTTTTACTTTATTTAGAGGGAAAACCATCCATCGTTTCCTCAATATTCGCATCCTCAGAGCCAGCGCAGCACTGATGAGGGGGCGGCTGAAGTAACGAAAGGGGGCGATGACGTAGCACAAAGTAAAAGAAAAAAAAAGCATGTGGCCCATTCACGTATTTGTCGGACCGGGTTCACACAGATAGTGTTTTGGTCGCAAGACAGGTCAGTGGAAGGAGTTTTTTTTTTTTTTTTTTAAACGCCCTATGAGTCTAGAGAACCTTGTTTTTAGAAGGCTTAGCCTTCCCCTGACCTGGGGACTTGGGGCAAAAATGCCACTAAATTGGACAAAAATGCCCCTGCACAAACAAATTATATATATTATGTCTGTTGCTAAAAAAATGAATATGAATAGACCGAGTCGATTGCGGCATTAAATTAAGATCTGCTCATGTTGCACCGTATTTCATTTTAGGCGTTTTTAAAGTGTTGCGCATTTTAACCAATCACACAATTCTGTTGAGCTTAGGAATGCAATGGCTAATCAGAGGAGTTCAGATGAGCCATCTTTGAAACTCATCAGTTTTGTTGAGTGTGTGTGTGTCGCTCTCATCATAAACAACAAAGTGCAGATGTACGTACAATGTAAGTACGAGATTCATTTCACAGTGTATACAGCTTCAGTGATTATAACTATATATATTTTTTTGAGAGTGCTTAAACTCGCGATAGATCCCTGTTAGTGATAGTCACTTTCTATATATAATTTATTCACTGTTTGAATAACCGTGGAAAGGAAACGTTATACACTTATCAATTTCTAACGTTTTTATTAAATTGCAATCATGATGAAATAAAAAAATCAGTCCATTAAACTTTTTTTTTTTTATTTTTTTTTTTTTTAGCCTAAATGACACCCATTTGTCTGGTTCTTGTCTAAAAAGACGGGTTTATGATGTTTAATACATTTGGCTGGTTTTAGCCTTACCCTGGAGTTGGTTCACTCTCCACCTATGCATATAGCCTACATACAGCGCTCTGGGTAAATACATCCACATCCCCACCCCCGCTCCCCCCCACTGGTATGGTCCAACCGGGAGCGCAAAACAGAGAAGTGGAAAATCAGAATAATAAGTGATTTTTTATGTTAGTTCAAAAATCAGATTCGTTTTTTGTTTAAATTTTTGGGGGCGCAAACAACCCGACCGCGTAAAATTAATTGAAAATTAAAATGAGAGACAATTATCAGTTTGTAAATTGCTCCAAAGAAATTGAAAATGAAAGTTTGAAGCCAACTTTTCATTTTGTTCATTTTGATGGTGCGAATTGAACAAAGAACTGCAAAGGGTTACACGTACCCTCAAGAAACATTATTATCAATGTTGAAAACAGTTGTGCTGCTTAATAGTTTTGTGGAAATGAAGTAGGAAGTTCAAAAGAACAGCAAATCTTTTGTCATTTTTGATCAATTTAATGCATCCTTGCTGATTAATAATAATAAAAAAAAAGTACTGACCCCAATCTTATAAACGGTAGTGTGTATATATGAATGATTTTAAATACAATATAGTGATATTAGAGTTACTTACTGTACTGTATACCATGATGTAAGATTTTTGGCATCATACAGCTTACCACTAACGGAAAATGTAAACTGTAATTCCTTAGACAATAAAATTGAGTGTCCGATAAAGATGTTGAACTTACGTCATCCAGTCTGTGATCTTTTATTTTTTATTAAAGGAGACGATTTGATCTTCAGAACCCATCCAGAGTGAATCGCAATGTGGAGATGTTCATCTCTGTGGAGAAAACTCTGATACAGGTATTTGCACTTGGATCTTTTGTAAAGACAAAGATCTTAAGCATGTCTGTGTGTGGTGCAGTATCTGACCTCTGTGTTTTGTTTGTGCTAGAATAACTTATTAAGCAGACCTGTGGTGTACCTGTCTCCTGATCTTGAACGGAAGCAAGCTCTTAAACTCAAAGACATTGTTGTGCGACACCAGGTCAGTGGAAAAATAAAAGAACCAAAGAAATGTGAAAATATATCCAACACACACTAGACTCTTCAGATGGGCGTTTAGAGTAATTTTGTTGTCGAAGAACTTAAACACATAAAAGCTATTAAAATGTAACAAGTATGATGCATACAGGTGCATCTCAATTAATTAGAATGTCATGGAAAAGTTCATTTATTTCAGTAATTCAACTCAAATTGTGAAACTCGTGTATTAAATAAATTCAATGCACACAGACTGAAGTAGTTGAAGTCTTTGGTTCTTTTAATTGTGATGATTTTGGCTCACATTTAACAAAAACCCACCAATTCACTATCTCAACAAATTAGAATATGGTGACATGCCAATCAGCTAATCAACTCAAAACACCTGCAAAGGTTTCCTGAGCCTTCAAAAAGGTCTCTCAGTGTGTTCACTAGGCTACACAATCATGGGGAGACTGCTGATCTGACAGCTGTCCAGAAGACAATCAATGACACCCTCCACAAAGAGGGCAAGTCACAGAAGGTCATTACTGAAAGAGCAGCTGTTCACAGAGTGCTGTATCCAAGAATGTTAACAGAAAGTTGAGTGGAAGGAAAAAAGTGTGGAAGAAAAAAATGCACAACCAACCGAGAGAACCGCCCGCATTATGAGGATGTCAAGCAAAACGATTCAAGAATTGAAATCGATTCATGGAATGGACTGAGGCTGGGGTCAAGGTCTCAAGAGCCACCACACACAGACGTGTCAAGAATTTGGCTACAGTTGTCGTATTCCACTCCTGTTAAGCCACTCCTGAACCACAGACAACGTCAGAGGCGTCTTACCTGGGCTAAGGAGAAGAAGAACTGGACTGTTGCCCAGTGGTCCAAAGTCCTCTTTTCAGACGAGAGCAAGTTTTCTGTATGTCATTGGGAAACCAGGGTCCTAGAGTCTGGAGGAAGGGTGGAGAAGCTCATATCCCAAATTGCTTGAAGTCCAGTGTTAAGTTCCACAGTCTGTGATGATTTGGGGTGCAATGCTATCTGCTGGTTTGCTGCCATGGTGTTTTTTTTTTTTTTTTTTTTTGAAAACAAGTCACTGCAATGATTCATGCTTGCTGTGCTGGCTTTTTTTTGAAGATGCTGATTTCATTTTCCAGCAGGATTTGGCACCTGCCCACACTGCCAAAAGCACCAAAAGTTGGTAAAATGACCATGGTGTTGGTGTGCTTGACTGGCCAGCAAACTAACCAGACCTGTGAACCCATAGAGAATCTATGGGGTATTGTCCAGAGGAAAATGAGAAACAAGATACCAAAAAATACAGATGAGCTGAAGGCAACTGTCAAAGAAACATGGGCTTCCATACCACCTCAACAGTGCCACAAAATGATCACCTCCATGCCACACCGAACTGAGGCAGTAATTAAAGAAAAAGGAGACCCTACCAAGTATTGAGTACATTTACACTAAATGAACATACTTTCCAGAAGGCCAAAAATTCACTAAAAATGTTTTTTTATTGTCTTATGAAATGTTCTAATTGGTTGAGATAGTGAATTGATGGGTTTTTGTAAATGTGAGCCAAAATCATCACAATTAAAAGAACCAAAGACTAACTACTTCAGTCTGTGTGCATTGAATTTATTAATACACGAGTTTCACAATTTGAGTTGAATTACTGAAATAAATGAACTTTTCCACGACATTCTAATTTGAGATGCACCTGTATATGCTGTTTCAGAGCTAATTTCAACCAATGCCTTTATTTGAGAATAAATAAATATGCATTCATAAAAATCTGAAAACCTTTTTCCTCCATATTTATTGTGAAAACCTGTTAATAACTGGGCTTTCTGTAGAGTAAAAATAATTAGTGACAAAAAAAGTGTTTTATTAGTGAACTAGTTGATTACTAAGGGTGCTCCGATCAGGATTTTTTGGGCCGATCACTGATTGTCGATCACAGGATGCAGTATCTGCTGATACCGATCTTTTTGAAGCCTTTTTATCATGTAGAATTATTTATTGTGATGCTCCAGTCAGGATTTTTTTACAGACATTCATTCAGGGCCTGAATTTCATTTTTGAAAATGGGAGGAATTCCCCTCTTAGGTGACTCTTGTTGGGGGGATTTTTTTAATTTGAGGGGTGGAGGGGGGCTTTTTTTTTTTTTTTTTAAATAATTTTCAAAATACATAATATCTACCTAAATGTTTGATCATGCAGTGCATTTTTGTTTTTACAATGGGGCAATTGTTGCACAATAGCTTTCACACAGCACAAGCCTGATTTTGGTAGCTGTTTGTGAGGCGGCCAGGTTCACACACAGGCCTTCTCCGTTTGCAGTCCATGTGCAGTACAAAAGCAGAACAGACTCATTGTGCTTTCACACAGAGGTTAGACTGTTTACTACAAACACGACATTTATCCATTTGATTTAAAATCCAAACGTTGTTACTGAAATTGCTTTTTGAGCATTGTGATTCTGTTTTTACGCAGTACAGTAATACAATTTTTAAACGCAATAAATATAAGCAAGAGTATGAGTGAACCTGGCGTTATGTGTGTGCGCTACGAGTGTGCATGAGCGCACGGTCTCCAGGAGAGCACGCGAGTGCTGAATGGTTTAAACACTGGCAAGAATTAAAAAGAAATGAAAATGTTAAACTTTAGTGATGATGCATCACTGCCTCGATTGTGCAAGTGACAATTCCTGTGTCAACTGTGCAGCTCGCTTATAGACAGACGCGATGTGGTGATTCGAAGCCTTGCCGCATTTAGAGATGTGGGGGAAAAGGAGGAGGGAATTTACTCACGCAGTTTGCGAAATTATGTCTCACAGAAAGTTTTCAAATTACTTTATAGTTTATTTTAATTAAGAAATATGAATTGTACCTCACCTTCAGCATTATGGGTATTCACACCTGTCTTGTTTGGTTCGATTGAATCAAATAAGTTTGTTTCCCCCCTTAGTGTGTTTTGGGTAGGTGTGAATACAGCAGTCGCACTCTGGTGCGGCCAAACAACCGCACCGAGACCCAGCTGAAGAGGTGGTCTCGGTCTGCTTCCAAACGAACTCTGGTATGGTTTGTTTTAGGTGTGAATATGACCCAACCTCGGTCTGACCCAATTGCAGAAATCACGCTCCGAAACAGAAAGCTCGTGCATATAGTGCTGTTATTTGCGTTTCAATGGCTTAAATCACTTGTTTTTAAACCACAATGCTTTAAAAACATGCAAATGATGAGTTACACAGCAGTGACGTGAGTGGCGCCGACTTAACTAGGCTAAAGCTTGCCGCAAAAATTACCATGACTATGTTGGGGGGAAATAGTAAGGAGATATTTTAATTGTTTACTAATAAACTAGTGTTTTATGAGTCAGTGTCGCAATGAAGTTGATGATCCTGACTGCCATCTCATCATTGGATGCTCCTTTAGAAAGAAATGCATCTTTACGGATTACATAATAAGAGTATTTGTTTTGGATTTGAATTATTTCGTTTTGTAGTCATTTAAAGCTTTCTATAGATATATTCATCATGTCTGTAAGGAAAATATTCGCTGAGTTTCGGTTCATTTTTGTGAAGCGCTCCGAGTGCGCAGCGCGCATACTATTTGGTTTCCTTTATTTTACAATAGCACCAACGTTTCTTGATATTGTGAGTGCACACAAATAAAAAAAAAATCTTTACAGTTCCGAACGTTGCATTATTCTTACCTTTATGAGCAAAAATGACGGCGTATTTAATTTGTTTCCACTGATGTCCTGAAGCGCGCTTCTGTTTCCATTCTCCGCACAAATGATTGGATATGTGCCTAATAGGACATATTTATATAGGTTAAATGTTTAAACTTAAATTGTGATATGCTTTAAGTATTTTGTATATATATATAAGAGTATATATAATATTTTATATCTATAGATTTTATTTTCGGCAAGTCTTAATTACAACATCGTATGACATTGTCTCATATGACGCTTATACGTTTCTTCATATTGCGTTAGTATCCGATAACACAAAATCAGTAAAAGAATAAAAATTGCACTATGAAAGATCTTCATGATTAGCCTGTTTTTGCACTTCCTGTTTTTCCCTGCTTGAGAACTTCTGGATGACCTTAGCACACGTGTGGTTTTGTTTACTATTTCTGGTCCACTTGCAAAAAAGTGCAGTGTGAAAGCGAACCGCACCAAAAAAAATAAAAATCAACATTGTATTTGGTCCGGACCAAAGCAAGTGAAGTAGCGGACTTTCCTGGTGTGAATACACCCTATAATTATTTTACCCTCGCCGGACAGAGATTGAGACAGTGCCGCTGCATATCATGCCAAACCTTTCATGGCAGGCACGTCATCACTCAGCTTGAGATCAGCCTTTATAGAGACCGCCGATCAAACTTCCCCAAGCCATTATCGGCTGATAGCGATCGGTAGCTGATCAATCGGAGCACCCCTATTGATTACTTGTGCACATCCCTAATATAGACAATATTGATTAATGTATACACAACTTTTTTGCTTGTATTTTCAGGGCACAGTGACAGAGGAGAAGTCACAAGCCACCCACCAAATATATACATTACCCTCCACAGCAGATGAAGGTGTTTTATGTTTTTTGGATCTTTCAGTCCATGCAGACTCTTGGTATATCTGTGGAAATGTTCCCATCTGTGTGTATAATGTTCACTGTTGGGTCTTTTCCAGAAGAGTGGCTTAGACCGGTCATGCGATTGGATCAGCAAGTGATGGTACATTGGGGCATGTGTCCAGACAGGTAGAGAATACATCACACCCACATTTGCACATGTGCTCTAAATGTTCGGATTAGTAAATGCTACTTTTTGCTCTGTATTCAGTATATGTTTTCATATTGAATTTTTTCAGTTATGACTTGCTTATATCGGCAAGTGATGTAGATGGAGAAGTAGAGGAACCTCCCAACCCAGACAGGTGCTGGAAGGTGAAAAAATCCTTTTAGTATTAATACCCTGAGTTCCCCACAATAATCTTTACATGTCGTCTTGTCTGTTGTTGGGTTCCAACAATGACTAAAATATTGAGATGGGCATTTATTTGAAGTGATAAAACGGTAAGAATATCTACTTAAATGCCAGTATCTTTTCTCAGGTTCATACCAAATGGGTTCTCGACACAGACGCATATAATGAGTGGATGAATGAAGAAGACTATGAGATTGACGAGAATGGGAATAGAATGAGTTTCAGGCGGTGTATCTACCAAAGCACAGAGGTATGTTAATACATAATTTCCTGCCATTTTTAAAAATCAGTTAGTTGTTTTGCTAAATTAAGTTAAGTTTGTAGTTTGGAATTTTGTTTTTATTTTAAAGTATTTGTTTGGGGGTTTTTTCTCTTTCACAAGGAACAGAAACCTGGAAAGAAGCGACGACGCTCCCCGTCTCCACCGTCCTCTGAGTCTAAGAAGAAAGGAGGAAAGAAAAGGTTTAATCTTACTTTTTGGTCAATGTTATGTCACATTTTTGTCACCAATGCAAGTTAATGTTGGAAGTCACTGTAGCTTTTTACAAATTCTAAATTGCATTTGATTCTTATTAATGTATTTAATTTGGTATAATCCAATAGCTCCGGTGTGTATAAGAGGCGTGGTCAACCAGAGGAGGCGGAGTCAGAGGAGGACCTCACTAAAGACATGGAGGATCCCACACCTGTCCCTAATATGGAGGAGGTCATTCTGCCTAAAATTTGTAAGTTTATTTTTCCCTTCTGTGTTAAGTGCTTATGTTGATGTCAGGAGTGTAACGCATTATTTCTTTTTCACAGTGAACTTGAAAAAAGACAGTGAAAACACTCCAGTCAAAGGAGGCATTATGGCTGATTTAGGTGAGCTTGTTTGTGGAATTCACTTTTCAGTGAATT
The DNA here is from genome assembly GCA_018155175.1 of Sinocyclocheilus anophthalmus. Classification (NCBI taxonomy): domain Eukaryota; kingdom Metazoa; phylum Chordata; class Actinopteri; order Cypriniformes; family Cyprinidae; genus Sinocyclocheilus; species Sinocyclocheilus anophthalmus. The sequence goes on along the minus strand of JADLZN010005697.1, from coordinate 393,882 downwards.
ATGATCCGTTTGTATTTCAGTAATAACCTTGAATATCTATGTATTTCTCTCAGATGACCAGGAAGAGGACCTGCTTTCTGGTGTCAGAGTAAGTCAGTTTTGCTAAACAAAAAGTACATGATCAAAAACTTCCAACAATGCCTTCAGAAAAGAGCAAAAGGACAGCACACTGCAACAATGCTCTTAAACTCCATTCTAATAGTGAACAAAAAATGTTTCAACCCTTTCAGCCATGAGTTAGTCTGCCATGGTTGCTTCTGTCCAGCCTTACACAGAATCTACAACCAGAAGCTAGTTTAAAGTCAAGTTCCAGTTTAAAGGAGCTCTAGCTCACAATATCTACCATGTGCTTTAAATATGTAAGTTCTGAGTGTGTTGTGATTGTGTGTGTGTGTGTGTAGGATGAGGAGGAGCAGAGGGAGTTCGGCCGTGGGATGGAGGGGGAGGAGAGTGCCACAGAGCAAACCCATCACATCATTGTGCCCACCTATGCCTCCTGGTTCGACTACAACTGGTGAGGGTTGAGCTGTACAAGTTTCCTGATTACGCCAACTCACATTCTCAGTTTTACATAGGTGTCATATTTGAGGCCTAGTGCTCTGAACATATGCAGGCATTTACTATTCTTATAAATTAAGTAATAGTGCTTTTTTTTTATTTTTGTGCGTCAGTATTCATCAGATAGAGAGACGAGCTCTGCCTGAGTTCTTCAATGGGAAAAATAAGTCCAAAACACCAGAAATGTAAGTCAGTTTGAATACATGTACATGTAAATACTATTTGTATCAAATTCATCATCCTGAACTCTAAATAAACATGTTCATATCTTGTTTGTAGATATCTTGCATACCGCAACTTCATGATTGATACATACCGGCTAAACCCTCAGGAGTATCTGACCTCAACCTCCTGTAGACGAAACCTGACAGGAGATGTGTGTGCACTAATAAGGTGTGTATAAAAGTTTCACTTTTACCCACTTAATCTGACACCGGTTTATAAATAATTTGTAATTCATTTATAAACCTGATTGTGTGCATTTTAGGGTTCATTCATTTTTGGAGCAGTGGGGGTTTATCAACTATCAGGTAGATGCAGAAAGCCGACCCCTCCCCATGGGCCCACCCCCAACACCACACTTTAACGTTCTCACAGACACACCGTCCGGACTCGTCCCACTACAGCACAGACCCTTACAGGTAATACAGAAGGACTTTGACATTACATTGCCAAACACCAAATTTATGCTTTAAATGATCAGCTCTTAGATTAGTCAGCCGTTCGTGTCACAAAATAAATCCCAACAGGGTTTTGACTGACTTTTCCCTTTTATTGCTTTCCTACTTACTGTATCTAAAAAGGGGACATGAAATATTGTTTTGAGTTGAAAACAATCAGTTGCCTAAAACTAGGGCTGGGCGACTTTTTTATGACGATATATCGTAATTGCACAAGTCTTGAAGAATATCGCCGGATGTCAGTACAGATGTAATCCCAATATGAGGAAAAAAATTGCAAATATATTTAACACAGTCCCGTAGTTACCATGAATGTATTTATTCACATGAAATAGCATGAATTAAATATTTTGTAGCCTATGCTATTAGCTAATTAATAGGGAATCGCAGGGTACCTCACGATACGATACGAATCACGATACATGTCTCACGATGCGATAATATCACGAATACAGCGATTCTGCGATAATCGATATATTGCTAGACAATCCTATAACGATACACCATGATATCTAAGTATGAAAACAAAATGCCTGTGAAAAGTTTAAATGCAAGTTTTCTCTCTTTATTCAAGTCCAAACTGATAGAAAACAGCACAAAGTTCTGTAAATCAAATATAACATGTTAAGTAAATTAATCATTTTATTCTTGGACTTATTAAAAGCTTACACATTTCTTTGTGTGTAAACCAACACATTTAACTGCTTTAAATGTTTTTTTTTTAACTCAACTTAACTTTTTATAGGCTGTATTCATAGGCCTATAAGGACACTTCGGAGCTCTAAAAACATGAGAAAAAATAACCTTTCTGTTTTTGGTCATGCAGAAGAAACCAATTTGTTTTTAATTGCTAATTTTAGACAAATAACAAATATCTTACAGCTTGACTACAAGTTTTAAAACAACGCTCAATATAATTAAGGAAATTAAACTTATAATGAAATTTGTCTACTCAGGCGACAACACCAAAATTGAAAGAGAAACATCGGATCTTATGAAAAATAGGCAAGACACATTGCTATGTGACATCAACATGAATTTACCATTCTTACAATCACCATCAGAATGTCCACCTTCACAATGAACTCTGTTAAACTGTTCAATTCAACAGTTGTCTTCACGAAATGAAATTCATTTCAAATACTAAATATAGAGCAGTGTAGAAATTAACAACACTAACATAACAACAAAGCTAATGTTTTATATTAAGCACAAAGAAAATAAAAATTTAATTAAGCTAACTGAATCGCAGACTACTGTCAGATAAAGAGCAACCAAACTGATGTGTGTTTATAGTGTATGTTGGCTATGTTGTCTCCGGCAGGGGTGGGGCTCGAATAGAATAGGCAATATTTATTAAGGCGATTATCAATAAAATATTTTTTACATATCGCCCAGCCCTACCTGGAACAGTTATACAGGTCAGTGATCATTACAAAAATATTGAATAAATTTAATGTATTTTTGTGTTTGAAGGTTTCAGCTTCTCAGCATATGTTGCATTTCCCAGAGAAATTGAGAGAAAAACCATCTGACCTGCAGAACTTTGGTCTACGGACTGATATTTATGCTAAGAAACATCCAAAGGTAAAAACCACAAACAAAGTTTGCAACATCGTTTGAGTTTAGCAGTGTTTTAACAACTTTCTAGACTCTCTTTGTGCATTGAGATTCAGCACCTAAATAATGTGTGCTTGCTTTGTCTTTTCTTTTTCTTTCTTTCGTCTTTAAGAGTAAAGGCGCAAGTGCAGGGAGAGAATGGACAGAACAGGAAACACTCTTGCTTTTGGAGGTAAGCCAGTCAAACAGTCAACAAGATTTTGAAAGCTTTAGTACTCAGGAGTCTTCAAAAGCAGTACTGCAGGGGGTTACCAGTTTTTTTTTATTATTATTATTTTTTATCTCAAGCAAACAATGATTACAATAATTTTTTTGTCCAAAGCTAAAGTTAAGAATCTAAAAATCCAGCTACATTTTACGTTTTACAGTTTTTAATTCTCACATTAAAATATATTTTGTATTGTAATTTTGGGTGAATTAAAAAATGTGATGTATATGGCTCTGTACATATATCACAATAATTATTATATACATTTTATGCAAAAATGATTTAAAATGGTTTAAAATGCAATACTTAATTTTATACAATGTGTAATATGCAGGACCTGCTCCATCTCTCTCTATCCCCTAGGGGTCCTTGGCCAGAAAAAGGTTGTGATTATTTGTTGTTGTATGCCGTATCTTTCTTTTCAGGCATTGGAGATGTATAAGGATGACTGGAATAAGGTGTCCGAGCATGTGGGCAGTCGCACACAGGATGACTGTATTCTTCACTTCTTACGGTTGCCCATAGAGGACCCATACCTAGAGAACTCTGAAGCCTCAATGGGTCCTCTGGCATATCAGCCTGTCCCCTTTAGCCAGTCAGGGAACCCTGTAATGAGCACTGTTGCTTTCCTTGCATCTGTGGTCGACCCTCGAGTGGCCTCTGCAGCCGCCAGGGCAGCTTTAGGTAAGAGTTAGTCTGTGAGTATGTGTGTGTGTGTGTGTGTGTGTGCTGATTTGAAGTAGGGCTGAACGATTTTGGAAAATCTATTTGTATAAATGATTTGCAACGGTCTCTTTGTCACGTCCATATGGCGTTCGGACAGGATCTTTAATATGACGTTGACCACAGCCACCATGCCTTTTTTTAGCGAACGTGGAGGTTCTGCGTCTGCTGCAAGGGTTTCCAGCACTTTCCATACACCTATTCATGCTTTATTATTCCTATTCATTCTCTATAATACTTGAAACTTAGTGAAAATGAGAATTAAATGAAAAGATTCGACTGCTAGCCTATTAAATTTAGAACTGCTCATGTTACATCGTATTTTATGTGTGTGTTCTTTCACTGCATGATTCAGTCTAATAAAATGCATTTAGAATGCTCCCAAAATTCAAAATATGTGGACAGAAAATGTAGGCCTATATACTTATTTAATAATATCACACAAAGAGTACCATTTTTATTTTTTTTTTGCAAAAATCACAAATGTGATAATTTTATACAACAGTTAAATAAACAAGAAGTTAATATTAACAGAGTTACGTTTTAGCCCACCATATTGCCTATTTTTGCTCCATTTCGGCAATAAAAAATAGTTAATTCCAAACAGAGCCACAGCGCTGTTTTGCATCTCTGAACAACATAAGTTTCCATCCAGTTTGTACGCTTAAAGAAGAATTGCATAAAAAATTAGATGCACGTTTCAATCCAGCTGGCCAATTTTACTGGTGAAAAATGCTGTGCGTGTGGGTTCGGGGTGCGGGGGGTGGTGATGAAATCATACCATAAAAAAAGCGAATTGTTGCAAAAGTTTGTGTTATGCAAAGAAAAACAATTGACCCCTTGAGCCGTTTCCATACATATTTCACTAAAAATGAATATGCTATTACGCGCTCTAATTATACAGGATAGCTAAGCATGTTCTTCAACATTTGAAACAAATATTACTTACAGTGTGGCAAAAAAGTATTTAGTCAGCCACAATTGTGCAAGTTCTCACACTAAAAAAGATGAGAGAGGCCTGTAATTTTAATCATAGGTATACCTCAAATATGAGAGACAAAATGAGGGAAAAAAATACAGAAAATCACATTGTAGGCTTTTTAAAGAATTAATTGATAAATTCCTCAGTAAAATAAGTATTTAGTCACCTACAAACAAGCAAGATTTATGGCTCTCACAGACCTGTAACTTCTTCAAGATGCTCCTCTGTCCTCCACTTGTTACCTGTATTAATGGCATCTGTTTGTACTTGTTATCAGTATAAAAGACACCTCTCCACAACCTCAAACAGTCACACTCCAAACTCCACATGGCCAAGACCAAAGAGCTGTCAAAGGACACCAGAAACAAATTGTAGACCTGCACCAGGCTGGGAAAACTGAATCTGCAATAGGTAAGCAGCTTGCTTTTTGGATGAGCTTGGTGTGAGAAATCAACTGTGGGAAGACAAATTAGCTAGGAAAATGGAACGAATACAGACCATGATAATCTCCCCGATCTGGGTTCTGTAGAGGTTTTTAGGGCTCCACACAAGATCTCACACCGTGGGGTCAAAATAATCACAAGAACTGTGAGCAAAAATCACAGAACCACACGGGGGGACCTAGTGAAGGACCTGCAGAGAGCTGGGACCAAAGTAAAAGGCTACCATCAGTAACACACTGCAACGCCAGGGACTCAAATCCTGCAGTGCAAGACGTGTCCCCCTGCTTAAGCCAGTAAATGTCCAGGCCCATCTGAAGTTTGCTAAAGAGCATTTGGATGATCCAGAAGAGGAATGGGAGAATGTCATATGGTCAGATGAAAAAAAAATAGAACTTTTTGGTAAAAACTCAAACTTGTCGTGTTTGGAGGAGAAAGAAAGCTGAGTTGCATCCAAAGAACACCATACCTACTGAAGCATGGGGGTGGAAACATCATGCTTTGCGGCTGTTTTTCTGCAAAGGGACCAGGAACGACTGATCCGTGTAAACGAAAGAAGGAATGGGGCCATGTATCGTGAGATTTTGAGTGCAAACCTCCTTCCATCAGCAAGGGCATAGAAGATGAAACATGGCTGGGTCTTTCAGCATGACAATGATCCCAAACACACGGCCCGGGCAACGAAGGAGTGGCTTCGTTAAGAAGCATTTCAAGGTCCTGGAGTGTCCTAGCCAGTCTCCAGATCTCAACCCATAGAAAATCTTTGGAGGGAGCTGAAAATCCGTGTTGCCCAGCGACAGCCCCAAAACATTAATGCTCTAGAGGAGATCTGCATGGAGGAATGCGCCAAAATACCAGCAACAGTGTGTGAAACCTTGTGAAGACTTACAGAAAACATTTGACCTCTGTCATTCCCAACAAAGGGTATATAACAAAGTATTGAGATGAAATTTTGTTATGACCAAATACTTATTTTCCACCATAATTTGCAAATAAATTCTTTAAAATCCTACAATGTGATTTTCTGGATTTTTTTTTTCTCATTTTGACTCTCATAGTTGAGGTATACCTATGATGAAAATTACAGGCCTCTCTCATCTTTTTAAGTGGGAGAACTTGCACAATTGGTGGCTGACTAAATACTTTTTTTCCCCCACTGTATATCCTAGGCTATTATTAAATTGTATAGGCCTGCATAAAATAGTTTTTAACAAGTGTCATGAGTTGTTGTTGTTGTTTTTTTGTACGTTGTTATAGACTATTTAGATACTTGATCATCAAGCATTATTCATAAATATGTGCAGTTGTATTATCATTATTTTTCTGATTAACTTTGAGGAAATGTTCATCTTTTTTTTATTATTTTTATTTTATTTCTCCTAACCAACAACCGATGGTCGTTAAGCCATTATTAACCGACAACATTATGTTAAATTACAATTAAATTACATTTGATTTGATACGTGGCTGTGACCCAATAAAAATACCTAAATTTGTTTTCCAGGGATTAATTTTATACACGCAAAAAGCAGCATAAACAACAGAACGTAAGGATTCATATGGTCATGTCACGCACCTGTAGCGCTTCTGCAAATCATATGAAAGAAATAGGCATATATGAGAAATATATTTTTCTAAATAATAAATTAACAAAACGAAAGAAAAAAAACTGTGCAACAATTAGCAGCCTAAATGCAGAATTTTGGCTCATTTTTGTGATGCGCTCTTGAGAAAGCGGCATCCTGTTTGTTTCCTTTATTTTACAAAAGCACAATGTTTTGTTTTTATTGTGAATGTACACAAATAAAGGAATATTTACAGTGGTTTTGAATAATGTCTTACTCTCATATGACCACAAATGAAGGAGTATAGTAACAACGTGTCTACACCCTGGCGACGCCACAGTTGCCATGCGCCACTCGCGGTCATGGTCGTAGACAGTATTATAATAATAATAATAATAAATTAGTATTATTTTTATTATTATTATTAATAATTTAATAATACTGTTATAATAATAATGTTCCTGTGGACAACCCCCTGCAGTGGTAGAGCCTATTGCACACGGTGCTTGTTAGCAGTGCAAAAGGTCGTGGGTTCAATTCCCAGGGAACACACATAAAAAATGTATAGCCTGAATGCACTGTAAGTAGCTTGACATAAGCGTCTGCTAAATGCATTAATTAATAATAATAATATGTTTAATTTATATAGCGCCTTTCCCAAGCTCAAGGACACTGTACAAAAACAGTAACACAATAATAGACAGTCGATTCACATAATCATAAACAGTCATTTCACAATCAATTAATCAAATTAAGTGGACAGTGGACATTTGCCCAGTCCGGGGATAGACATGATTGCAGTTGCATATCATGGTACAATTATGTACTGGAAACAGAGATACATAACATAGTATAAGTAACAACAGAAAAAGCATAGTGTCAATAAGAAACAAACAAAGAATAGTAAATGCAACAAAAAAATACACAGAACGAAACTATTCAGAGAGAATTACAGCTGGTAGTATAGGATGAGGAGAGTGTCTAAAGAACATTTTATGATTGGTAAACAAGTAGGTTTTGAGTTGTGATTTAAATACAGAGAGTGAGGTTATTGTCCTTAGTGCCAGTGGTATAGAGTTCCATAGTTTAGGTGCAATTACGGAAAATGACCTGCCACCCATTGAAGATAGATGAAATCTAGGTACAGTAAGAAGTTCACACCCTGCAGATCGAAGTGATCGAGGTGGAACGTAAGGAGACAGTAGATCAGAGAGATAAGGAGGAGCAAGGCCATTGAGTGATTTAAAAGTAAGCAGAAGAATTTTGTAAGTAATGTGAGATGATACAGGGAGCCAATGGAGTTTAAAATAAGATAGGGGTAATATGAGCAGATCGTTTAGTATGGGTTAATATTCCCATACTAATTAAGGGTGTAAGTTGTTTTCCACTTTTAAAAGGAAAAACAAAACAAAAAAAAACAACAAGTGATCGTGCCGGCGCCTCACTCGCACAGGTAAGCATTACTAACTGTTCATTGTCATAATAATATACAGTCAGTCAAACATTGAAAACCATGATATTTTAGTTCCCTTCAAATACTGTAAATTTAACGGTAGAACAGAACTCAGAACAAAACAAGAATTAAAAAATATAAGAAGTTACTAACAGCTCAAACGAATCATGTTAAAATGTACTTCACTCGCGTTTCCAATATCCACGTAAAACAAAATGTGCTTGGCATAGTAATATCACAGGGGTATGGTGGTCACGCTGAACGGCATGGACTACATGGCTATTTAAACTGAGCAGTGCAGTGTAAAAAATTACGTAAACGTATAGGTTATAAGGAACATCAAATTAAGATAAGTATGTTTGAGAGGTAACTTGTCTTTTTCTTACCAAATATAAAATAATTTTAGATGCAATTTAATAATATGAAATTTGAACTACAGGGAAAGTGTGCTTTAACGTGAGCAACACCATGAACACAGACGCTGCCTATAGGCTAATTATGCAATGTGACATCACAATTATTTGGGTTAAAGCCCCTTTTCTCGAAAAAAGTATCTATTGAATTTATGCGCTAAAGTTAAACTGAAAAAGATAATGTCGACACATGAGAAATTTTATCGATAAATGGCATTTCCATTAGCTATATTGGTAAAAATTTTGAAGATCTAAATATTTTTTCGTAAAAAGAATGGATAGCGAAAAGCGCATTTATTTCCAATGAATAATCAACCGTTTAAATGAACAAGACTCATTCAAAAAAAAAAATTTTAACAGTGACTTGCTGCCACCTACTGGGGGTTTTAATTTCACATTTTAAAGTATCTTTTAATTTTTTTAAAATAATTTCAAATATCAGTATAAGGCTATTCAACGTTTTAGGATTAAAATATCAAAACATTATTTCTGCATTTGTAACTGCAGGTAAAAGCATTCATGTCCTGCATTAAACAGTGTGTAAATGCATCTAAATGCCTCTTCAGATGCAGCTTCTGTGTTTCCTCTGCATTGCAAATATGAATTTTGTTTATAATGATTTTATTGGTTTGGTAACAGCCCCAAATGTCTTATTATTCTAATTCAATGATTAAATGTAAGAATTTGACTCAAAAAATAATGAACACTTTTAGAAAAAAGAGTCTAAAAATAGCCCATAAAGGGTATCAAAATAAACCCTCGAAAAACCCCCCCCCCAATCTTTGTCGCCGAAAATATGAATTCTATCATGCTGTGAATCTGACCACGGCAGAATAGAAGAATATACAAAAAACTTAAGGACCGTCAGCCTGCACCACGCGCAGTCAGCAGCGCCCCAACACGCCTCAGAAAAATATAGTCTGATTATCGTTATGGCTAAAATCCCAGAAAATATCGAGATATCATTTTTGTCTATATCGCACACCCCTATATATTTAATTCTTCTTTGCTTGTTTGGTACACATAATTCACTGATCATCGTAAAATAAGCTTAAAATAAGCTTATATTAGAAATAGGTTCTCTCAATGATAAGGAGGACAGGACAAAAATAGGTGAATCATATTTATATAAGGTTTTTTTTGTTTTTGAAGGGGACGGGGTCTGGTTAATATTGTGAAATATCATTACAATTTAAAATAATGGTTTTCTATTTTAATATAGTTTAAATTTATTCCTGTGATGCAAAGCTGAATTTTCAGCATCATACTCAGTACTTCTGTGCCTCACCCCTCCCCCCCCCCCCCCCATATCCTTCAGCTATTGATTTTTTTTTTTTTTTACTCAACGTCAGAAACAATTGTGCTGCTTAATATTTTTCTGTGATATTTTTACAGGATTGATTGATGAATCCTGCAGGTTACTATTCAAATCATAAAAATTTTATCAATTTTAACATTATTGCGATAAAAGCATTAATTTTCTTTTTCCAAAAAATGACCTAAGGAAATACATAAGCCATGAACTAACTAACTAAGTGACGGTTCTTTTATTCTTTCAAAACTCCAAACTATTATGTTTGTCAAATGTAAAATAAAGCAAAGGAGACAGGCGCTTGCAATTGAACTAGAAATCAGGCGATAATGATGATATTTTTTCTATTCATTTTTAGTATTATTTGACAGCCATCTAGTCTCAGATCTAGCCGACGATTGCCGATCGACTGGGTTGCCCATCACTGATGTGATGTAGGCTACATTAAAAAATTTAACAAATCAAAAACAATAACCCGCCAAATGTTTTTTTTTTTTCCCCCCCCCAAAAAATTCAAAAAGGATTTCATAAAACTAAACAACATGGGTATACCTATAAGCAACACAAACTTCACTAAAGGATTCCTTTAGGAGACATAATGTTATAGACTTTTTATACTTTTTTGTTATCTTTATACTTTTACAAAGAGTGTAATGAAAACATGTCTAAAAATATGTCTAAATTATTTTATTATTAATATATTAATATATAATTCAAATTATATTTGATATGCACATAATTAATGTATATTGTATAAGTTAGCCAGGAAAAAGACAGACGCACTTAAAACTGCAATAAAAAAAATGCAGACGTCACGTTATAAGGCAGATGTCACGTCCATTGAGAGGAATGAATGAAGGGCAAGTAAATTGTGCATTGACTGACACACTGCACTGAGCCGTGTGAGCAGCGTGATTTTAATTTGAAGATACGTGTGCTAAGAGAAAATATGTATGTAATGTTTGAACTGTCTTTCAGAGGAATTCTCAAGAGCAAGAGAAGAGGCCCCACCAGAGATATTCAGTGCCAGCTTTCACAAAGCACAGAGAGTTGGGCATAATTTAGATCCGGCCTTTACACTCCAAACAGGCAGCATTGCAGAACTTGATCCTGACCATTCAGAAAAGACTGGTACTTACTTTTTAGTATTTTTTAAAAAGTGTTTTATGTAGTCAAAAGATTAAAAAAAAAAAAAAAAAACTCACCTTGAATTCACTTTTGAAATGCATGTTAAGTCATGCTTATAAACACAACTAAATGTCTTCCCCTAGCTTAATAATCTCCCTAGTTTAATAATATTTTACATCATTCCTGTTTTTTACTGTATTTTTTAACCCAATAAATGCAGCCTTGGTGAGCATAAGATCCCAAAAGGTTGAATGGTTGTGCATGTTTAAAACCGTTTTAGTGTCATTTAAGAATAATTGGAATGGTCGTACTTGAAACATCCAGGGGAGGGCAGTAAGTGAAAGAACATTTTCATAATGTTTAATGTCATTTAAACAATCGTCTTATATGGCCTCTGAACACCCAATATTCTATAATAAGGTTTATGATCAACATTAGGATGACTAATATATTGTTCTGTTTTTTGTTTTTTTTATAGATGGGAGTGGTATAGAAACGAGGAGCACTGAATATGAGCAACATGAAAAGGTATGAGAAGCTTCTCCAGACACAAATAATCATCCATTCTGATGTTTTATGTTCTTATTTTACAAATCTTAACAAGGAAAGTTTGATTGTCACTGAGACTGTGCTGTCTTTTGTAGATTGAGGGTGATAGCATCTTGGGAGAGGGAGAGCATGTGAAGAATGAGGACAAAGAAGAGAGTGAAGGAGAGAGGGGAGAGGAGAGCACAGCAGGTCAGAGGATCACAGATGCTCTGCATATTAAATCTCTTTGCCTTGATTCACCTTGATTTAACACATTGCTGCTATATTGTTAAATATTTATTGTTAGTTGCAGTTGGTGTGACAGTTCCGGTAAACCAAAGCTGTGTTCAATATAGTATACTACTCATACTACATTTGAAAGGAATTCGGTATGCATATGCACATTTTCTAGATGCATGTGATGCCCAAATGACCTAGCAATTTCTCCAAGCACTGTGCCTTTAGCTTTTGTATAAAAACCTATATATGGAATTACAAAAAATTGTTCAAGAAACATTATTGCCAATGTTGAAAAAAATCGTACTGACCCCAAACCTTTGAACAGCAGTTTAATCAGAGGTCCCCCAACCACGTGCCGTCGACCCCGACCCATACCGAGGAACATGGAAGAATTGCTACCGAGTCACAAGAACGTTCTGGGAAAAATGTGTAGGCCTATAGATATGACACTGTTATTTATTTGTTAAGTCATTTGCCTATCTAATTATTCTGTATTTTCTTTGTATGCGATTGATATGGAGTAGCAATTTGACAATTTCATGTTAAATAAGTAGGCTAAATGAAAGATTGCTCTGATCTGTCACATGTTAGGAGTTAAACGGATCGCAGTTGATCCGTAATACGGATGAGACCACTACCCTTCGCAGATTAATTTGCCTATTTACACGTACAAGCAATTTTAAACTACAAGAAGAAGAAACGAAAGAGAGCTCAATTCGTTACTCACGTGCTGTTCTCGCACACAAAGCGCGCACAAGAGATGTGTTTCAGACAGCGCGGAAATGCCGAGTTGCGTATACATACACATAAAATTAGCCTATGTCAAAAACCCTTCACAACATTGTCATTCTCTGTGCTTTAAATATTTTTTTTCTTTCTTATCCGAAAAAAGTCTGATCTGTGACTCAAAAAAAAAACAAACAAACAATATAATGCGTTGAACCATATATGATGCTATTTATATAATAGCCTAATATATATATATATATAATATATATTATATATATATATATGTATACATATACCCCCCAATGAGTAAAAATGCAGTAGTCATGCAATTTCTACAGCACAACTATTCTTCATTTTTCAAACTTTTTGTATGTCTATCCAGAGGAAAGTTTCTGACATGCAGCCTAACAAAGGGGATGGAGAGGAGATGAAGAGGAGGGTGGCGCTTGAGCTGGTGGAGGGAAACATTGCCACAGCTGCTGCTGCAGCACTGGCCTCTGCAGCTACCAAAGCAAAGGTAGATGTCAAACCTCTTTTCTTGCAACCGCTTCCGTTTCCTTTAATTGTGACAAAAAAGCCATTCATCTGAACTCACTCTTCTCTTTCTTCTTCTTCTGTCCCTCTAGCACTTGGCTGCAGTAGAAGAGAGGAAAATAAAATCTCTGGTGGCTCTGCTGGTTGAAACTCAGATGAAAAAGTTGGAGATCAAACTGAGACACTTTGAAGAGCTGGAGACCATTATGGATCGGGAAAAAGAGGCTGTGAGTTAGAGTGCTTTATTCAAACAAGATCTGGCATCTCTCCAAGACTCCAAGAAACCTTTGAGAGCACCCTAAATTATTTTTCAATGCAAGAATGTTTTACGACCTGCATTTTAATCGCCATCGATTTATTTTTAGAAAATTATTTGTACTGAATAATACATTTTCATAATCTCTTATAAAGGGATAGTTCACTTAAAAATGAAAATCTGTTATTTACTCACCCTCATGTTGTTCCAAACCTTTTTTCTCTTTTATTTAAACAGAGAAAATCTTGCTGACTGCTTCTGCATTTTAATGTAGAGATTTGTTTGGGAGGGTGTTTAAACTTCATTTGATATCTGTGTGTTGTAGCTGGAGCAGCAGAGACAGCAGTTATTGTCGGAGAGGCAGAACTTCCATGTGGAGCAGGTGAAATATGCTGAGATGAAGGCACGACAGAATGTGGAACAGCAGCAACAAGCGGGAGCCACACAGAGCAGCAGTAGTACAGCATACAACCCTCTTCACCATGGTACACTCTCCTCTCTCCTACACATCAGTCAACCCTTTTGTCTCATGCACACTCATATACTTAATAATATTGTGTTTTTTGCATCTCTCTCAGGATGTTCGGTGGGCAGTGCTAGTACTGGACAGATCGTGGGTGCTCGGCACTCTGGAGCTCCCAATGGCATGTGTGAGTAACACATGCCTCAAAGCAAATGCTGATCAGCAGTGCAGTGTTCGAAACCTTTTGAATCCTGCTGCTTTTCATTTTTTTTCAACTCAGACCAAACTCCACCATCCTCACAGGCTGATGGGGCCACACCCATGTAATGTCTTCACTTCCTTAAGACCCAAACTGCGCAAGATGACATGAAGAACACAGTCATTTCATTACCCACATTCATCTCTACAATAGCACTTCTTCTGTGTATATTTAATATTTTTTAAGCATTGATGCTGACATATAAGTGAAAGATTTGAGGCTTTTCGTTGCCGTATCGGTCTGTACTTAATGTTTGTAGATCTGTTTTTGTATTGCCACCAAGCACTAAAACATTTGTTTTAGTAAGAATAAATCTTTTATATGGAGTTATAACTTCTTGAGTGAGCTCATCTATTGAAGTTTACTTAAGAAGATTTTCTAATACTTGAATATTTTTTATTTAGTAACTTAATCTCTTATGCATTTAAAAAATTTAATTTGATATTTGTGGTATATGTATTTCAGCAGTCAACTGTTCTTAACTATGAAGAAAACTGGACTGCGCCATTACTTGATTTGTTCCAGATGTATTTTTAAGAGAAACTCTTAGATCACAGGTCATTCTAGTGCACAAGATTTGGGAGACATTTTTAAATGCTCTTTTCCATACACAAGAGTAAATGGAGCTCATAAATGAGATTTGAGAGCTTCAGGGGAAGATTTTCAGCAGAAACACTTTTATTATATGGAAAAGAGCAACTTAATTTTCATTAATATTGTGCCCTGTGTGTTTGACTGAAGACAGTCATAAGTTTGGACCAACAAAGTTGAGTAAATAATTATAACTTTATGCTGAACTGTCAGTTTGACAATTCTTGAATAAAACTATGGATAATGTTAAAGAAATGTTACCGTGGCAACTCACTGAAATAGGTTTGTTGAAGTACTAAAATTATTAAAGCTAAAACTGAAACAAAATGAAAGCAATATTTAACAAAATTACTAAAACCTAAAATGAAAGCTGAAAATATAAATTAAAAGCTAATTCAAAAATTTATAAATGCTACCATTTTATAAAATACTAAAAGAAAATTACTAAAACTTGCAAACTGAAAATGTTAAAATCTAATGCTAAATATAATTAAAAATTCTACATTATACTAATAAGTTTGGTTTAAAAAAATACAAATACAAATTTCCTCTTTGACCAAGGATCATTTCCACAGATCGCTGTGATTTTAGGAAAAAATGAAGGCGAGTCCCTCCCCTCTACACAGTGTTTGCTTACGTTTGGACAGGCGTCTGTGGTGACCCAGTTTCAGACGCTTTGTTCGGGGGAACCGCCTGCATCAGTTTTGTACCTTTAATCAAAGAGGTCAGTTAAATTATTTATAATGAAACAATTTAGAATGTCAGTATTTTGTATTTAAGTGAACTTCAATGCATTTGGGGAAAGCAAGTGGGGACATTTTAGTGATTCTGTCACACGACACAAATTATGTGTCGGTAATGAGGCGCATGAGCAGATACTCACATCAACCGTGAGTTCGACTGGCACAAAAACTCGTCCGCTGGAATTAGCCTACTGCAGTCAGTCTACCGAAACTCTCCGCTTCCTTAGTGGACGCCTGATACTGGCTCTCATTACCAATGAGACACATTTAACTGTCTTGGCATCTTGTTGGAGTTGGATAAGAAATGACGGGTCCCTAGCGACGCTAAGGGTGGCCTGAATCTCAACCAAAGAGGAATAACAACTGAAGACAACATCCGAAGTTGGCATGAAGCATCGCGCTTCGTAACGCATTCAATCTAAGGAGATTTATGTCCAGGATTATTGCTCAGATTCTCCAAAACATCTCCCGTATGACTATATCTTAAATAGAAGATCCGCCTGGTTCAGTTGAAGTGTTTGTGTCATGATGAGCTCCAGGCGCACGTTGTTTTCAGCAGGCTGGGAGTCGGTGGTGCTGTCCAGCGTCCTGCTTCTTCACATCGCTCCTTTGTGTGTTAATGGTGAGTATATATTTGAGTTATTATTATACAATCTTTCTAAATGCCTACCTTTCCTACATTTAACAGGGACCTTCTTTGTAGTTTGTTTCTGTGACATGTTAGAGCTTTTTAAGAGAAATAACACAAATTTGAAACAAAAATGTAATAATCTTCATCGATTCACTCGGATCAAGTGATAAATGGGTCTCTAAAAAATGTGTTTGCATGTAAATTAAATTTAACTAATAAATTGTTAGCACAATTACTTAAGAAAGCTCAAGTCGTTTGGGAATTTCAGAACTATTTACGTTTTAAAAATGTATGTAACTGAGAGAAAATGTACTAAGCACAGCCTCATGCCTTTTTTGTTCACCTTATTGGCATTTTTATAAATATTAAAATTGAATGTAATAATTCGTCTAGTTATTATTTGGACCAAAGAAGTTAGACTGGATAATAGAATACTGCCATATAAAAATTTTAATTTTGCTTGCAAAAAAAAGAAAGAAAGATTTTTCTCGTCTGCGTCTCTTAATCACAGCTGTATTTGATGCTTCATTTCTAAATGTTTAAGTTTGTGTTTACCAAATGCACATATTTATAGAATGGGGGGGGTGACCCTTTATCCACTGACAAAATGTTGGTTCTTTAAAAAAAATTGTTGCTGAGAGACAGCACCTGAAGACTAGGTCAATAGGCTTTGCTGCATGAGTACCAAATTGTCACGTTGGCGTGGTTGACCTGCATCACACTACAGTTGCCTCGGCCTAACTAATGACTGTGTAAAGCAGGAAAGTATCATTTGCATAAGGAGCTTTAAATGGTTGCACTTAGCTGAACCTCTGACCTCTTGGCCGACTTCCCAAAGTCTATGTATTATCGCATCACTGTTTCTTCAGAGACATGCATCTTTCATTAAAACAGGATGTTAAGCAAGCATGCTCCGATGATAAAAATTGACCTAAGTACTCATAATGGCCTTATAAAAAGCTATTCAAACCTTTTATTATAATCAAGCCATTTAACAAATCCAGATGCTCTTGTCTTTAGTTTGCTTTAGTAGCTGCTGCAGTCAGTCCAGAGTTCTGTTCAGCCATGCTGATCTGTTGTCATTCTAATTGAAATTCTTTGTTAGACGTGAATGGTGACTGAGGGTGTATGTATGTGGGAATGGGAAAAATAAAATGTGGGAACTGTCAAAATAAAAGTTGGTTCCGAAACATTGTCTGCACAGAAAAAAATGCATATCGGCTGACACTGACAAAGTTAAAAGTGGCAAATGTCAGACAATACAGTATATTGGTCGACCACTTCATTAAAGTCAGCACATTCAAAACAATCTCCCTGTGGCACTTCTTCCTTAAGGTGAACAATTAATCCGAGCACATTATTCTAAAGAAAAATATGTCTTCAAGTCCTGCCCTCAATATTCCCACTGAATGTCATGATTCTTTCAGAAATGTCACACCATTTTATATTGAAGTCAACTTGGAGAGTTCAGTCAAATCACTTTTCATAGTTATTCATATGGCTGAAATGTGTTTTGTTGCCAGTTGTAGCAGTGCCTTCTTCTGTATATATTTTGTGTTTCTTTTGATGTTATGCTAAACTAGGGACAATCATTACTATAATAGAACATGCATTGCTAGTGCCTAGTTGAAATTAGTGGGCATGCTGTGACAAAAGGCTGTTACTCTTCTTTGTTGTTTTTGCCAAGACCAGGCACTCACTTCCTCAACCTTAGGAGAGTGAGAGAGAGAAATAAAAAGCGACAGACAGGATGCATTCACAAAAATGTGCACAGATTAAGTCTTTGAACCATGCAATGACATTACTCTGTCTTGATGTTTATTTTAAAACGTCTAAAACCAACTTCAGATCATTTTTTTGTGCACTTTCTCGCTAAACTTGCTTAGATCCTTTCCATGCGTGGCACAAGAGAGCCATCTGCCACTGCGCTCTCATAACAGCAGAGACTGTCAATGAGCATTAGCGTCAACGAGCTAGTGTTAGCGGCCACCTAGCCTGCCCGTATGGAGCTCCCAGTGAGGGCCAACTGTGTTTATCCTGCCAGACGCTGACACTAGAGCTGCCTACACTGTTGGAAACTTATGGAACTACACAACCTGTTGGACACTTGCTGATCTTCAGCATCTGTGCTGTAAAGCATTACAGTTGAATTAATCATGTCGTTGATCCAGTTTTGTACTAGTTAAACTCAATGACTGTGATGAACGCTGTGTTGGACAAGGGGACTGATCTTTTCCAAACACTCGATGTGGTGCACATACACTGATTGTTTATTTGCACTAAAAATATCATTGCATCAACTGGAATTTGAACATTTTGATTATCAACCAGCAATGTGAATGCATTAACCTGATGCAGTTTGTCTCTGCAAGCATTATTTGGAAAATCTGTCAGTTAAATGTGCATGTCCAAATGAAAGTGATTCTGTATTTGTGCAATATTTTAGATGTGTAATATTGGTAACACTTTACAATAAGGTTCCATTGGTTAACAATAGTTACATTAGTTAACATAAACTAACAATGAAAAATACTTCTAAAGCATTTATTAATTGTACTTAATGTTGCTTCCAACATTTACTAATATATTATAAAAATCAAAAGTTGTATCTATGAATGCTATTTAATGGACCTGAGTTAACATGGACTAACAATGAACAGCTGTATTTTTATTAACTAATGTTAACAAAGATTAATAAATACTGTAATAAATGTGTTGCTCATTGCTAATGCTAGTTAATGCATTAAATATTTACAAATGAACCTTATGTATTGTTGCCATAAATTTAATATCATTTTAAGTTTTAATAATTGAAAATGATGATTTTAGAAATTATAAATATTAGAAGTTTATTATAATACTGAAATTATTTATTAAAAGCAATCATTAATTAATCTTAATGCTTAGTCACTGAAAGTTACATGTAAAAAATGATTAGTATGAAATTAGCATCCACACCAATAGACAAAACCGTTCTGTTTTTTTGAAAGCATGCACTGCATATATGTCATCTGACGCTTTAAATGCTCAAGCTCTTTAAAGTCCGATGGATTCTGCCTGGCTCTTAAGTGATTCTAACGATATTGTTCCTCTGTGCTGTTATCGTTATAGTTGTGATGGGAACTTCTCTGTTCTCATAGAATTAGAACAATTAAAACTTTATAATTCTAGTTATCATCATTGGTGTGAATGAGTCTTTAGATCTTAAAAGTTATTTGGCTTTATTAGCCATTTCAACAACTCAGACTCTACTTTTGGATATAATTTTTTATATCTGATAAAATGTATATCTTCACATTCTAAAGTGTACATTTTCACTAAAATGTATTTAAATTTTCTTACCTGGCATATACCTCCTCTGTACGTACACTGGTCCTCTGACCAGTGGCTTGTATCTTACACAGATTGGCAAAATAAGACTTCTCTCCTTAGCTCATACCTTTTACAAAAAAAAAACTCTTGCATTCTTTGAATATCGTTAGTAAAGAAATAAACTCTATAATAAATCTTAAAGCCATACTGTTTATGAATGGTGAAACAAACAATTGGCTTTCCCTCTTAAATCAAGATTAGATTGGATCTTCCGTAATCTTCTCAACCGCTCATTACTGGCTCATACATATACGCCCAAACTAACATTTATATGGTGCATTATCTCAACACATTGAGTGCAGTTTTTGGCTTGAATATTTAATTTGGGTAGCATAACTACTAATGGTCATACTGTACAACAGTAGCACGGATTGGGGTGGCACTGCTAATCCCACAGGTCTGGCATCTCTATATGTCTGTTTGGCTTGCACTGATACTGCTGTGAACCTACACCCATCCTAAGGACATCCATGCCAGCTCCCCTGCCAAGCAGCATCACAGTACTATTTATAACTAAGCACATGGGTGGCACCGTGGCAGTGTGGATTTTATTCAGCAGAGCTTAGAATGACACTTACCTTTAGGATACCAACTTATCAGATTTGAAAATAAGGTGAGGTGAGTTAAATGTTAAGTTGTCTCTTACATAAAGAGTATAGACTTCATAGTAGAAGAAATTGGAAGGTCTACATGGCATCTTTGCCCACAGAAATTGGAACGCCCATCATTCACAGAGTTTTACACAGTCTCTGCCCTCTTTGCATTTTAAAGTTGTGATGAAATGGAAATAGTGACAGATCTTTTCTTGTGTATTGTGATGTACATCCGAAATAGATTATCAAAAAAGAAAAACATGGACTTTTATCCATCGGTTGTTGATTGGATGGAAGCAGATCTGAATGTGAACTTGCATCCAACTGTAAGAAAGTGGTGGGGTTGAAGCAGACTAAATGATTGGAGAAGTTCTGCATTCATCACCAAAGAGAAGTCATTTCTGAAGTCTGGCGAAAATCGATTTAAAGGGGTCACATGATGCTATTTTAAAGATCATTATTTTGTGTATTTGGTGTAACAGAATATGCTGACATGCTTTAATGTTCAAAAACACATTATTTTTCAAATACTGTACATTATTGTAGGTGCTCTATGCCCCGCCTCTCTCAAATACGTAGTTTTCAACAAAGCCCCCTCAGTCTGCTCTGATTGGCCAGCTGACCCAGTGCATTGTGATTGGCCGAACACCACAAGCATGCGTCGGAAATGTAATGCCCCTTACCATAATCACGAGCTTCAAGCTTTCAAATTAAATATCAAGACAGTTAATAATGTTGTTAGTTTTACCATCAGTTCAAGTCTGAAGGGCAACAGAGTCACGTGACAGACAGTGATGATGCCGTACACAAGCCGCGGTTAAGACAGCTGACGTGCTAAGATTTCTGACAGGCAGTTCACTCTCCTGTGATTGACCCTGTTTTCCGCCACACACACACACACACACACCACACCACACACACACACACACCCACGCGCGGCGTTCGCTGCGCTGCGCAAACTCCCACATTTGAACAGTCATAGCAATATTAAAACTACTAACAAAACATACTTACAGTCGCTTATTCAGAAGCGCCAGATTGTCATAGCAAGTTCGGAATTTACCCTTTTTTTTTTTTTGAAATAGCCTTTGTGCACAGGCAGCTTTGTACTCTTCTAGGTTAAAAAACTGTTGTCCATAAAATGCGTTACACAAATTTGAATATCTGGTTTGTGCTGTTCTGTTGTAAATCAATCTTAACCAATGATTCCTATTGCATCTACTTCCGGAAGGCCAAATAAAGTGCTTTTGCTTTCGCCTAACACAGCGTCTCCCTGACATGCTGCATCAACACGACTGCTGTTCCTGAAACCACGACTTCTTTCTTTGCGTGCACATTTGGGCAGCATTATGCTAATATTTCCACATAGTGACGTAGACATGTGGGGGCGTGTTAGAACGAGCCGTTTTAGGTAGGCGTTGTTGACTCTTAATTTTTATAAAGAATATCTCTTTGGATTTGAGACTTTAGTCTTTGCAACTTTACAGATCTTCTTTATGCACCAAGAGCTTGTAACACTCCAAAGAGAAAGGAATACTTGAAATCGCATCATATGACCCCTTTAAGACATTTTGATAAAAAATGACAAGGTCAACAAAAAAAAAAACTTACAGTAAATTGAAACAGTGATGGATGAATTGTTCACAGAAAGGTCAATAATGTGTTTTGATAAAAGATTCATTGTCTTTTCATGCTGACTTTAAATATTTTGGCTATTTTCATTATGGTTTCAACTACCAATAAGAATGTACTAATCAGCTCTGTTTAACACATTTTTGGAGATTTTGGGTGAAAAAGAATTGTTCACACAAAATTTTCTTTTAAACACAAAAGAATATTTAAAATGCCTTTTCTGCACTCAAAGAAAGGCAATGAGGTCCAATGTTGTTTTGGACTGTCTTGGGCTTTAACTTTTAAAAACTGTTTAAATATTTTCTTTTGTTCTCTATATTTCCATATTTAAACCCATTTCTGCCATTGTAATTCTACTGTTAATGCATTTTCCGTGAACATGGACTTTTTCATGGAGCATCTTGACACGTTACCTCAAATACTCCCTCAGATTACAGGTCTGTTTGGGTCATCAGAGATCGAGGGAGAAAAAGATAGTAGGAGGGATGAGAGAAGAGAAGTTGACATTTGCAATTTTCCATGCTCTGCAACGTGTTTTTTTTCCTCCTCAAGAGTGTTACATAAGCAAATGTCAACTAGAGACAGAGGAAGAACATGTGCTGTTTTTTTAATGAAGGTGAAGAGAGACAGTACAGTTTTGCTTTACAGTACTATAGCACTAAAGTTTGATGTTTGGTCTTCTTTGATCATCATTTATTAGTATTCTGATTTGATTCAGATTTTATGTGGTATGGATTGTAAATAGAGGCTATGAGCACAGTGAGAGAATGAAGACGGCATACTTTCTCACACACTCTTACAAATTTAAATGTCTCACTGGTGAGGTCATGAGAAAGTAGTTCTCTTCCCTATTTCTTTCTTGCTCTCGTTCATCTTACCCTCCTTTTTTTTCTCACTATCCCCCTCGCTCTTGCAGTCTTGACATGCCTACTAAATAGGGGACAGAAATCCTTCTCAAAGGCTTTGGCACTGGTCTTCAAATGGGTGGAAAGAGAAACGTACTCTCACTGTCACATTTGATCATCTTCACACCATTATAGCAAGTGTTTTGTATTGTTGTTGTTTTTTTTCAACAACACTCTTTCCCCCAACCTCTCTTTTCTATCTGCTGACCCCTTCGCAAGGAGTTATGCAAATCAAAACAACTGTTTTCCTCTTGTATCCTCTTTCCTGATCTGTCTTTGAGGGGTGACTGTGTTTTATTCTCACCAGTCCAGCATTGAGCTTTTCAAATATTTCCAAATAATAATATTTCTTGCATTGATATTAAACTGTGTGCTGGTGGGAACCTAGATGAGAATTAAATAGAATACTTGAACATCACGTGAGGTATGTGAGAAATAATTTATGCACACGCTGCCTGCTCCGTTAGCCTCCCTGGGGGGATTGTGTGAATAAATGAATGGGAGACAGAGAGGAAGTGAATCAAGTGGAGAGGACAGAAGAGTCTCTGTTTTACATGGCTTTTGAGATGTTCCACAATGGCAGCCCCTTTACATTGCTTCTTGGCAACTGTGTGTGTGAGTGAGTGAGTGTCTGTTAGGGGTTCATGTGTGACTTGGATTTAATTTACAATGAAGAGGAATTAAACCAAGAATGCCCATGGAAACGGAATTTCACACAGTCAGTCAAATACTATAAAGTAGATTGCTAAAAGTCAATCAGTAAAATTTGACTAAGTATTCCTCAGGCCTGCTTTTTGTAATGGTTTTAATTCAAATGATCAAACAGAATTTACATTTATTCGTCAAGTGTGCACAAACACTGTGTTTTTAAATCTATTTAGTTTTATTTTATTATTTTTTGCTTTATTGATTAAATGCACACGTTCATACTTTTGTGGTCGTATTTGATAAACTTTTTTTCACAAGGCAGCTTAAATTGACTATATTGTCTGTTATAGCAATTTAATAGTACAAGATTTCGGTTTTAAATGAAAGTTGAAAAGAACAGAATTTATTAAAGAAAAAAATTGTATGTATGTATCTTGAGCATCAAATCAGTATGTAGTTTTAGAATGATTTTATAAGGCTCATGTGAAACTGAAGACTGGTGTAATGGCTCTTGAAAATTCAGCTTTGACAACACCGGAAATAAATTACATTTTAAAAAATATTAAAATAGAAGGTAGGTTTTTACATCATAATAATATTTACAATATTACTGTTTTTACTCTATTTTTGATCAAATAAATGCAGCCTTCTTTTAGAGACTTCTTTCAAAAACATTTACAAATCTTATTGAATACTAACTCAAAGTTTTAAACAGTAGTGTATATATTTCATAATATAATATTAGAAAATCAGGGATTGAAATAAAAAAAGGATATTTCCATGTGTGTTCATATTTGAGGTGGATTGCATTAGATTGGTTTAGCATCAGTAAAGGACAATCAATTAGGTCAGTGAGATTTTCCAGTGCTGAAGAGGAATTCCCGATTGTGTTTATATCTTTGTGCATTAAAGTTTACCCATCCTGACCAATGCAAGTCTCAACCTACAGCCCTTAATCCTAATCTGAATCCCAATGCTCGCCCAGGCTCAGTAATTTACATCAGTAAATCAGAGCTGCTAATCCAGCTACCACAAGCTGCTTTGGAAAGAAATCTGGGGCCTCGCGCACAGCAGTGTATAATTAAGCAGATTTGTCCAGGTTTGTGTGTGATGCAGACAGGGGTGTGAAGTAACGAATTACAAATACTCACGTTACATTAATTAAGTCGTTTTTATCAGTAATTGTACTTTTTTGAGTAGTTTAAAAATTGTGTACTTTTACTTGAGTGCATTTTAAGTGATGTATCGGTACTTTTCTCTCTTATTACATGCTTATTTTAATTTTATTTGTTATCCATCAATGTGATTGGATAGAGAGATAGTAATGGGTCTCGTGACTTTCGTCAAATCAAATTGTGCATGGAAAACTTTAACCACCCACTGTTTATCATGGCTGCTGGAAGCGCATTCTTCAAGCATCAATTCAGTCGCATCTTCCTCTAACTTAATATGTTAAGGTACATTTCAGATTTCTACTTACTAAATAATTTGTATATAGGCTATGCTTGCCTATCTACACAGCCTGAAATTTGGTGTGAGGTTGCGGGTATTGCATACAGTGTTAACTCCCGCAAGTGCCACATTCCCACTCACTTATGAGACTCGCGGTCTGCGCTGCCTCTCTCGCGTGCGTTCTGCAGAAGTCACTTGGAGAAGTCGTTCAACCCTCTACATTGCGAGTAAATCACTCGCATATGCGACTAAATCTTCACTCTTGCGACTAAATGATGTCTAATATTAGCCAATGGCTAATAAATTCTCAGATTTTACTCGCCAGTGTGTGAGTTGGAAGCTGAGTATATGATTAGCACAGATATATTTTCACTCACAGAACACTCTGACTGAACGCTTCAGAGTTTCACTCTCCGTCAAGTGATCAGTGATATTTTTCAGTTCATCTGAATGAATGCACAGCGCACCTGTGTTTGTGTATTTGGCGTAACGTAAACACTAGTGTGAAGGCGCACGACTCGCCGTCAATTTCTCTCACTGTGAGCAAAGAGCGGAGCGAGCGAGAGTCTTACATAACATGCAGAATTGATGCGCTATATGTAAACGATATACTTTGTTGTATTTTCCTGTAAAAATAACAGAGTTCCTTTGGAATTCTTCAGCTTTTAAGAACTGCCAGGTTCTCCAGTAGTAGGCGGAACTAATATGCAAACGACAATCTCATTGGCTGGCGCTCACCTATCCTCCCTGTTTTTGATTTCAGCAAATCAGTTCGAGCAGACGCACACAACCTGATTAATATTCATCAATCCAGCAGCTCGTTTATCCTTAGTGCGTTTTATATTGTTCTTATTAGTAGATTCGTATAATCTATATACTATAATATCTAATCAGTATTATTGTTCGTTTTTTTTTTTTTACAGGAACACTAAATTACCAAAAAATGCACCAGCACCAGTCCTAAGTTCATGATTACCAAGTTTTAATTCTAATTACAAAACTTCTATTATTAAATAATACTTGATTATCATATTATAATGCTTAACTGACCGATGTTAAGAGTGTACTTTCAGATATTTAAAAATCTGTACTATTTTACAACATTATATGTTTGTAAAATGCAAAAACTTTTTTTATAATACTATATATATAATATATTCTCTATATCTATATATATATATATATCTATATTATATCTATATAATATATTTAATATATAGTATATATAGTATTTGCAGTCTGGCGAGTAACACAAAATGTACTAGCCAATGGAGATCAATGCCAGGGGTCCGTAGATGTTGCGTTGTTGCTTGTTGAACTTGTTGACTTTTGATGAGTTTGAGTGCGTGATGCGCGCTGTGAAAAAGTGTGTTGGAAACACAAATTGAGGACCAAATCTGCACCTTATTGATGACCCGTGGCGTTAATATACTGTATCTGTGCCAGCGCGTGATATAATAAAACTGCAGCTCGTTAATAAACTTTTTTTTTTTTAAATCCATTTTATACAAGCCACCTTCATTTAGCAAGTGCATAAACAATTTTCAAGTTCAACACTTTTTGCTCCGTTCAGTTGTGGATGCTGCTGATTCACCGAGACCGCCGCGGCTCAGCAAAGAGACGTGTGTTTTTGTGTGTGTGTGTGATTGGAGGTGTAGTGTGTGCTTTCCTTTGAAAAAGTTTCCCCAGAAATACCTCGCTATTTAATGCATTTTTCCTTACAAATTGTATTATCAGCATAACAATTCGAGTAAATGTGTAAAAGGTATGGCATGATGCCATGCTGGATGATAGATATTCTTCATTCTCTATGACAAATAAGATAATGTGAATTACAGAATGTACAATGTTTTTAAAATGTATCAATTGCGGTGTACAGTGTTTATTATGAGGGGGTAGAATCCACAGCTCAGTACTCACTACTCAATACTCCATGCGTACTTTTAAATAGGCTACTCTTTTACTCTTACTCAAGTAGTTTTTTGGACAAGTATTTTTACTCTACTCGCACTACATTTTTTTTGGAAGGTAATGGTACTTTTACTTAGTATATTTTTTCAGTACTCTTTCCACCACTGGATGCAGAGTATATATATTTTGTCCTTTGTTCTCTCTCTGCATGACTGTGGAGTTGCTGAGTATGCAGAATGGTTGTGAGTGCTTGCGAAGGTGTTCTTATACAGGGAAAAAAATTATTACAAAAATATAAATATACAAAATATACTTTTTTTTTTAAAAGTTGTAAGTTTGTGACTAACTTTTTTGTTGTTATTATTATTATTATTATTATTATTTGTTTGTTTGTTTTCCAGGCAGTTCGTTTATCTCCAATTCTACTGGGACTAACTCCTCAGACCTGAATGGGATGGGGCTTAAGCCTGCATTTCCTGGTGAGGTCACACCTATTGCCAGGGCCCACGTTCACTCTCGGAAACCACGAGCTGGAGAAGAGTCAGGGAGCGGTGGAGAAACCTCAACCAGTGCTGTGACGGACAGCAGTGTTGATTCAGCCGAAAGCGAACACGTCATTGATTTGACAATAGATGGCATGGCTGCCCGGCTGCCCACGCTGGCTGAACCCCGGACACGTGGCCTGTCCCAGCTAGACTTTAACGAGGAGAGAATTGAGGACAGCGCTCCACGCTGGAAGAGCGAGAGACTACAAGCAGATGGGACGTTTTTAGAGTCCACCCCTTCCCAACCAGAAGAAGTTATCACAGTGAATTTTTACAATCCATCTTACCAACAGCATGTTCTTGATCCTCCTGCTTGGGTTCAGGAGCTCCAGGGTGGAGATCCAACCTCCTGGACGCTTTCTGATTTTTATGATTATCTGTCACCTGACTATTCACCCACTGAAGTTTATCTAGAGGAGAGCCAACCAATGCCACCTGACATGGAAGATGAAAATGTTCCTCTCATAGCCAGCGCAGTTCCTTCCAACACTAGAGTTATTACACCTGATGATGGATCTGGAGTATCTTCACTTGGAGCATCGAATGGGCTCAACTCTGGCTGTCTCTATGGTTTTGTGCGTTACAATGGCACATGTATCTCGTCATGCGACATCTTCCCCAGTTACTGCTTCAATGGAGGACAGTGTTATGTGGTTGACGGTATTGGTGCTTTTTGCCGGTAAGATGCACACATTCATGTGTTAAGGCCCATTCACACCAAGAACAATAACTATATTAAGTATATAAGCATCCTCAACAATGCACAACAGTGTTCTGTTTTTGTAAGCGTGCAGTGTACACTCTTAAAAATAAAGGTGCTTCAAAAGGTTCTTCAAGCGATGCCATAGAAGAACCATTTTTGGTTCCACAAAGAACCATTCAGTCAAAGGTTCTTTAAAGAACCATCTCTTTCCCCCTTGTGTTTTTGTAATCTGAAGAACCTTATTTCGCTTCAGATGTTAAAGGTTCTTTATGGAACTATTTAGACAAAAAGGTTCTTCTATGGCATCACTGTGAAAACCTCCTTTTGTAACCTTTATTTTTAAGAGTGTAGTTATGTCTTCTGCTGCATTAAACGCTGGATCTCTTTAATGTTGGGTGGATTCTAATTGACTGGAAACAAATGCTCTGAAAATAATTCTAATGATATTGTTTCTCTGTGTTTTCGTTATAGTTGTGGTGTGGACTTCCCTATTCTCTTAGAATTAGAGCGATTATTATAACTTTACAGTTATTGTCCTTGGTGTGAACAGGTCTTAACAATCATAATGCAATCAAAATGTTACTTAAATTGAAGAAAACTTTTCCATGAAATTAATTTAACTTTGTACAACAAAGTGTTATGTTAAACTTAAACTTATTAATAATGAATGCTTTTGAAATGCTGCTTCATGAAGCTTAGAAATGTTTTGGAATCTTTTGTTTCGACTTCAGAGTGCGTATCAAACTGGCCGAGTCACTTGATTTCAGCTGTTTTTAAACATTTTGTAATTTTGATGGTCGCCACTACAATGCGTTATTCTGGTAAAACCATGAATTAGTGTTGAATATTGTTTTAAGTGATCTTTGGTGGTTTTATAATTTATATTCTGTTTTAATTAGTCACGTGTGTTTACTGGAAAAATGGAGAGTGATTGTCTCTAATTGGCTGAGTAGCCAAGTC
Organism: Sinocyclocheilus anophthalmus; assembly: GCA_018155175.1. Lineage (NCBI taxonomy): Eukaryota > Metazoa > Chordata > Actinopteri > Cypriniformes > Cyprinidae > Sinocyclocheilus > Sinocyclocheilus anophthalmus. The sequence goes on along the minus strand of JADLZN010005697.1, from coordinate 365,105 downwards.
CTCTAAAAAACACACAAAACAAGATATACAAATTAATATTTAACATTTATAGATTACATCTGTTGGTTTGTGAAAGGTGTCATCATGTTTGGGCTGTATTTACGTAGCGAAAGGAGTGTGAAAAAACCATCCTGATGTTTCTGCTAGCATCGGTGGCATCTGATCAAACGTTCATAATGAGTTTGAAGATGAAACTCAATCCTTCGGTCATGGTGCAGGTTTATTATTTACATTATCAAGCTTAGTGCTGGTCTCTAAAATGTCTCAAAATCAAATGTTGGGATTGAAGATGGATTTAGTGTCAGTCAAAGACATCTCTTGGGAACAGTAGTAAATGGCCTACCCTCAATGATCTTGAAACTGGGCCAAGCTTATGCAAACATGTAGGACTGGGCTAACCAGGAAGCATTTTTTACACTGTGCTGCAGTTGCCATAGGGTTTAGGAAGGCTTTTTGGCCTTTATTTAAATGCCTAATGCCACTCTACCATATATAAAATAAATAAGATATATATACAAAATTATTAAAGGAAAAGATCAGACAGGCCACTGCATTAAGTTCTTCAGCCATGTGTTAGTTGCTGCTACAAGAACATGAAGGCAACTTTTTGTAGTTTGGAGAAATGTTTGGTGACAAAACTATGCCATACAGCGCACTTATTCAATGTATTATTTTCCCTCCATCTGTTAGAAATATCAATGATTATTAGCTCTTGCCTTAAACATGCTTGATCTAGTATGTGTTGTGTGGTTGGGCAGAACAGAATAATCCAGTTTAATTTAATCCATTTGCTGAATGTGTTTCAGATGATGGTTTATACTATGGATGTGTAGTTAGTAGAACAGACCATAAAACTACGTTTCAAATTGATCTTTTTAGGCTAAATAGTAAACATGGCCTACATGCACTCTGAGCAATGATTTCCTGCAGTATTGATTGGCCTTTCACTCACTACAAAATGTACCCATATGCTGCAGAGTGTAAGTATACGTTTGTGGTTTGTGCTTGACCAGCATCAAATGGCAATGGCGTGTCCATTAGTTTAATGGTATTTGATTTGGCTTCATTTGAAACTATTGTTTTTTCTCTGCCAACAAAAATGTAACTTGAAATATTTTGTCTAAAATGTAAGTCACTCAATATGAACTTTTTATTGAACTGCTGTATAAAAGCGATATCAACACTGCTGTGATTTTTCTGCATCTCAACCAATGAACCATATGGGCTAATATGCATTACATAACAGAAAAATAATAGATCCAGCATCTTCAATAGGATATTGAGCACCTCATACACTATGAAAACACTGGTAAATGAGAGAATTTGTAAATCTATTTTGGAAGCTGTGAACTGAGCACAGCTCAGGTGCTTTATTCTCTGTGGGACCGGCACAGATAGAGGAGCACATAAAGTACACGTCCTTGATGGGGCCATCTGTCCAGTCATGCAGCTGTAGGACTAACCTCGCAGTCAAATCATAGTAATGATAAATGTGTCAACAGGCCACACAACACACTTAAAGTGTACAACACACTATACTGTTTCTCACTTTCTTTCATCTCTCCACATATGTGTTTGTAATGGCCAGTTTGTTTGAATGTCTGTAAATGAATAAAATTCAGTAAATCAGTCTAGTTCCTATTCTGTTGCATTTCCATTTAATTTATATTGCATTCGTAAGTTTTATGGTTATTTCCAAAACTCTTGAACAGATTTCCTTCAGTGTTCATATAGCCTGCATTGTCCCAAATCATGCTTATACAACATGTCATATGAAATATCACAGAAGTGAATTATTATATATACCAGTTTATATGCTGCTCAACTGCCTCTTTTCTAACACCTCTCTCTGTTGTTTGTAGGTGTAACATTCAGGAGTATATCTGGAACAAAGGCTCCAGGTGCGAGTCGGTCATTTCTGACTTCCAAGTGATGTGTATAGCAGTGGGTGGAGCTGCCATCATGTTGTTACTCCTCTTCATGCTTATAGTCTTTTTCTCCAAGAGGATGCACGTGCTTAAGACTGAAAACAGACGACTTCGCAAGCACAGGTGAAACGCACATGTAAACACACACTTCTTAGAGTCCTAGTTTCAGATTTGACTGTTTAAATTTTGCTTGATGGAGCTGAATACACTGTAGCACTTACAGGCTGGAGTACAATAAAATCTGCAGTGTTAACATGGGCTTTGAACACAATGATATCACTCTTCTTTGCTGAAAGTAGGCCAGTCTGACAGTGCAACATGAGAGTGACCTATATACTATGCAGCCAAAGGCATTTAAACACAAGCCAAGAGAAGGGTAAGATGGAGAGCAGAGGAGTGGAAGAGAAAGGAGAAAATTGGAAGGGAGTATAGTAATGATGACAACAGTTAAAATTGTTTACGTTTGAGTTTTAACTGCCCATCCAGACCATTTGCTGCAGGTAACATCTGTGTACATGTGTGCTTGTAGCAGAAGCAACTTGAGCTTTTAATCCACTGCGTTAAATACAGCAGAACTGTCAAAGCCACTTTCTATTTCTATGATCCTTTTCTGAAGGATCCTGTGACACTAAGAAAACGGATAATTAGTTTTATTTTATTTTGTTTTATTTCCTTTTTTTTGTCTTGGTCTCTCTCTTTGTCTTTCAGTAAGTTCCGTCCAAAGTCGGAGCAGCATATCGATAACTTCTCGCTGTCCACTGTCGCAGAGGGCTCTCAGGCAAATGTAAGGAAACTCTGTGACACCCCGACTAACCTCCCCCACGCCCGTGCTTTGGCTTACTATGATAACATTATGTGTCAGGTAACTTTTCCTCTCCTCTCTTCCCCTCTGTTTTCCTGTGCATGAGTACTGGAGATATTAAGTGCTTGCTCTCTCTCTTTCGATTTAGGCGGTATGCTTATTGTCTTACTCCTTTCTTCACTTTATTCCACTCTTCATCATGATGCTGAGAAATAGAAATACCATCCTCTTCATCCCCCACTCTTTCGGTTACCTGTTGTCATTGACTCGCATGTGCCACCTGAGTTCATGTAAAGGACTACAGTCTGTGTGAAGCAATGTGGAAACTGGATTATTTTATGTGTTTCCAAACATACTGATCATATTAGCGGTTGTGTAGAGAGGTTGGGCAGTCAATGCAATATTTTTCAAACAGTTTTAGTCCTAACTGTTCTTTATATAAGAATGTACAGTGAATGTAATGGAATTGGTAATTAAGAGGGAACGATAACGAACTGTCAGAAGTGTGTCAGTAGAGTAATCCTCTTTCGCCACCCCACTCCTTAGAAAACCATGAGCAGATACACGTGGGAATATAAACCCAAAGAGGATCCCTGCAGCGAGGTAAGACGTCTCAAACTGACCGCCTCCCAGTACGCTTTGATACCCTGCTGATTCAAATAAAACGCTTTAATCCTGTAGCTTCGTTATTACTCACAGCTATCACCACTATCATAGTTGAAATCCATCTTAAGCCTTTACTTCCTAAGAAATGACATAGACAAGCAATACTAGATTTAGCGGTTTAAAATAGACACTTCCTCACCATAGTTGTGAAAACTTGATTCCTGCAACTTAACATCTTGCTAGACAACGTAATGTCACTGTCAGCTGTTAAACTCCTCACAGCGACCTTGTAGAAAATTGTGTTGCCTGCTGGGTAACATACTCTATTCTATTCATAATTCTAGAGATGCATGAAATATCAGTACTATATAATTTATAGGTGGTTTATTATTGGATATTATTATATATATATATAATTATATATTATATATATTATATATAGATATATACATACTATTTGTAATAATGTGGTATCAAATATTTAATTGTGCATTTCCTGTTTCGTGTAGATTACTTTGCCATCATCTGAAACCCAATTAATCTTGAATTTACTCTTTAAAAACAAATAATATAAAAATATATAAAATCCTCTAATATATATTTTTTACCTTTTTTATACTGTATGGTATAAGATATATTGTGAGATAAATAGGCATAATTATGATATTGAGTTGAAATTATGAGAAGTCCTGTGTGATACATAAATTCATGTGTTTTTTTTAAAAATGATTTAAGTTTGTAATGGGCTATTTTTTTATTAATTTGTTTATTTATTTGCTTTAGAGAATATAGTAAAATGATTGGAATTAAAAGCTGGAAATATTTAACATCTTATGGAAATTAAACTTAATATTGACGAATCCCTAATTAATCTCAGTAGGGATTTACAAAAATAACTGCCTTTGATTATCATGGCATCGACAGCATATGAACAGATGGATGAAACAGGGGAGGAACATTTCAACTTTGTGTTTGAGAAAAGATTCTTTCTCTGTGCTCTCATCTGGAGGTCATCTTTCAGAGTAGATTACCATAAATAAATGTTCCACAAACAGACTCCAACCTATGAGCGTATAACATTTGATTTTTAATGAAGGACCAAACAGTGATCTTACTGCTATTTTCACCTGTTACCCTCCAGTACCTGGTGAACCTTGAACTTGTCAGATCCTGTTCTCTAGCACTTTAATTTAGGCCATTTATTTATTCTGCGGTGAAACTAAAACCTAGTCTAGTTTCTGATAATCTTTTGATTATGTGGGGGTTGTATTGCCTGCACAAATGAAATTTCTTCACCTCATTCAACTCTGCCGGTCCATTCCCCAAGTGATCTCATAGTGGAAGAGACTCTTTTATGATTAAAAGAGTTTGACAGCTTCACTGTGCAACAGGGAGGAGAAATAGAGCAAGACTGAGATGAGGCAAGAAATGAGGGATGATTGATGACAGACAGACCAGAGACGAAAGAGCTATGAAAATATCCCTAGGTGACTTTGTTTACTTGTGAGTTGTTGGCTTGTTTTATTGCCTCTGGGGAGAATTTATGACATTTTTCATCTTCTCTCTCTTAAGAATGAGTAATTTACACATGTCTGATTTCAGCAGCATGAATAGTCTTCTTTTCTTTCCTCCCCATGGCATGTACAATCACTGCCTTTGTGGTTTCAAAAAGGGATATCACAGGTAGCAAGTTGTTAAAAAAAGCTTTGCTTTTAAGCAACTTGTTGTAATGCCTAGCATTAGCAAATAAGACAGGCTCACAGCAGTAAACATTGTGTTGAAAACACCAATTTAACAAGTATTGCTTAATGCCTTATGAATAAGCAAGGCTTACTGTTAGTGCCATAGTATCCAGTTTATGTAACCTCTGTGCTTATAGTGTGTTGATGTCTCTTGTTAAATAGAAAAAACTGCAGATATCCCTTAAAATTTCTGGTTGTGGATCAGTTTATGCTTTGAAATGTACCATTTACTCCACTCAGCTGTGAAGTAAAAACTGAATCCAGATCCATGCGCTCACCTCATGAACAGTTTTGTTTATAGTATGGTGCTCCTGGGCCTTGTTTACAACTGGTATTAACATTCGGTGATCCGACAAGCAGCTTGAGCTGTAAACTGCATTCAGTGCATCTTGGAAATGCACTCAATCTTCACATATGGAAGCCCATTTCCGCCACATAAAAAAAGTCATTATGAGAGAAAAAATTAAGTGGACATACTAAGAATCTCATAATTTACTTTTGACCTTTGATCTCCTAACTGTGACTTAATTATGAGAGAATTATGGTGTTAAATATGAGCGAGTCAAATGTGTATAAAGCCAAAAATGACACACCAAGTCAATAATGAGATATTAGGTAATTATTATGAGATCAAAAGTCAAAGTTTATATGCTATCTCACAGTTGATTTAGTATGTCAGTTTTGACTTTCAAATGGATAATTATGTCTTGGTGTTTTAGTCTTGACATTTGGCATATTTTTGAATCGTTTCATAAGTCATAATTATGAATTAAAATGTCAAAACTGACATACTAAATCATTCTTGAGATGATATGCCAATTTTGACTTTTAATCTCATAATTATGACTTAGTATCTCATTAATTCACTTGGTATGTCAGTCTTAACATTTGGCATAATTTTGACTATCATTATTGACCAAGACAATTATCAAATCAAAGGTCAAAAAATTTATATTCTACGTCAATTAGGAGAAAGCTGAAATTCTGGCAAAAGTCTTATGACAGAAGTCAAAATTATGGCAGTCAAAACTGAGATGGTCAATTATGGCATCTCATAATTGACTTATTTTGGCTTTTCATAATTGATTTACCAAAGCATGATTTTTATTATTAATATTAATTATTTATTTGTTTTTTGGCATTGGAAATGGGCTTCCAAACAGACAATTTAAGTCAGAGACTGGCTGGCATAATAGCTATAAAACTAGGGGCTCACCTAAATATGGCAATTTTATTATTTACTCTCCCTCATGCTATTCCAAATCTTTTTTTGTGCGTTTACGCTGTTTTTTGAAAACTTGGTCATTAGGGGGCTGTCAAGCTCCAAAAAGCACTACAGCTATCAGAAATAGTCCATATGACTGTTATGCACTGATAGCTTTGTGTGTGATTGCATTGGAAGTGGTCACCGGAGACACATTTGAGATCTTAATGCCAGGTGTAAAAGGTGGAACGTTGTTACATTGTTACTTTTTTCCCTTCATTGTCATCTTGTATGTATGTGTGTTACTCCACAGGATTGCACTTGCAAAGAAGAGCCATGCAAATGTCCCCCTAAAGAGGACGAGTCTTTGAACAACCAGAACTCGCTCACGCCAAAACTGGAAAACGACGAGGCTGCAACAGAAGACAATGCGGAGGAGGTAAAATCACTGCAGAACAACGTGTAGTAACACCATTTTGCCACAGGCTGGCGCTGTGACTGTAGCAAGACACATTTTTGACATCTTGAAATGACTAAAATTCCCTAATTAGTGGACTAAACATTGACATGGCACTCTTCCTTGCACTCACCTCAAGATGACTCAATGTGGGCTTCAAAACAAACAAAACACTGTACTAGCATGCTAGCTTCCCTTTCATGGGAACTTCGAACTGCGTCCTCTAGGGGTCGCTATGGGGAACGCCTCGTCGTGACCCGTGTCTGAAGCATACATTGAAAAAACACCAACTCGTTGGCCGGCGACAGCCATGACGTCACTACCGGTGCGACTCCAGTATAAATCGGCGCCGGGAGCTACACATCATTCTCTTCTTCGTCTTCATTGACTGTTCTGTTTGAAGCGTGCATTTTCAAGGAAAAAGTAAGAGCTATCTATTTATTATGGCGAGCACTAGTAGAGCATTTAGAAGGTGTGTGCATCCGTGTCAGCGCTATTTAACACCAGATGACACACACAATCTATGCGTTGTTTTTTGGGGTGAAGAGCACGCACGTGATGTCCTCGAGGGGTCAATCTGCGTGCTTGCAGTTTTCAATGAAAAAGCTCTGTTCTCGTTTGTTTCTCTTTTCGAGTAAAGAGGGGCAGCCATCTGCTTCCCGCGGTTCAGGACCCTCCGCTGCTGAGGCACGGAGGAGAATGAGCTCGTGGGGATCTCAGGTGGACCTGGCCGATGAGTTTAGAGAGGGGCTTTCCTTCTCGCGCTCATCGGCGGGGGGCGAGAGACAGCCACTGGAGGATGATGTTCTCTCTTTAACATCATCTGATCCAGGGGCCAGTGCTCTGCTGGGTTCAGCCCAGGAAGAGCAGGAAATGGATGATGAGAGTGAAGAAGCTGAGGCTGAGCCTTCTCAATCCTCCTGCCCTGCGTATGATGAGCGCTTAGAGGTTATGGATCGCGCCACGGTGAGGCTTGACTTGCCATGGAAGCGGACTAAAGAAGTGGCGTTGCTAGGTCTTCTCGACGAACGTTATCTTTCTGGCCATAACCCTCCAGCTCAGGTGAGTCTTCCTTTCCTTCCTGATCTCCATACTGAGATCGAGAAGGAATGGAAGAAGCCGTTTTCCTCACGCTTCCATCGGTTTCAGCATACCAGTTATGTGAACATCGAGGCGATGCGCGAAAACGGATATGAGAGGATGCCCCCGGTAGAAGAGAATCTCTCTATGGGTGAGACATCTTATCTCAAAACTCCCTCCTTGCCATCCAGGCCTCTTCAAGCTACATCTAAAATGACTGGCAAGGCATACGCAGCAGCAGGTCAGGCTGCAGCCTCGTTGCATACCATGGCGGTGCTTCAGGCTTATGAGGCTGATCTGCTGAAAGACCTGGATCAAGGCGAGGGCCTTTCTTCTGATGAGATGGCTGAGTTACGCCGCACCACGTATCTTGCTCTTCGTGCTACTAAGCAGGCTGCCTCTGCCATGGGCAGATCTATGGCAGCGATGGTAGTAACGGAGAGGCAGCTGTGGGTAAACCTGGCAGACATCGGGAAGAAAGAAAGGGGTTTTCTTCTCGATGCCCCGGTTTCGCCCTCTGAACTTTTTGGTACATCCGTTGAGACGGTCGTCGAAAAGTTCAGGGAGGCGAAGGCGCGCTCAGCGGCCTTCAAAACCTTCATTCCACGAAGGTCCAGGTCTGAGCCCGAACAACCCAGGGTCCTAGCCCGTCTCGGTTTGAGGATAAGAGACTGGCTCAGAAGGCTAGTGTCACGGCTCACGCTCCTCCCCCACCCGCGGGTAGGGGTAGGAAGAATCGTGGGTCAAAGGGAGGTAGGCAAAAGACCTGAGGGATGTGATCCAGACAAGTCGTCAGCGCTTTCGTCCGGATCGGAGTAATACTTAGGTATCCACTCTTTTTCCTCAGGGGGTGTAACATTTACCCCTTTCTTCCCCTTCCTAATTCCCCTGTAACCACCATATCGCCACCTGACCGAGGTCAGGTGGAAGCTTCCTGCATAACAGTCTCCTTCTGGACCTATGATGTTTTGGTTGGTTCTATGGTTAATCATAGTAACCACCTTACTGAAGGTCCGGTCTAGAGGCTTTTCCGGACAGAGCTCCAACGCTGGAGCCGTGGTGGGTGAGTACGATCCATGTATAAATATAATTTATAATATATGTGTGTATCTAATGAGCTGGTAGTTAACCTTTCTGCTAGTTTCTTTGCAGTGTTTCCCGTGCTGTGTTCAGAAACCGGGTGCTCGACTTGCAGTGTTTATTTCACACGTCTATATATGTCCAGATGGTAAGAAAAGCCGGGTTTCTGTTTCATACTTCCTGGATAATGCGGCTATAACACAGGCTTCTGCGGGCGTTTTGTGATTATCAGGCCCCCGGTGCGTCACTGCAGAAATTTCCTGGACGTCCGGCTGGGTTTACGCTTTCTTGCTACCCTGACTGGTCTACCGTATCCGGTTCGCCCTGAGGGGTTTTTCCCGATCACCAGGATAGCCCCTTGAGGCATCACCCCCCTCACCATTGAGGGTTATTGTGAGTAGGATGTCTCTTTCGAGCGTTAATCCTCTCTGAGGAGTTAGATTCCTCGCTCCATGGGCTGTCCTCGTGGTAGTATTGAGACAATGCTCCCCTTTTATCAAAGGGTTACCTGGAATGAGAGTTTGGCTAGACTGCAGTATGCTTACCCCTCTGATTTTTCAATCATGCTGCAGGTCGAGCTCCCTCTCTTTGAGAGCTGGGTTTGTGCTCCCTCAGTCAAGGTAAACTACTGCTAGCCGTTCCTGCATTGGAACATGCTGTAGTCCGAGCCCCCTTCTCGACTGAGAACTAAGTGTGTTGCTCCCACAGCTAAGTAAACAATTGCTAGCTGTTCCAGCTTTGGAACATACTGCAGGTCGAGCCCCCGTCTCGGATTGAGAACTTAGTGTGTTGCTCCCTCAGCTGAATAACTGCTAGCTGTTCCACCCATGGGAACATGCTGTAGGTTTGAGCTCCCTCTCCCTTGAGTATCTGGATGTTCTCCCCCATCTACAGATTTACTGCTAGCCACTCCAGCATTATATCCGTAGATATAGCGTCTGGGGATACGCTATTTTTATCTATAGGCTGCCTTTTCAGGGTGCCACGAGAACCCCTAGAACGGTATGCAAGTGTAATGCACGTTATGCTTTGCCCACTTTTCTAAAAACCACATAAGTGGTAAGTGTGCATGTTTTGCTTTGCCCACTTTTCTAAAATCCACCTAAGTGGTAAGTGTGCACGTTATGCTTTGCCCACTTTTCTAAAAAATCCTGTATGGTAAGAGCTACGTGCAAAGACTTTGTGCTCTTTTTGAGTGTTTTAAAACCCCGGTTCCACCTTGGGCACAGCTCCTTCTATGTATCCTCTGGATACCTACTTAGCAGGGTATTGCTACTAAGGATCTGTTGAGACAGTTCCTTCAGCATATACAGAGCGTGTGGTAGCCCCTGTGTGACAGGCCAATAATTATTGTGATACTAGGCTCTTGGTCGTATCCCTTAAAGGAATCTGTTTCTGATCCACAAGCCTTGAGCTCGACCCCGGGCCCAGGAGTCTGGCCCTAACATGTAAGTATTTTGGGGTATGTAGCCTAGGGCTTTGGCTGTAGGGAATAATGTCACTGACTGCCGTCTTAACGTCCCAGGGGCAACTGCCATGGCTATGGTTGAGTTGGTACTTAGTGTTCGCCATGGTTCTGGCTTGCACTCCCCGCAGCATGGCGGCGTGGGTATACCGTTCCACATAGCTACCCCTAGAGGACACAGTTCGAAGTTCACTTGAAAGGGAACGTCTCAGGTTACAAATGTAACCATGGTTCCCTGAGTAGGGAACTAGACACTGCGTCCTCTAGGTTTCTTGCCATGCTGCTGACGCAAGCTTCAGACGAAGAAGTGGAGGATGTGCCTATTTATACTATAGTCGCACCGTAGTGACGTCATGGCTGTCGCTGGCAAACGAGTTGGTGTTTTTTCAATGTATGCTTCAGACACAGGTCACGACGAGGCGTTCCCCATAGCGACCCCTAGAGGACGCAGTGTCTCGTTCCCTACTCAGGGAACCATGGTTACATAAGTAACCTGAGACGTTTTGCTTGTACTCTGTCATCACACGGTGGAGTTCCTACCGCCAGAGTACCATACCAGCACATTGGCGTTGCCACATTCACCTTGTCCTTGCTTGCTGTCACTGCTGATGTCACGCTGCATTCTGTTATGTCAAGCTTTTTGATGCGGTGTTCCTCTAAGTCATGCTACGCTATGAAACACTTCACCCCACAACCCAAAGGTTTAGCCTTCAGGTTTTCAACCTTTGACCTTCAGTCCTCACTGTTGTGACGTCTCTGAACTCCTGTCTGTCCTGCCTTACTCAAGTCAGCATGCATTGGTGTTCTTTGGTACAAAAGAAACCGTCTGTGGGAAATAGCGTAGCTATTTAGACTGTGTAAAAAAAAAAAAATTCTGAGATTGGTATTGTTGTGACTTACTCAGTGCGTATGTCTACTATATATATATATATATACATGTTAGGAAAAAAGTATTTAGTCAGCCACCAATTGTTCAAGTTCTCCCCCTTAAAAAGATGAGAGAGGCCTGTAATTTTCATCAAAGGTATAACTCAACTATGAGAGACAAAATTAGAAAAAAAATCCAGGAAATCACATTGTAGTATTTTTAAAGAATTTATTTGCAAATTCTGGTGGAAAATAAGTATTTGGTCAATAAAAAAAATTTCATCTCAATACTTTGTTATATACCATTTTTGGGAAAAAAACAAAATACAATGACAGAGGGCAACGTTTTCTGTAAGTCTTTCACAAGGTTTTCACACACTGTTGCTGGTATTTTGGCCCATTCCTATATGCAGATCTCCTCTAGAGCAGTAATTTTTTTGGGGCTGTCGCTGGGCAACACGGGTTTTCAACTCTCTCCAAAGATTTTCTAAGGGGTTGAGATCTGGAGACTGGCTAGGCACTCCAGGACCTTGAAATGCTTCTTACGAATCCACTCCTTCGTTGCCCGGGCGGTGTGTTTTGGGATCATTGTCATGCTGAAAGACCCAGCCACGTTTCTTTTTCAATGCCCTTGCTGATGGAAGGAGTTTTTCACTCAAAATCTCACGATACATGTCCCCATTCATTCTTTCGTTTACACGGATCAGTTGTTCTGGTCCCTTTGCAGAAAAACAGCCCGAAAGCATGATGTTTCCACCCCCATGCTTCACAGTAGGTATGGTGTTCTTTGGATGCAACTCAGCATTCTTTCTCCTACAAACACGACAGTTCTATTTTGGTTTCATCTGACCATATAACATTCTCCCAATCCTCTTCTGGATCATCCAACTGCCCTCTAGCAAACTCAAACGGGCCTGGACATGTACTGGCTTAAGCAGGGGACACGTCTGGCACTGCAGGATTTGAGTCCTTGGCGGCGCAGTGTGTTACTGATGGTAGCCTTTTTTACTTTGGTCCCAGCTCTCTGCAGGTCTTTCACTAGGTCCCCCTGTGTGGTTCTGTGATTTTTGCTCACAGTTCTTGTGATTATTTTGACCCCACGGGGTGAGATCTTTCGTGGAGCCCCAGATCGAGGGAGATTTTCAGTGGTCTTGTATGTCTTCCATTTTTCTAATAATTGCTCCCACAGTTGTTTCTTCACACCAAGCTGCTTACCTATTTTAGATTCAGTCTTCCCAGCCTGGTGCAGGTCTACAGTTTTGTTTCTGGTGTCCTTTTACAGCTCTTTTGTCTTGGCCATGGTGGAGTTTGTAGTGTGACTGTTTGAGGTTTTGGACAGGTGTCTTTTATACTGATAATTAGTTCAAACAGATGCCATTAATACAGTGGAGGACAGAGGAGCCTCTTAAGAAGAAGTTACGGTCTGTGATAGCCAGAAATCTTGCTTGTTTGTAGGTGACCAAATATTATTACTTATTTTACCGAGGAATTTACCATTTAATTCTTTAAAAATCCTACAATGTTTTTTTCTGGATTTTTTTTTCTCATTTTGTCTCTCCTAGTTTAGTTATACCTATGATGAAAATTACAGGCCTCTCTCATCTTTTGAAGTGGGAGAACTTGCACAATTGGTGGCTTGACTAAATACTTTTTTGGCCCCACTGTATATGATAATACTGTGCCCCTTTACTACAACCATCTTAAGCCCTGGTGTATATTTTGTAGTAGCCATAGCCAAAATATATATGTATGGGTCAAAATGAGTTGATTTTTTCTTCTTTTATTCCAGAAATCATTCAGGATATTAGTAATATCATGTTCATTAAGATATTTTGTAAATTTCCTACTGTAAAATATATCAAAACTTAATTTTTGATTTAGTAATATGCATGGCTAAGGACTTCATTTGGACAACTTTAACAGATACTGTATATTGTCCTATCATAACAAACCATGCATCAGTGGAAAGCTATTTATTCAGCTTTCAGTTGATGTATTTAGAATCTCAATTTTGAAAAACTGACCCTTATGACTGGTTTTGGGGTCCAGGTCCACACACACACACAACAACACACACACACACAAACCCACACACAACACACACATATTAATATATATATTCTATATATATATAGCTATATATATTATTGTGGTATGTATGCTGTACCAAATACTGCTTAGATATTTTATTTGCCGTATCATAGTTTTAATCTCATTGTGTCTTGAAACTAAAGTGAGTTCTATTATTTTGGTGTATTTACATTTTTTTGTACTTTTTTTTTTTTTTTTTTTGCAATGGAATACTAAAGGCTAAAACACTTTACCAGTACACACGATTTTATTGCCAGAGTGTATTTCCTGAACCCCACTGCTCCTGTTTTGACTCCTTTTCACTCTTTCACTGCGCCTCCTCACTCTTTTGCTTCGCTTCTGTGCATGGCTTTAGCGTTCCTCGGGTACTGCTAACCATACAGGACATTTCACCCTCATATCAATGCTTTTTTTGTAGGACTATAGGTTGACTTTTACATATTTGGGTTTGCATAATTAACAAACATGATATTTTTTGCTGTCCATTCTGTTGTTAGTTGGCGAAAGGGAAAGTAACAAATGGCCACAAATCCCCATATATATCTAAACTAAATGTAGAACTGTCCCTGTTCATAAGTCAATTTGTCCTCTTCCACAAAGATTTTTTACATGTTTTTTTTACAATTGTTTGCATTTTTACAAAATTAGTTTTATATTTAGATAATATTTAATACACTCTAAAAAATGCTGGGTTGTTTCAACCCAATGTTGGGTCAAATATGGACTAACCCAACTGTTGGGTTAAATTTTGGTTACATTTTTAAATTAGCTTTTTAACCCAACAGTTGGGTTAGTCCATATATTTGACCCAACATTGGGTTGAAACAACCCAGCGTTTTTTAGAGTGGACCGTTCACAAACTTGCGGTCTGTAATTTTTATTTTATTTTTTTAATTACTCTATTCACAGATGCCTGAATGGTCGTTGTTCAGAATTTTACTTTGTTACTCAAAACTTATTCAGGATAAATGCTGTTCTTTTGAACTTTCTATTCATAAGAGTATTCATTTAAAAAACCATACAACAACAAGTTTCCATAATATATGCACCACAACTGTTTTCAATATTGATAATATTAAGAAATGTTTCTTGAGCAGCAAATCAACAAATTAGAATGATTTCTGAAGGAGAATGTGACGCTGAAGACTGGAGTAATGTCTGCTGAAAATTCAGCTAAATTAATTTGTGTAAAATGTTAAAAATGGAAAAGATGTTATTTTAAATTGTACTAATAATTCACAATATTACTTTTTGTACTATATTTTGGATCATAAATGCCAGCCCAAGAAATTCTACTTTAAACACTTTCAAAAACATAAAAAAATCTTACTGATGCCAAACCTTTGAATGTGAATATAGAAGAACTTTTAACTTAGCTTTGATGTGCTTAGTTGCTTGTTGAGTCTTGCATCACTCGATAGATTTACTCATAAATTAGCATAAGAATTCTGTCCATAAACTGCTAAAAATGAGATGACGCTACAGTAGTACCTAAGTTTCCCACCTAAGTGCAACACCTGAAGTTTGAAAAGCTGCTTTCCTCTGAAAGTTTATCCAAAGAGCAGAAACTGAGCTTTTGAATCGAATCTGTTAAAGAATTGAATTACTGATGTAAGAATTAAACATTTAAATTTCATTTGGTGACTAATGCCAGATGTTTGCATAGCAATTATGAGCAGACCAGATCAGAACTAGCAGGCAGTCAGTCTAGTAAATTAGACAGCTGGAAATAAGGTATTACAAAGGCCTTGAAAAGATTAACCTTGCCCTCTACTTAATACAGAGCGCAAATGAAGTACAATCCTTTGTTTACTCCAGCTTACGTATACTTGATAATAAGAGATCAATTCCTACAAGCTGATTACTTGCTCATGCTCACCTCATTCACCGCTCGTAGTTTGTGCCAGGTTGGTGTCAACACTCAAATCACTCGATAAAGTTCACAAAACAATGACCTAATGGTTTTCTCTATTCACTCTTAATTTAAATAATTTTTTGGTGCTGAATGGAGTTATCATCAACAATTTATGCAATTTAAATTCTTTATACTTTCTTGCCTTTTCTTTATGAATGGGTTTATCAATCTGTGTTGTACTGTATGTGCTTTTTTTATTCCTGTTTGTGTTGTTATGCTTGTGCACTGTGCCTTTTGTTATGTGTGTGTGTGTGTGTGTGTCCAGGGTGGTGTGACCATCGACTTAGAGTTGCTTCTCCCCAAAGAGGCGAAAATACTCCCAGAGACAAGCCCCCCACTGCACTACAACGTCTTTCTCTACAAGCTCCCCAAATCCCCTAAAAAGTCCCCTGTGCTGCACCGGCCTCCTGGCAGATCTGTACAGGGGAGGCCTCTGTCCCAGCTCTGCCCCAGACGCAGCTCCGAACCCAGCTACAGCCCCATTAGCACACGTTCCCTACCAGGAGTCCTGTCTGGCTCATCCAGCCCTCACCTGGGCACGGCCTACACACCTTAACATGAGTAATGTACAACAAAACAAATGGCAAATTTATCCTACATGAGACTCCACCGTGAGAAATTTAAGAGACACTGATTGGTAATGAGTGAAAGTCTTGTGGATGAACAAGACATGAATTGGGATGCAGTTTAAAAGCATTGGCCTTTACCGAAACAAAATCACTCAGCAGCACAGTAAAGGTTAGTAGATGATAAATGGTGAGATGAATTAGCATTGTTGCGCAACATGAGTATAAAGGGAAAATAAGTCGAGAAACTGTTAATTTGGTGTTACAGACAAACATGGATGTCATATGTGTTATGGTGCCATGTTTTATGTTGTATTTTGTCAAACAGCACATATTCATATTCATACACATGCATTCACAAAAATGATGGAACCTGTAAACATTCAGGGCAAACAAACTTGATAACTATTATTATTAACAAGGTGCTTTTTGTGTGTTTTTAATGTTAGATTAATACTTTCACTGAGAATAAAGAATTTTAGAATTGTTTAGATCTGACATTGTTTATTGTTGGTTCCTTGGACAAAAATTTGGTCATCATTTTTTAAATGAAAATAAACAACATTTAAGTTGAGGGTTGCGAATTGTAGGGAACCCGAACCCAAAGTTTTTTTTTTTTTCTGGAAGAAGAAAAAAGAAAATCAATGTGGAAAAAATGGGAAATGTCACTTGGATCTTTCCCCTGAAGCCTAGTCTGAAGAATGGTTTTATATATTTTTTCTCTCCTGAAAAACTTATCTCTCACAAAAAACTTTTTTCTCTTCCAAAGAACATTTTTTTTTCTCCAGTTTTCTGCTGGGCAAAGGGGACAACGAGGGGTGTTGCACAACTGTTTAGCGCACATTTGGATAGACCAAACATGAAAACAAATATATATATATATTATCTATATATGTGTGTGTGTGTGTGTGTTTGTCTCATGATTTTGTCTCTGAATTCTATGCAGAGAGAAAAAAGTATTTGGGAGAGAAAAAAAATTGGAGTGAGAAAAGGTTTTGGGGTGAGAAATAATTTTTGGAGAGAAAAAAAATTCTGGGAACAAATTATATATATAAAAAAACAGTACAACAGTACATTTGTCAAAAAGTTCAGTGTCGTCTTGCACGTGCAGTGTGCATGTGACGACTGACTGATAATCTAAACTAATACCATGTTCTGTAAGCAAGTCCTCTACAAAACGCTTCAATGTAGAGTGTTATTCTGCTCAAGCCAAAACCATCTTATGAAGAAAAACTGGGTCAGTTGCTCTCCCAGCGTTCACTTCATCAAAGCAAGTCAAAAGCAAGGGCTGGCGTGCACAGACTGCTTAAATAAAAGACTGTCTCGGAAGAGTAAAGGGCTCTTGAGTTCACTACTAATACAAAAAGATTTCTGACTAGCAACAAACATATTGTGCATGTATTATGTTTGCCATTTTCATGTTTACATGCAACAAGATACATCAATACTGTGTTCAATACTAGATTCCAGCGACTACCCATTACGCAGTGTGCACTTTGTGACCTATCCTAATCATCCTCTCTATGACTCGTTTATGAATACAGTTTGAGAGAGGAAAAAAATGTGTAATAGACTTAAATAGTCTCTCCAAAAGACCTGACTAAATATGAGCATCCCTGTTTTATTTACAGATATTTACTGCAGGATGTACGGGTAGTAATTCAGTTTTTTTGTGCCTGAAGCAAATGAAGTGCATTGATTTAATTCTAGACAACTCCAGTAACCCATGCAGAAAAAGGGACACATAACAACACGCTCATAATAGACAGTCCTACATCGGAACACACCCAGACACTGCCATCATATGGCCATATTAGGGAAGTATTAGCACACAACAGCCTGTTTATTGTATGATACTCTATAATCTGTTATATTGGTTATATTTTGTATGCTGTATTAATAGGAATACATACCACACAACTTGCAGGAGGAATCTGCTCTAGAGGACAGAGCCTCAGACTAGTGAAAATTCACCATTCACAAGAAGGACCCTAAAAACAACACTGGTGTGACATGGGGAACAAACCCAAAGTACTGGCTTGAATGCCACTGCAATGGGGAGAGACCTGAAGATTGTTCACAGATGTTCCCTATACAGTTTTACCAAGCGTTACAAGACCACGTGCGTGGAGCTGATAACAATTTTCCATAAAGGTAGACGTGTAAACACATTTTGAAGTTTCAACTACTTTAATTTTGAATTTTAAACAGAAGCAACATCTCCACATCAGACAGTGCTGCTAGTCTTCGGTCAAAACACAGTTGTCCCTTTTTTATTATTAAAATTTTATGTTATGTATACAGAGCTAAAATAAAGCTTTATTTATACTTTAGAAAATTATATGTAAGAACTAGAAGAGCATTTGTATCAAAATGTTTTTGAAACAGTGGAAAAGACATCCTAACAAAGAACCATAATCACCTCTTATCATCATCATCATCATCACTGTTATCATTCTCACTACAGTGCAAACTAAAGTGCTATTTAAGAATAGAAATACATAGAGTGAAACTGTACACAATATTAGAGGACTGCATAGAATTACAATGCAAAAGCATTTTTCTATTTGCTTGTAGTACATTTGCAAAGTCATAGTGTGTAATTACAGGTACAGAGAGTACAGTGCAATTTTGTGTTAGTACTGGTCATGTAGAAAAAGCAAGTATTAGCGTGTGTTCAGGCATCAGATCCTGTGTTGTGGCCATAAAGGATCCAAATCACCAAGATCATCTTTTTTTGGCACCCCCTGTTGACTGTTGTCATTTTAAATTGTGGTCTACATGGTATCCTGTCTACCATTGACTGCATATTCACATTTGTTTGTATGGGAATCGGTTTGGGACTAAATGCTGAGATTATCCACCTTGTTCTGAATAGAATCCAGACTCATAGTGGAGTCAGAACTTATCTTGTCAGTCGACACAGCACTTGATGTGGTTTGTGGCTCTAAATTCTGACTCACTAAAGAAGAGGACGGCAGATCAGGTCTAGGAGTGGAGATCTGGTTCTGGGATGAAACCTGAACAGGAGATGGAGTCGGTATTAGGGTGCTGCCAAGTGAAGGTGGAACTGGATTGTCCATCACTGGGGCAACTGCTTGTCCAGATGATGAGTGAGCCACATTTTGAGGGCCAAGTATTTGGCTTTGACCAGAAATGTACATGGGTTGTCCCCCGGGTCCATTAAACATGGTGTTGAATTGAGATGGAATGATCTGTTGGCCCGTAGGTTGTTGGCCCATGTGTGTTGGTGCAAATGAATACACATTGCTTTGTGGTGGTACAGCTCCTTGCATTTGGGGCTGACGAGGACCAAAAGGAACTTGGGAATTTTGGCTCAAGGGTGCATGTGGAAAAACTTGGGACCCTGGATGTACTTGGTGGGGTGCAGGAATTTGTTGCAGTTGGGAAGACGGAAAAGATGTGGCAGCATAACCCATGTAAGGCTGAGGCCTGTTTTGTGGAAGTTGTCCGGGGTGGAACTGATTGGAAAGAGCGGACTGAGGCTGAGCTTGCCCTGGAATGAGGGCACCCTGTGGATGGGGCACTGTCAGTTGGCCTGGTGGACCAAGCTGGGGTTGGGTATGTGGAAGTAATGCTGGTCGGTAACCTGAGGGAAGGCCAGACTGTTGCTGTGCTTGGCCTGGCATTGGAGGCTGGACTTGCCCAGGTGGAAAGGGTGGAAGGATTTGCCCAGGAAATGCACTTATTGGTGTGGTTGAGGGGATGCTTTGTCTAGGCTGGGTTGTAAATCTTTGGCACTGTGCTCCCTGTATGATCTGCTGGACAGAGGAAGACTGAGGCATGCCAGTTGGCATCTGCTGCCCAAAAGAGTTTGGCAAGGATACTTGCGGTTGTCCTGGTAAACCAGGCCTAATTAAATTTTGGGGAATTTGTCCCATTTGTGGAGGCACAGAATAACCCCCTATAACAGCAATTGGACCACCGTGAGCTTGCTGCCAGAGAGCTGGATTGTACCCTTGAGCAGGCACTTGTGGGGAGGTTGATTGATTAACCTGAGGATGGACAGGTGTGATGCCTCCAGCTGGTCTTACCTGGAACTGCTGTGTTGGTGGCCCAGGGATTTGCAGGGGTGCAGAGGGCTGGCCATAAGGTGCCAGTGGGAGATGGTGGGCCAACTGTTGCCTGAGCTTTGGATCTGTAGTGGGTAACTGCGGGTTTGGAAACTGAGTTGGCGGAAAAGGGCTTGCCCCTTGTGGCCAGCTAACAGGGGTTCCACCATGAGGAACAGGATTGTAAAGTACTGAACCTCGGGGCGAATTCAGATTTGGAGGGAGGCTTCGTAGTTCTTGTGGAAGATCTTCAAAAGAAGCAACAGAAGGACCTACAGATTCAAGACTGGAAGGGCCGGACATATGACCAACAACTTTCTGGCCGACCACAGGCTTTCGGGCGGCAGGTCTAGGAGGTGGCCCTTTTCCGATCTCCCTGCAGATAGTATGTCAGACAAGCATGTAGTGAGAAAAATGGAAGGAATTTGACATGGAATATCTTTAGTATTGAGTGGTAATAGTCTACTAATGAATGATTTGAGCCGATACGTAGATTGCAGTTTCAATCTAAATAGAGGCTACCTACAATGATGATTTACTAAAATCTGAATCTTGTCTACTGCAAGTCATATCATCACATACAAAATCCACCCAAAATATCATATCCTTCCACTTGAGACAACTTACTTTTCCAGCAGGGCAACTCGCTCCCCCTCTCTGGTTTGGCAATAGGACTTTGTTTTGTCCAACAAGGCGGAGGTCTTCTTGTCCAGATCCTGGTAAAAGTCTCTGCCCTCCTCAGCCTTCTTCAACAAGTCCTCATATGCATCAAATGAGGCAATCAGAGCCTGCACAGTGCTGTTCCATCTTCATGACAAAATGAGATGATTACATACAATGCCACAGAAACAGATACTAACATTTGAAATGCGAGTCTTTTGACTGAGATTTGAAAATACACAAACACATACTGTTGCTCTGTGAGCGTGAGTGTCTTGCGGACAGGGGCGTACTGCACATTGGCTTCTGTTAAGGCTTTCAGGATGTTATCTTGGGCAACCAAGTTCTGATCTATATATACCTTCAGCTGATCATATTTCTTCAACTGCTCCGCAAACAATGTCTGAAAGAAAATAGAGAAGGAAAGAGATATAACAGAGATTTTAAATTGTTGACTGGTCATTTGTTCTGCTTTTTCTTTATCTCTTTGTGTTGATCTGCTGTTTTGTTTTGTTTCATTTTGAGCAATTTCAGTAGTTCATTAACCTTGATCTCAGCACGATCTGTGGTTACAAGGACTCCAGTGATGTCATCTTTATGAATAAGGTCACGAAGCTGGCTCTCCAACGAAATCCTCTGCTTTCGCATTTCATCAACTTTGCCAAGAACTGTCTTAATTTTTTGCAGGGACGACATTTCATCTTAGAGGAAAGGAAAGAATCTTTAACAACTTTTGAATTAACTCACAACAGATTACTTCTATATATCTTTCCTCCTTCTAAATGCATACACAAGTGCATAAGGCAAGAAACACTTTTACCTTGACTGAGTTCTGGCTGGGGCAGGCTCTTTCTGAGTTCCTCAACAGATCCCTGTAACAGACGTATGTTTGGTATGTGCTGGTTCATGGCTTTGTGGAGCTCAGTGTTGGTGTTGATGGCTGCCTGATGAGCAGCCTCATATTTCTTCAGCTCTTTTTGGATATCCTGAAAGACTGCAGGCCTCGTCGGCAATCCCTTCTGCCCCACTACCTCCATCAAACTCTTCTCCCCAGCCTCATCTTCCTCAAGAGCACTACGGGCCTCGTCCAGAGATGAACCCACATCAGTATAAACATTAGATAGTGCTGCAACACACACATAATTGGATGTCATTAAATCCATAAAAAAAAAATCAAACAATGATAGCACATAATAGGCATTTGTTGGGTATTTGTTCAGAATTATCATAGACACAACAGTTTACAATCATAGAATTTTTGTTTTAATGTTGAACTGACTGATTAAAAAAAAAGAAATGTACTGCAAAATGACAGATTGCACATTATCACAAATGGAATGTTTTCCTAATTTTGTGTGTGGGTCTACTCTCACCTTGCATGGCCTGAACAAGGTTTTTGACAGTGTCCGGTCGTACACTGAGAAATGCACATTTTTCCAACAGAGCGTCGGGCAGAGATTTAAACATGTCTATTTTATACACAGACTCATTGCTTAGAGACTCCATAAATTTCCTGCACAGAAAAGGAGAGAAAAGAGGAAAATATTTCAGCTACTGCACAAGCCTATAGATACACAGAGTAGATTTGCTTAGAGGTCAATTCACCAAAAATAGGAAATTCTGTCATTACTTGCTTATTATTCCTGGAAACCTGGATGGCTTTTTTTTTTTTTAAGGGTGAGTAAACAATGACAGAACATCCTTTTTTAGGTAAGTATTGGTTTTTGAGTAACTTACTCAAGGATTTGGTTTTTATCCTTTTTGACAACAGGACCTAAGTAAACTTAGCCTTCTCTCACTAAGAGAGAGAGAGAGAGAAAGAAATAACGGTTACAAAACTTTCTACATAGACTTTTAAATGTTTAAACATTTATTAGTAAAGCATGTTACTGATGCACCAGCTGACCTGTAAAGGGATGAGGCCTCATGAGTTGCCATGGGGACAAGTTTAGAGAAGAGGTCAGGACCAGTGACACTTTGATCAGTTAGGCTCACAGGCAGGGGTTTCACCAATGATGCACCTGCGTGCCAGATGTTATAAGTACCAAAGGAAGCAAACATGAAAAATATTTTGTGATTTGTTTTTAATAATAATAATAATTATTATAATTTTAAAAGAGATCGGTGAGCTGTTAGTATACCTTTTACTGCAACCAACGTGTCCAGACCAGGCACGAATGGTAAATGAAGTCATTTTTTCTTAGCGGAGTATAGTTATATCTGAAACAGAAAAAAGTCCAGTGAAAATTATAAATACAAGCAAGTGCAAATGACCCACACACACACTCACTCACTCACCACACATTTCCTCTTGCATTTCTGTGTGAGTGTCTACCAAACAACAGCATAACCTTAACACTTTTTAAGACTCAAATGTGAACTGGGTATTAGATTCTCCAAATGAAAACACATAACAATAATAGAATAATAATAATAATATATTCAAAGTCTTACTTTCCACCAATCACATCCATTGTGAATTTCAAAGCTTCCTGTACAGATTCCAGTTGGCCCTGAAAAGGTCAATGAGTAAATATGTAAATGAGCTTAATAAACAATCGGGTTGTGTTTATCTGTGTGCGTGCGTTTGAGTATCTTTACCTTGCTCTGCTTAATTGCCTCATTAAGTTTGTCCAGAGAGGAATGAAAGTAAGCGACCTGTGGAGAAACAACAGGTGGCCTCACACTATCATCAGAGGATATTATCCTCATACTCTACAGAGATGACGTTGAAGACCTCTTTTAAACGTTACAGCAAGTAATGTTTTTATAAAGTCATATTTCAGACAGTGAAACATAAACAAAACTATTACTTAACAAATGTTAAATCAAAAATTATAACGACAAAATGAACACCCACAAGCATATACTTACTGCTTCTCCATATTTCTGCTGTTCCTCTGACTGCTTTCCCATGTGTAACTAATGAAAATAAAATGATGTGTGGTTTATGAAAATAACCAACAAGTTTATGAAAATGCACTGATTTTAACTGCATGGTGAGTGTAGAGGTCTCACATGTGTGATAGCACTGAAGTAGCTGATCTTCATGCTGATGAGCTTTCTCCACTCTTTCTGAATCCTTCCTGGCACACATTCAGAATTATCCAACACCCTCAGACAATTCTTATAATAATCACACACCTGCAATCAGACTTAACCTTAGTGTTGATAATGGCAAGTGAGTGACAAGAGCTCTGTAAATCAAAGACCTGCGGTTATCCTCATAGACGAGCTTATGAACTTCTTACCTGAGCACAAATCTTTGCTATTAAATGACTCTTTCTGTTGTCTAGTAAAGTTTTCTCCAGGAGACACTCTTGAGCCTGGGCCTTCAGAGAGAAAGATATAAAGGGTATAGAGGTTGCCCGAATCAAGTGGATTTTCCTAAGCAAGAAGTTGGAAATTAAAACGCAGCATTTGTGTGGTAGACTTTGTGTTTACCAGCATGAGGCTGATGTTGATTGAGAGTGCCTGGCTGCTCATGTCAGAGCTGTAGCTGTGATTAAAGTGGTCTCTGAGGTGGGTGAAAGCCCCGGCAGAACACTGGAAATGCGTACAGGACATTTTCATCCCCTTAAGACACCAACATGCAAGCACAAAAAAGGAGCAAATGGTTAGCATGAGAAATTCAAATTTTTTTTTTTATGTTTCCCAATTGCTAATTTATTTGTCTATCCATTTTTTTTGCCATACATTAAAGGCTATATTCATGGCTAAACTCGGTATTAATAAGATTTAAAATACTCCAAAGAACTATTTACAATATTTTAAGAATATAATTTTTTACAAAGAAACAAAAGTAAATAAAGAAAGAAAAATAACAATTATATACAATCATTAAAGTGACATTTGATTAGGGCTGCACGATTATGACAAAAATCATAATTGTCGATTACTCCCTTGAAATTGTAATTGCGATTATTAATTACGATTATCACAATTTACATTGAATGATGTTTATACCATTGTTTGATGCAACTGCATGCCGTATTTTTATATGAAAATAAACAAGCTGAAAACACTAACTGAAAAACCTTTAGTGGGTTTCTATAGTATTAAGCCTCAAATGTCAAATATACATGGATTGGTTTCTTCTTTAAATTATAAAAAAGTAAAAATATGGATGGTATTATAACGTTATACAAAAATAAAAACCCTTAAGATAACATGTAGAAGAAGAAAAAAAAAACGCATCTTAAGCACGCAGAATAACATAAGTGGACTTTGAACGATTAATTGCCGCTTTGAACTATTACGTAATTGTGGCATCCATAATTGTAATCGCTATTAGAAATTCGATTAATTGTGCAGCCCTACATTTGATAAAAATTCTAATATTTTATTTAAAATGCCCATTAATGTACTTTGAGTAAAATGTTTTCTAGTATCATTTAAAGCAGGACATTCTAATAAAATATGTTTTACAGTCAAGGGAGACTTTACATGGGTTATTACTACTTATTTCTATTCTCAAAGTAAAACCAGCGGCTAGATATTTTATTTATAACTGGATTCACTTCATATAGTTTGTTATGGATATATTAATTCCAGTCCATTTGCCATTTTTTTAAACTACATAACTCGGTATGGTTTTAACATCAGATGTCGGTATTTGATATCCTGTCATTTTCAACTGTAGTGCTTTAGCAGCTTTATCTGCCTGTTCATTTCTTAATTGCAAATGTGAAGGTGTAAATGTGTATTTTCACCTCCTCAGATAGGCGGTTATCCACAGCTCCCAGCAGTGAGTGCAATGCACCTAAAATACATTAGAGGGACTGTTGATGAGTTAACAGGCAAAACAAATACAGTGATGCTTTTCTGTGCTAATGCTTTGATTGCATTTAACTCACCCAGGTTATACAGGACACAAGCCTGTTCATAATTAATATCCTCATGTGTGATATTCCTCCCTGAAAAGGCATCAGTCCTGCAAGCAGGAAAGTTATAATGATATGACCACCAAACATCTTGCATATCAACGGTAGCAAGTATGGTCTCATATCAAAATGAGCACCGATTGCAACATTTTACCATGTCACAGGCACTGCAGCCTCCTGGCCGGTTGCCATGAGAACACGACTCTGCAGAAAGTGCAGCTGACCACAGTATTTTCTAAGAGTGTTGCAGCCCTCAAAATCCCTCGGGATGTTTACCACACTCTGAGAATGAGAGAGATTTTCAATGTAATATTCATCAACTGTATTAAATTGCTTGCTATCTGCAACGATATGCCAGTGTGCAATTACATTTCCCACAATTCCACTGATGAGACCACTAACCGACCTGTCTAAGCTGCTCCAGCTTCTTCATCGCCTCGATGTAGTTCTCGGGGTTCTCACCATAGTTTATTTGAATGTACTGGGACAAAAGAGAGGAAAAAGCATGCTGTCATCTTTTTCTTACCATCATATACAATATAAAACATCACCATCAGACAACATCCTAGTGTTGGCTCAATGCAAATGTGTCAAAGTAAAGCTAGCAAATGTGAGGGAGGTCATTTGGTTTTCAAATGACCAGGTTACACAAGCCATATGCTTACAAGCACAAAGACCATGAGAAAATATCCATTTCATAACATAATAACTGCTGTTAAAGGGATCTATCATCAGTAATATAACCCTTGAAAACATTTGTTAAAAATGGCAGCTCCATGCAAAAGATGGCAATACAGATCTGAGTCATAACTGTTATACAGTGCATATACTGAGATTACATCTTAAATCATATTAAATACTTTATGAACACATAAAACGGAGTTATTGCGCAGTATTCCAGATGTTTCTTTATTGTTCACTTTAAACAAAATATTTTCTTGAGAATACCATCTTAAGTGGTATAAGTGGCATTTTATAGCTTTTTAAATCTCTTTCCATCCTGTTAACTTTTTGTAAATATATACATATCCTCCTGAGACCCAGCTATGGAGTTTTTGCCTCTGTAGTGGACATTATATTTTAGTGAATTTCTCTGAGACCTCACATGTCACAGTCACCATGACCACTCCCTCTCCTTGGTTTTTAAAAATGGCTGACATTAAATTTAGTGACACTCTTATTGAAATATGATAATATTTTGTAATAATCATTTAAATCTGATTAATTTTTGATTTGTTTGTCATAAATCAACATCTCAGTAAAATGTTATGGGGTTTCAAATCAAAATATTGACCTTCTGTTATGAAACAGGACATCATTTCATACATGTCCACTGTAGAGGACACAAGGACTATAAAAGCAGCAAACTTTTATTTTTAGAAAAACTGAGTCCTGGTGTCCTCTACAGAGGACATAGCATAACTTATGAATAAAATATAATTTTTCAAAACTGTTATTTTACCATTTTTTCCTTATGCTCTAAACAATGTAATGACATGAAAAAATACTAAATTCACAAAGCTTTTCATTTATGGTTCTCAGGAGGACTATGGATTCTTGAGACGTGGGACAAAACAGGTCCAGCAAGGGTAACTGCTATTCGGTTTAAAAATAAAAATATTTTCAATTTTAAATGTCATGAGGGATTAATAATAGAATGTATTTAACACAATTATCACCTTCAATTTAATTTTCTCATTATTATACAAAATCTATGTTTCGTAATGTCCTCTCACTACATCTAAAACAATGTGTCCACAGAGAAGGGTTCAATATGCTATAAAATGAATCAAAATATTTTTAATGATGAAAAAGAGCTTGTTATATCAAAAGCAACACTTAATATTATCTCTTTTCCCGAAATTCGTAATTTATGAGAGAACCTGTACATCAGTGTCAGACAGGCTGTGCTAAGTTTTAGTTTTAGAATATTTTAAATCCTAATGTTATTATTTCCTTTGTCACAGCCATGATATGTCTACACCATCTTCCAGTTTCTGAGGAAATTATTTGAAATATTTTGATAATTTTATTCTCCTGAAGCAGGTTCCGTTAGCATCTAGCATCAACAGAAACAAATCTAATGGTTATTACATGAACTCCATTGGTTTTGTGAAAGAAATGCCAAATTTGTCAACACCGTCAGATGTCACCACCATAGGATTTTGTGTTCCAATGATATATCAAAATACTTAAATGTGACTCTTGAATAAAAGCTTTATAAACAATAACATACTCACTGTTGTGTTTGTTTTAATACAGTAATTGAATGATTCAATGTATTTGATAGTTAAAATGACTACAAATTTCAGGTTTGTCACGTCGGTTCCCCCCCCCCCCCCCCCCCCCCTGTTGAATATTGAAATATTTCATTATGATATTTTGTGTGTGTTGTGGAATTGTTGGTCACATGTGAAAGTGTAATATGTCTGCTAACACGAGAATGTGTTTTGAAATGTTAAAAACATCTTGAATGCTGTTAAATATAAAGCTGAAATTATATTACACAGTCCAAGCTAAAAAAAGCACATTTTGTTAAAAAAGAGAAAAGTTGTATCAAAGCATAGCTCAGTAGCTTAGTACATATAAGATACATAAATGTAGTTTCATTTGTCGGAGTAAAAGGTTTTATTTTTTCAATTTTGCACCGTTTTGTCCCACTTCTCAAGAATGACTGAATATATATATTATATATATAATACCCATACTTCTGTGTACGTGTACAGAAACGCTTCCTTAAATCACAACACCGACATATTAGTAATTTTAATAGCTTGAGAGCTCAAAGTGTGGTGCACAACAGGACGAGACCTCTCTGGAGCGGATCACTGATCACGGTTGTGTAACGGCTGGATTAACGGGCCGCGGAGCGTCTCACCTGTCTGACGGTGGGACCGAACTGAAACTCTCCCGCTTCCTTCAGCTCCAGCCAAATCATCGGCATCCTGGGAACGGCCTCCATTTTGCCACCACGAAGTACTATTTAAACTAAACACAAGTTTTCGGTGGTTTCATACAATCTGTGTTTTATTTCTCTAAAAAGACGAAGGTAATTAGGTATCGATTTGATCAGAAAACTTGACGTCCCGATCCGCCTCACGCGCCCATCTTTGACTCTTCTTCACAACAAATACGTCCCCGGAAGTGCGTCACCATTCATAAGCGATTTAGATTAACTTTATTACCTTGTTTGTCTCCAAATATGTTGATAAAACTTACTCATTTTGTGGAAAATACTCAAACAAAAAAAAAAAAAAACTTTAAATAATAACCAAAACATTAAAATATTGATTTGGGATCTCCAGAAATTACCCAGTCTCAAAGAAATAAATAGCAAAATCTTAAATAAATCTTAGTCTTTAAAAAGTAAACTCTTTAATCTTTTAATATCGCTTGAATAAAAATAGAACAGGTGACATGATTTCATAATATACTTAGGTAAACGAGATTATTATACTAGTACTGCAATTCTTGTTCATTGAATTGACGCATTAAGTGTTTTTTATTTCTCAGGGAAAAAAATTGAATTAAAGTTTAGTATTGTTTTACCCTCGTGTTGCATCTTTATACTGTGAAGAATTTTAATTGTCAATTGTTTTTCTCGTTTGAATTTAGGTTCTCTTTTTCTTTTTATTTCATTACTTTCTTTTTTATGCTATTGCTATTTATTTATTTTTTCTGGTTTATACTTTACTGTATATTCTATATTTTTTATGTAATTTGTATTGTCCTAGTAAGCTATGTTCGTTCCCCGTGTACCCTGTCATTCTCGTGAGGAGCAAACAAAGTAAGAATTTCATTGTACTAGTAACTAGTAGCTACATATAACAATAAAGCTCTTGAATCTTTACCCATTTTCATGCTGATTTGTATCCACTAGGTGGCAGCAGTGCATCAGTTTTCGTCAGTGTTTTGATTAGGCTTAATTATAATCAGCCATAACAGCGATTTATGAAGTTAAGAACATTCTCACAATGAAAACAAAACGACAAATATAACATTTGGAATGTCTGTGTGTAATATTTTGTGTGCTGTTGATAAACAGTACTCTCCCAGATCTTTTTATAAAAAGCTGGTAGAAGGATATTTTAAAATGTTAGTTTAAAAATGCTAAATGTGTCAAATTTGAAAGGTGCACAATAGAAAATGTTCTCTTCCTTTCCTCTATAGGTCTCTAAAATGTTTTCTCATTAGCATTATGTTAGTCTCTTCTGACTGTAGATAAACAGTCTGATCAGACAGCAGATAATGATGGCGATGAAACAACATGACAAGCTCCATAGATCAAGATACAGGTACATAAGGCAAGTACACAGGGAAAGGCCATAGGGAATCATGACTCTCTCTCTCTCTCACACACACACACACACACACACACACACACTTTTAATAGCTTCCTTACACATGGCTGGTCCCGGATGTATGTTGCTCAGATCTTTTGTCCTGTGTCTTTCCCATTCCAGCTGCTGAAAGACTTATTTTCAGAGCAGAGAAATGTCACCTGTGAGTATGTGTGTGAGTGTACCATATATAGGTTTGGGTGACAGATGGTTTATATAGCAGATGCGGGGCACATGGGGGCTTTACTGTGAGTCTCAAAGGTTAGGTTATAAAAGAAGAAGAGCTTCATAAACATATATTACAAATTTTATTTCATTTTGTACATTTAATGCATTTTTTATTTTCTATTTGCTAGAGGAATATTTGGAGCTTGCAGTAATTGTTGACATGCTAAAGAACTGATTTTATTTGAAGTTTACTGATACTTGGACCTGAAAATGAAGCGTGTAGCAAGATCTGTTTGGAGAACTACATGTCTCACTCTTCAAGTTCTTGTTTCCCCAGAGGTGTCTAGAGCACTGGCACTCTGTATTGATTGTTTAACATCCCACAGTGTTTCCTGAGTGCGAGGCCTCCTTTCCTCCCTCTTCTGCAGGGTGGGATGCTAATCTGCCTGCATGGGGCGGCCATGACATTTACCCAGGAATTATGGGAACATAATAAACTCTTAATCAAAGAGGCAATGACTTCTACACAGAGCAGAGAGGGATGTTTCAGAGTGTGAGTAAAAGGAAAGAGAGAGATATATAACAAGACAAAGCTAGAGAAAGATGCTGTCACTTTAGTGTGTAATTATTCTTGAAATATTGATAACTAATTTACATATCCTGTCTATGAGACAAGACTAGTCCATTGTGTTCTACATTTATGAAGTTATTTTATTTTGATTAGACTTTTCTTGTTGCAGCATTATTATCGTTAACTAAAACTAAAACCGTTAAAACATTTTTTGAAATATGTTTTCAATAGAAATAACGCTGAGATAAAATATATAAGATGAAACACTTTTTTTCAGTTATCTGCTCAAACAACATTTGTAATTTTCATTTAGCTAAAGCTGAAGCAAGTACAAACTGCAAATAAAATAAAATAAATTAAACCTGAACAGTAATATTTAAACTAAGCAAAAACTGATAAAAATGTGAAAATACATATTTTTTTTAATACTAAAATTAAAACTGAAAATACATAAATAAAAGCTAGTTCAAAATATTCATAAAACTATAATAGTATATAAAAAATACTAAAATGACGTCTTGCTTCTTGTCTACTTTGGGTTGTATTTTTAGTTTTTGTAAGGAAAAGAATGACATCCATTTGTAAAGCAAAACAGATATAAAGACAAAGTTTAAATGATGCAAGATTCTTGAAATCAGACCTTTAATATTAATGACATGAGCGAAAACGATCACTTCACGAACAGAAATATTAAGGGATTTTTAATGTAAAATATTCAGATGCTTAGTGGATTCTCTGCGGTGACTGTCCAAAAAAGTATGTCTAGTTTAATGAGTTGACTCATTTGCCAATAATTAATAAGATGTTAATATTTTATATTATACATTATACATAAGCCCAGCTGGGTCTTGCCTCTGACTAACCAATGACTGACAGCCAGCAGTCTCTCTACCGTAACCATGGCGACACCTGGTCTCTCATGGACTCAAGACTTGGAGACTTTAATTGGAGTTTACTGAACTGAATCAGAGTTCGTAGAATTAGAGTGGCTTGAATAGATTATCAATTTAAAAAAGAGAGAGATTTGAATGGGTTAACAAGGCAAGAAAGTTTGAGTGTGTGTTTGACAGCTACAGAAGAGGATAATGGAAAGCTTGATGTCATGGGTGTTGTCATGGCGATAACGATGGAGGGAAAAGATCAAAAGATCTCTGGAATGGTTGTTTGGCATTCTGCGCTCATGATTATTGGATGATTGTACATTGTAATGTGTGCTGGTTTGTCGGGGAAAACACATTCTTTAATATTAATAGATGCTAATGTGCCTAAGCAGAGAGCAGTGCATGTTGGGTAACACAGAAAGCGCCGGCCACAGGACTTCTCTTGGTTTGAGGTGGCAGGCAGCGCTGCATTAAACCCCCACCCTTCCTTCCAGACCTTTCTTTCCCTCTGTCATTCACACAGAGTGTTATTTAATTATATGTGGATTTTGGTTTGCTATGCAAATTGTAGTTTATAATGTGTTTCTTGGATGGAAGAAAATGATGGGTTACTGAGTTATATGGGAGTGTATAATGATCTGAATGTGTGTGTGTGTGTGACAGCATGGTGCCAGGACACTTCTGAAAAACCACTCACACTCACCCACGACAAGGTCAGCTCCAGAGAAGCTGCTTTCAAAGGTCACCTTCTT
Source organism: Sinocyclocheilus anophthalmus (assembly GCA_018155175.1). Taxonomy (NCBI): domain Eukaryota; kingdom Metazoa; phylum Chordata; class Actinopteri; order Cypriniformes; family Cyprinidae; genus Sinocyclocheilus; species Sinocyclocheilus anophthalmus. The sequence goes on along the minus strand of JADLZN010005697.1, from coordinate 332,974 downwards.
CACACAATGTACATACATCAAATGAGATGAAAGAAAGGATTTCAGACAAATGATTGTCTTAAAATATATAATTTAATATGACTGAATTGACTTGATTCAATTAGATCCAGGGACCCGCAGGAGGTCACAAGTCAAATTTGAGAGTAAAACAACTTAAATGTAGTTTAACAGTAAGAAATACAACTCAAATGGACTCACTGTTGATGACCTCCTCAGTGGTTTCTACTCTTGACACACATGGACACAAGCGTGTCTCTTTGGCTTGTATCTCTTTCCAATCACATCTGGCAGAGGTGTGTGTGTGGTTGTAGAGGAGGGGTGCTGTGCTGAGCAGGTGTGTTTACAGGAGGGGGTGTGACTGCTGTGAGGTTTGGTGGAGTGATCAAGAACAATTTGGGGGGCGGAAATCTGGAGGGACAGGATGTGTGTGTGTCCAGAGGATTAGATTGGGAGATTGGCAAGGCGTTTGGCATTACGCTCTCACTGGGGTCCACACACACACACACACACACACACACACAGACCGCTACACACTCTGCGGGGGCGCAGATGTCCCTTGGTTGGGGGGGCAGAGCCTGAATATCAAGACCTCACGGTGTCGGCGGGTTAAACAATGTGTTTGGTTGTACGCGCATATGTGTGTGTGTGTATGTGAATTGAGTACAAGCGAGTACCGCTCAAGCTTGATAAGACCGTTTTTATTTCAGTTCTGACATCAGGGAGTTCACTCATGCGACGATGGTACAGAGATTAAAAAAAAACTCTTTGCATTATGTATGTGTGCAGACAGCACAAAAACATTACTAGGTCAGGCATCTGTGTGAATGTGGGTTTGTGAGGATTTATATGGGTTAAATCTTGATCGACCGCATCGTAAGAGCAGTTTGGCTTTAACAGACTCTCGATATGCTATAGCCCACATATAGTCTTGAACAAACCAGAGTTTTCATGCGTCACATTTCATAAAACATGAAATGTTATAAATAGACAACTAAATGGCCAACATTCACATCTTATCTAAGAAATCCATCTTGATAGTTGTGAATTTTGATGGGGAAAACTAACAGCAGAGTAAATGGGAAGTTAAAGGGGTCTTATGATGCGATTTCAATTTTTCCTTTCTCTTTGGAGTGTTACAAGCTCTTGGTGCATAAAGAAGATCTGTAAAGTTGCAAAGACTAAAGTCTCAAATCCAAAAAAATATTCTTAATAAAAGTTAAGAGTCAACCACGCCTACCTAAAACGGCTCGTTTTAACACGCCCCCACATGTCTACATCACTATGTGGAAATATTAGCATAATGCCGCCCAAACGTGCACGCAAAGAAAGGCAGCGTGGTTTCAGGTACAGCAGAAGTGTTGATGCAGCCATGTCAGGGAGACGCTGTGTTTCAGTGTGAAAGCAAAAGCACTTTATTGGCCTTCCGAAAGTAGATGCATTTAAAAATCTTTAAGATCACTTACAACAGAACAGCACAACCCAGATCTTTGAATTTGTGCAACGCATTTTATGGACAACAGTTTTGTGAACATAGGAGAGTACAAGATGGCTGTGCACAAAAAAAAATAAAAGGGTCAATTCCGACTTTGCTATGACAATCTGGCGCTTCTGAATCAGCGACTGTTTTGTTATTAGTTTAAGTATTTGCTATTGACTGTTCAAATGTGGAGTTTTGCGCCGCACAGGGTCACATCACGGAAGGGAAACTGCTGGCAGAAAGGCATAGCAGTCAGCTGTCTTAACCACGGCTTGTTTACTGCATCATCACTGTGTCTGTAACGCGATATGTTGCCCTTTTGGGGCTTGAACTGATGGTAAAACTAACAACATTATTAACGGTCTTGATATTTACTTTGAAAGCTGAAGCTTGCGATTATGGTAAGGGGTGTTACATTTCCGACGCGTGCTTGCGGTGTTCGGCCAATCACAATGCACTGGTCAGCTGGCCAATCAGAGCAGACCACGCTTGTCAAAGGAGGGGGCTTTGTAAAAAAACGAAGCGTTTGAGAGAGGCAGGCATAGAGGACCTACAATAATGTACAGTATTTGAAAAATAATGTGTTTTTGAACTTTAAAATGCATAAACACATTTCATTACACCAAAAAATGTTCTTTAACATAGCACCCTACTATGACCCACTGATAGGAGAATGACCCCAAACTTGGTTGTAAAATGTAGGCTAGTGTGCACGGTAATGATGGTGACTCCAAACTGTAGTGCAAACTGGCAGTAGAGGAAGGTTTTCTGACTGAATAATACATGAATACAACATGTAACAGCTCTGTTATTATGCATGAGACTCGCATAGCTTGTTAACTCGCATAGCTTGTTGAAAGCATGACTGCTGCCCTCAGACATTCCAGGGCTAATAACTTTGAAACGGTTGAAATGTTGAAATTACAGCAAACTGCCAGCTGAGGTTTCCACTATTTTTTATTTACCACATGAAATGCGATGACCATGTTTCACGCAATACAGTATTTTGGTGATGGTATGTTTTATGAAAGTATAGGCCTATACTGCTTAAGGATAATAATATACCATCCTAGGGTCATTTCAGGTAAACTGGGACCCTTTTTGAGATGTGGCCCAACTTACCTCAAATGACCCTGTATTTAAGCAATATAATGGAAACTTTTTGTTATAATTCACCTCAAGGCAAATTGTTGAGGCAATTCATGATTCAATAATATTAATAAGAAAACCATTCTAATATACTGCTTTGGTGCACAGTGAACATTTCTTATTTTTATCAATGTTGAAAACAGTTGTGCTGCTTAATGTTTTGTTCACGATTACTTGATGAATAGAATGTTAAAAATAACATTAATTTGAAATAGAAATTCTTCGTAACATTATAAATGTCTTTTCTGCATAAAAATGGTCAATTATTAAAAAGCTTTAAATGTTAACTGTCACCATAAATATGGTAATTAAACCTAAGCAGTTAAAAGGCTTTTACTGTAGCATTTTTACTTTTTCCATAAAAAAAAAAAAGTTTACAAGATTCTTGGTTTGAGTCATTTCTTGTTTTGTAGTTGTACTTCCATAAAATGCCCACTGGCTGTATCCATTACTATTCTGGTGTTTCTTAAGAACAAGACAAACAGGATGGAGAAGATGATGTACATACAAAGTGTTTACATGACCTTTCTTCAATGTAGTAAGGCTGTGTGTAGAAAACAAGGTTTCAGGGCTTTCGACTCTAATGTAGCCACTCCAGCCACACACACACTCACTCCCTCCCTTCATCAGTCAGTGAGCTTTAACTCATGCAACATTAATGCCTTGATTTATTCCCCTCACTTAGAGAGAGGGAGAAATGTCAACCATTGTCAGCATCTATTCATCCTTTCGTCTCCACCTTCTCCTCCCGCTCTCTTCTCTAATGCGCAGAGGTCAGCACAGTGTGTCCCATCAGGGTATCCTTACAGAGTTTTGCTGTCAGCTTGATGTATTTGCAACTTTACGTCCATCGAGTAGATTGTCAAATAAGACCAGAAATGCTGACACCACTTACAAAAATAACCAATCTTACAATGATGTTTAGTAATAAATAAGTTGAGCAGGTGATCACAGGTGAGCTTTAGAAAAATATCATCAAGAGAGCGGATTTCTCACATTCTTTATACATTTTGGCCTCATGTCTTTTTCAAGATACATATGCATTAAGTTTTAGTTTAGTTTAATATTAAGCATAAGAATTAATGTTGAGTATCATTTAGTTAACTGAATACCAAACTTTAATATTCATAGTAATTCATAGCCTCCATTTCTTTAATTCCAGACTCTGAGCCTCTAATTATTTGATTTTAATATTAACATTTAAGGTACTTATTTCATATTAAAATTAATTATTTATAAAATATACAATAAATAAAATGTTACCAAAAGTATTTTATGTAATTTAATACAATTATAAAATGGTATATATAAAATTTATAATATAAATGAAAAGTAATAATTTTATATCTACACCACACAACAATTAATATATTAAATGTATTTTACTTATATATTAATTTTATATATAGCTTAAAGTAACTACTCTCCTAGTGCTTCCATGTAATGCTTTATCGCTATAACATATGAAAATAAAAATTAATTCAGTAATTATATCAAACAGGTTTTATTGTTTAAATACACAACTGCGTTTGACACCTAAACATGATCCAGTTGTTATACAGAAGTATGAGTTTACTCTGTACCTGAACACCTGTATTTATGCGTTTACTTGACACTTCTTTAAAAGTCTTTCAGCCCAGCAGTGCTGAATCCACTAGATGAAAGGCATCGATCAAGGGTCACGTCATGCCCAGTGTCTTTTACCAGCATAAGCAAGAATTGTGGGCTCACAACCTCATTCAGGCATGGGCTGCCCAAACTGGAACATGTCCTCATCGAAAAGGTCTTCAGGGAGATCTTTGTCTCCATCAGCAAAGAATGTGGGGAATGGAGGGTTCTTGTTGTTCTCCAAACGAGTGGGCAGAATTGAGTCCCTGACCTGATCAAGCAAATGTAAGCACCATGATTAAACAAGCGGAGAAGAATACACTCGACTAGGTATTACAAAGTCATCTGTTCCTGAATGAAGTCAAACTTTGAGAGAGTTCAACTTTCGGTTGAGTGTGTATGTAAGCAAACTTTACGAGATGAAATGCTGACCACACATGATCGATTCACTGATGCACTTAGGACACACAACCGCCTCTGCGCATGGATATAGATGAATCACTCAGCACGGGTGTGTGCTAGCGTGCCAAGGTCAGTGCTTGTGCTGGCATGGACAGTACAGTACACAACTCTTTTTTTTTTTTAGCTAATCTGTTGAAAGTGAAGACAGACGCAGAAAAGATAAAAGCAAAGATACAGAAGGAGAAGATCCTTCACCTTCAAAAAGATATTCTACCTGAGGACAAGTGCATTTGACTTCGCACACTTGAGAGTTTGAGTATGTGAGAGGCGTTTTACCTTAACAAGACAGTTGCGGTGACCCGGGACAGATCCGTTGATGTAGAGGATGTTATACTTGGTGTTCACTCTCCATACCTGCCACAGTAAAGACCTTAGTGAAACTACACTTGCTCACAAATGATTTTTCTCACTGTGGCACTGGGTGACTTTACAGTAGGTGTCTCCTGAGCACAGTTTAATTTAAGTTTATTGCCACATCACAGGCTATTTCATGGCAAAGATTATACATAAAAAAAATATAGTAGAACACAAAATACAATAAATAAATAAATAAATGAATAAAAAAACAATTATAAAAAAAGTATTACACATACATTTCTATAAAATATACTTTAAATGTACTTTTGAAAGAAATTGCAAAAGTTTTTCTGGGTCCATCTTATAAAACAAGTCCTTAAGAGTTTGTCCTGATAATAACCTTTGTCTCATGACATTAAATATTGGACAAACCAAAAGCACGTGTTTCACCGTCAAGTGAGTCTTGCAATATTGTCATTTTGGTGTATGACACCTTGTATACACAACTTGGTCATGCCTGGATTTAAAAGAATAAATCTACCTTGTTCCTACAACAGAATTTATTTCAAAAAGTTTATTATTTTGTCTCCTGAGCACAAGATACTACAGCTGAGCTTTGAAATTGTGCTTACTGTGTATTTTGATGTATAATAAATGTACAACAAAATGTTTATGCCATCCAGTATATGCAATGCAGCATGTAAACTGCACAGTGTAATGCAGAGCAGAAGTATCAGCAGAACATGTATTTGGCTTTAGGGACAAATGAAAAGGGCAAATGTACAAACATATTTCAATGCAAACAATTTCTAAAGGATTTAAAAGTACATTTTTTGCATTCTGGTAGGTGTACCTTCAAGCCATGATTGGTGTCGTAAATGTTTCCCATCCTGCCTGGCATCTTTTTTCCTTTGAAAACTTTTGCTGGGTCCTGAGAGCAAGGAGACAAGTCCATTCATCCATTAACTATTCGAAAGGGCATACTGAGGTCAAGCTAAACTCTCCTATGAGACCATACAGGACAGTTACAGCTACCCGACATGACTGACTGGAAATCTCTCAGAGTGCTTCAATATCCAAAAATATATAGTGAGGGGAAAATCTGTTCCTGTTCCTGAGAAAAAAATGTAATCAGTTCCTAGCATCTCTGTGACAATTTTTAAAATCTGGATCAAACAGGAAATGACTACACTACTGTTCAGAAGTTTAGTACGGTGGCCGAGAGAGCTCAACGCGCTGCAACTTAAGAAAACCCCATCAAATGAAAAAAACACCAGCAAATTACGAAAACATCTTCATCAGTTTGACAACACAAATCCGCTGCAAATCCTCACAACCACATGCAAATTAATAACGGCGTGCAAATCCCACAACATTTTTGCGTTTCTCATTTGTCTGTGTTGTGGATTATTTGCAGCGTGTTTCTTCCTTTCGCATGTGTTGTGATGATTTGCAGCGTGGTTCTTTCATTTTTGCAGGTGTTGTGGGATTTGCACACGTTTCTTCATTTGCATGTTTTGTGGAGTATTCTCGGCCACCGATTTGGGTCAGTAAGATTTTTTTTTTTTTAAAGAACCATTTTTAAATCAAAACAAAACCAAATAACAAAAAAGTAACATTGTGAAATATTATTACAATTTTAAGTAAGTGTTTTCTGTTTTAATATATTTTAAAGTGTAATTTGTTCCTGTGATGGCAAAGCTGAATTTTCAGCAGTCATTATTAGGGCTGTGTATCACCAGCAAAATCACGATACGATACGCATCACGATACAGAGATAATGGAGTGGAGATCGCTAAACTGCAAGCTAACCGGTGTTTTCAGGAAGCAAACGCGTTTATCCACAGTGGAGAGAGCGCGTGCACAGGGTTGCCAGGTTAACAAAGATAAGTAGTACGTTTAGCAGATATTTCCGTATTGCGCAAATTTGGAAGCTCTGTTTCGGGGATTACGTCTCTTCGTATCAGGCAGTGGTGTAGTCTAGTTTTTTGTAGTGAGTATACTGTGATTTTTTCCACCCAGCCTCATACTCACCCGTCCCAGAGCGACACCCCATAAGCACCATCACTAATGCATACCAGTTTGCATCTGAGAGCATTCTGAAAGACTGCTGGTGTGACATCATGTCAATTTTTAAATTTTTAAAAACATCTTTAAATTTCAAAGATGCTGAAACTGTTGTTCATGCTTTTATAACTTCACGCCTGGACTATTGTAACTCCTTGTTATATGGCCCACCCAACAAAGCTCTTAATTTTTTTTTTTACTTTACCAAAAAAATCTGCCCACACTCGTATGTCAGGCTACGTATTCAGTTTTAAGATTCTTGTTTTAGTTTTCAAGGCCCGTCATGGTTTAGCACCTTCTTACCTTTCTGAATGAATTCTCCCCTATGTCCCTGCCCATACGTTGAGATCGAGCTCTGAAAATATGCTTGCATTACCCAAATTCTGGCTATCTGCATTTCCGCTGTCAAGCTCTGGAATAAACAACCACAATATCTCGGTGTTATCTCTTCACTCCAGACCTTTAAAACTGCTTTCAAAACTCACCTGTTTACAATGTTTCTTAATTAATTGCTTGCCTTAATTTTTTGTTCTATGCTTTTGTAACTTATCTTGCATATTGCATTATGCTGTTTATATGTTGTATACTATCTGTTATTTACCTTATGTAAAGTGTCCTTGAGTGTTTGAAAGGCGCTATATAAATGAAACATTATTATATTATTATTATTTATTAATTTATTATAACCAACAAGACTTTAACAGCCAATGACATTTACAGCTGGGGAGACTGGACTGATTTACTGTTGAACTGTAGCCAGTTAAGAGCTACATTTATCCTTAGATGTTAAATGAATATGTTCCAGGTTTTATCAGGTGGCAATTTTCAATGCACATTTAAGAGTGCCTGTTTTTAAATTCCCTAGCCTGACTTTCAGTCCACAAGGTTGTTCAGGAGTTCTCATCTCTCTCATCATCTGAAACAAGGAGAGATAAACATTGTATTCGGTTTACTGCTGTACACAGACACACACAGTATCTAAAGAGAAATATTAAGGGAATAATTCAAGAGTTTTATGCCGTTATCAGCATATGTTGAAGTAGATTCATCGCTTGTCGTCTCTTAGAGAATGTACGCCGTCAATTTTTATTTTCACTAGGGATGCACCGATATGAAAATTTTGGCCGATACCGATAACCGATTATTCTTTATTTTTGAAAGCAGATAACCGATATGTTGGCCGATAAATCTATATCCAAATTGTTATATACTTTTTGAGAGCCTGATTACAAAAAAGGTCTCATCATTAAAAGCCACATCCCAAACACTTCAACATAAGCAGCCTAGTTTTAACGGTGTACGTTTTAAAAATATTTTTACTCTCCCATTACCAAATTTAGTCATAAAAAAGTCTTACAAATAAATAAAATAATGCATAAATAATGCAAACAAGTCACTGGACATCATTACACGTGTAAAGAATCAAAATGAATGCGCCACAGATCAATAAAACAGAATAGCCTCTGCACGGACAATAATTAAATGATTTTAATTACTAAACCATATTGTTGATGAAAATAATAAGAGAAAAATACAAGTGGTTGTTGTTATTAATAATGTATCGATGATTTTGAATAAGTAACAAATTAATACCACTGTTTTTTAAATAGCAGCCATTTGAGCTGCTCGTGCTGAAGCTGAAGAGCTGAAGAGCTGAATGAATACGGTAAACTGAAGCTTTTTGCTGGCAGCTTATTTAACTCAAGTAAATGCATCCTGAGATTAATATTAATTCAACATAAACATAATATTACAACTTGTATATGTACAAAATGATGCAGTTATTGCGTGCTATAGTCAGAATGTGTGATCCTGTTGTGGATGCGCTCTTCCCATAATCAACGCGCTGAAACACAGCAACTAAACCCAAAGAATGCACAACGTTTTATTATAATAATGTTCTCATTAGAATGTTATATACACAACATTCCCAATCATAGTTATTAATGTTGTGCACTGCTGTTTGAGCTGCGTGCGCTGAGCTAAAGACGATCACCGGTAAACTGAAGCGCTCTTTTAACTTAACCAAACGCATTCTATATGAGATGAATCAGATATACATCAAATAAACACAGTATTACAATGTACAATTGCACAAAAGTCTGCAAACGAACAGCGTGCATCTGAAGTGTTTCTGAAGGAAATAATGCATTATTTATCGGCTTTAAGATATCGGCCAAATTTTCTTATCAGGCCGATACCGATAACAGAAAAAATGAGCATTTATCGGCCGATACCGATATGGTGGCCGATATATCGTGCATCCCTAATTTTCACTTTGTATAATTGACAGAGGTTAAGACGTTCACCAGCATAACTCTTGCGCAAAGTTTGCACACTGCTTAATAACAGCATTCATGGTTTAAAACAGAAATATTTCCAACACTGCGACGTAACAGTGACAAATCGTCCCACGATTCTGCGCTACGCCACTGTGAGGAGGACCAAAGGAACGCTATCACTCACGGATTGATCGCGAATGGACCGTGTGAAAGTTGTCACAAAACGCTGTTGTTACGTATCCTCGCGCTTTTTTAAGTGGGTATACGAAAATCCTTGACCTTTCCTAGTAGGTATACGGCGTATACCTGCGTATCACGTAGACTACACCACTGATATCAGGTAACCCTGGATGTGTTGCTCTGCGGCCAGATCAAACCTCCTTGTAGCCTATATTATGCTCTATTCAATATTTTTTAGAAACCTTGCACTTTTCTACTCCATTTTAAACGGTGTTCTTTCAAATTAAGTGCGGTCCACTGCAGGTGCCCAGGGCCAGCTGTATCGATACTTGTATCGTGAGATCTCTCTGACGATACATCGTCGTATCGATGTATCGAACCCAGCACTAGTTATTACTCCAGTCTTCAGTGTCACATGAACCTTCAGAATTCATTCTAATATGCTGATTTGCTGCTGCTTAAGAAACATTTTCTTATTATTATCAATGTTGAAAATAGTTGTGCTGCTTTACATTTTTGTGGAAATAGTTATACTTTTTCAGGATTATATGATGAACAGAAAGTTTAAGACTTTTTATATCAATATATATATATATATATATTACTTTTCTGTATTGTTGCTTCAACTTAAAAAGCAACACTTGATAAATAAAAGTATTAATTTCTCTAAAAAAATCTTATTGAACAAACTTTTGAACAGTAGTTTAAATATGAAAACAAAAAAATTACACTGCCCATATATCATGCATCCCTAGAAAAAACACACAGGAATCACACTGCAAAGCCCACTAGCATGAAGTGACACTCTATAAGTACAGAAATAATAAAACTCACCCCTCCCGGCCCCAGAGAGCCTGGCCTCCTATGTGTTTTAGTTTGTCCATGGGAAGCTGGCTGACCTTTGAACCCCCAGCGCTTCATCACTCCCTGAAAACCTTTGCCAATTCTACAATAAAAAAAAAAAAGTTTAGTACAGTAAAGATGTAAACACAACATTTAGTCATCATACACTGTGTAACAACATAAGAGATATGTGGATGAAGCTGCAGACAGGCAGGATCTCAGGCATGAAATAGGGCTGACACGACTCAGACGCTATGATTAATCAAGAGTTCTTTGATGCAAGGCTCTCTTCATTAAAGGCGTGGTTGATTGCGATTTCACTTTTTTAATGTTAGTTAGTGTGTAATGTTGCTGTTTGAGCATAAACAATATATGCAAAGTTATGAAGCTGAAAGTTCAATGCAAACGGAGATATCGTCTTTTAAAATTCTGGCAGTTTAATGCCTACAAAAAAGGGCTGGTAGGGACTACAAGAAGTTACTTCCCGAGTTGGTGACATCACAAACCCAGATAAACCCCACCCTCGGGAAAAGGCAGCAAAGGGGACGAGGCTGCGCTGCTTTAGAGAAGAGGAAGAGAAAACTAGGTGCACGTAAAAATCTATTCATATATGAATCGCGATTCTTGTCTTCTAACGATTCTAATGGATTCACAAGTTTCAAAATCAATGTTCTAAAGCAGCGGTTCTCAATCCTGTTCCTCGCGTTGCCCTGCTCTGCATCTCTCTCTCTCTCATTCAGCTCAACTCCAACAATGAACTGTTACAATTATACACCTATTTTCACATAGCTATGAGAAGCGTTAAACATGGACACGCATGCGGTTGCCGTACTGTATTAAAGCTTTAATCAGGATAAAACTGTATATTAAAAGCTAACATAAGCAGTTGCATTTACAAATAACAGCATATCTAAAAGTATGAGTCAACAACAAACAAAAAACATAGGCCTACCATTAAAAGCCGTGCTTGCACAGGTTCTGCACAATCCTCTTCAATAATATCCTCTGCGTCTCAATCGGGATCAAACTGATAAGCGATATTAATGACGTCGGTGTTTACAATACAACCGAGCACATGCTGCTGAGGTGAGGGGTGGGACGTTTAGACACACTAGAGGTGGTTTAGCCAATCACAACACACTGGGCTAGCTAACCAATCAGAGCCCATCGCCTATTTCTGAGGGCGGGGCTTCATAAAAGCAGGAAATGATCAAGGGACAGAACGTTGTGGAATAAAGGTAAATTATGTGTGTGTGTTTTTTAAACGAAGCATTAACACGTGTTAGACTGCACCCCATAAACACAATCAAGCCTAGAAAAACAGTGAACCACCCCTTTAAAGGTGATGGGTGTAATTTCATTCAATGTTAAAATACTTATCCCAGTATATTATGCAGAGACAAACAGAAGCAAGCCATTTAAAAATTCACAATACTGTGGCGCCATCAAATCATTGCTCTGTTTATTTGCGCAACCCGACCAGATTGACATTGGATCAACCAATGGTTTGAGTTTGGGGAGGAACTATCCATTTGTTTGACCAACTGTAGATTTTCAGGAAACTTGTTTGAAAACGATCATTATTTTTGCAATTCCATTTGGTGACACTGGTGGCACTTTTACTGAAAATGCACAATTGCACACACTTTAAAGCAGTGGTTTTCAATCCTGGTCCTGGGGACCCACTGCTATGCACATTTTTGGTGCTTTTCCACTGCATGGTACGGCTCAGTATGGTTCATTTTTGGGGGGTTTTCCACTGTGTACAGTACCACCTTGGCTGAGGTTCCAAGCGAACCGTACTGTTACCAAAATGCAGTGGTGGACGAAGTACACAAATCAAGTACTTGAGTAAAAGTACAGATCCGTATAATAAAATATTACTCCAGTAAAAGTAAAAATACTCAGTTTTCAATTTTACTCGAGTGAAAGTACAAAAGTACTTGATTTTTATGTACTTGTAAAGAGTAAGTAAAAAGTACTGATAGATGAATGTTTATTTTGCAGTTTTATATAGGCTACTTTTAACATTTAATTTTATATGAGCATATATTTTTTATAATCCTACTGCTCAAAATACTTGGGATTTTCCCAAAATAACCAATAAGGAAATAATGAATATAATAAGGAAAATATCATTAGCTTTTCGTAATGATTTTTTTCTTCTCAAACCTGGTCTGTGGTGTAAAAACACCCCTGGCCAAATGCCCCCAGAGGGCATCACTTCCCACTTTGATAATTACTGTAGTTACCATGTTCTGAACATCACATCCTTTCTTTTCCCCCAGATGTAATCTATCCAGGTGGTTGAATAAAAATATTTACCTCAATTTAGCACCAGCAAGCTCGTTAGCTAGACAGTTAGCATCAATCAGCTAACATTATTTTCAGCATGGTTATGGATTTATATTTGTCTACTCGGCTAGTTGATCCAGATACATAGTAACTTAGGCTATGTGTGCTGACAAACAATATAAAAACAGACGTCACATAGGGCTAAATGCATAGCATTTTAATAAAACTGTTAACGTTACGGCAGCGGGGAATATGAACGTGCATGAGTTATTTTATTTAATCTGTGTTATTTTAATGTTTTTTACCTAAAACATAGAGACTCTGATGTTAATGTGTCTGCATTCAATCATTTCAGTGGGCTTAAACAGATCACCCTTTACAGCAGATTTAGTTCACAAACAACTGACAGCTTTGACCTAAATATGTTTTCAGTTACAATAATTAATACTAAAATTCGACATTAGTAAATTAAGCTTTAACGAGCATCAGACGCGCGCACCGAGCCTCACCAAGTCTCCCGGTTTTACTTGTGAATTCAGTTCACTGGAGACTCACACTAAACGGAGTTGTCAGTGAGTTGTCGACTCGAGAACAGCTGCAATCGGATCATTCCAATTCGTGAATGAATCGTTTGGTGCGATTTGCGAACCGATATAACGGTTCAATTGAAAAATCAGTTTTGTTCTTGAATTCTACACAGCTTCTGCTTCTCGTTAGCAGGTGATAATATTAGTAACGAAATGCTTTAGGAAAATAAGTTAAGTAAAAATATGATCTTATGCGTTGGAATTTATGGAAGTGAAATAAAAGTTACTAAAATCAACCTAACTCGCAGTACAGTAACGCAGTAAAATACAATTTCTCAAATATTAATAAAAATATATATTCTTGCATCAAGCTGGTTTTTGCTGTAATTCTTGTAAAATATTTAACTTTGAGAGAATTTCTCAATTTTTAAATTAATAAAAAGTGTTTAAACAGGGCTCTACGCGTACTTTTCTTTTAAAATTAAAAAAAAATGTAGGAGCACAGTCAAAAATATCAGGAGCACCTTCTAATCAATAATCAAATTCTGATTCAAAAATTAGCCTTCCCATTATGAGGTGATATTTGACTCCTTAAAGTGATTTATGGGGGATTTTGTTTTTACCTTTGTAATGGCATATTCCTAACTTTATTAAAGTATGTAATCTTTTGTCAAATTCTAAAAAATTATTTATAAGCTTTTTAAAATTTCTAAAGTAAAACAATATAATAAGTAGAATAAGACAAATAAGTTACCAATCATATGAAATCAGTATTTAAGAAATAAATTTGTACTACAGAGATGGCACAGAGAACACAAAAGTAGTAGCTTTTACAAGTAGTAGTACAAGCTTGTAGGTGTATTTTCAGATGTTTAATGAAGCTCAGAGGTAGCATGAGTGCAATTAAATACATAAATTCATGATGATATTAATGTTTTAAAAATAACATTTTGAATATAGAAATATTAAATGAATTAAATAACAGAAAAAAATATCCTTTAAAAATTAAAGTAAAACTGCCAGTAAGTGGCGGCAAATCATTGAGCATCACTGAATCATTCATTCAATTGATTTGTTCAAACGACTAATTCATTCAGGAATGAAGCAAGTGACTGGCTTTATGAATGGGTAATTGATTCAGATTTGTTTAAAAACGCACGTTCATTCATAAACGAAACACCGCTGTGTTTGCTTGGAAATGCGCAGCGGCTCAGCTGTGACTTTGTTTGAAACTATTTTCGTTGATGAAAGAGCAAAATAAGGCAATTGTGTTGTTGTCAGACAATACAAGTCACTTCTATTAATTTCTTGTTTAATGAACTGTTGTATTAAATCAATATCACATTTGCAAACTCCCTTAATAAACATTAAAAGCTGTCACTCACTCATCGCGATTTCATAAAGTTTCATTATAATCGACGAAGCTCCCTACACTGCACAATGAATCTCTTATTTACACCTTGTTAGATTTATTTACACTTTGTTTGCAATAATGAGAGGATTCGTGAGATTGCAGAACTCCGCATTGAACAAAACTCAGGTGTTTGAGCAGTGAGTGGATTCTGATTAACATTGTGATCAAGGAATCAACAGATTTGTCTGTGATACATTACTCAACGCAGCAAAAACACGTTGTAAATCAGTTAGAAACCTTGGAAGCTCCCCTCTGAACCCTGGGGGACAGTAGGATGCACGCCTTCTGCTGACCAAAATATCAGTCAATCAAGCTTTTTGACAGCATTTGAAAAACGCATTTCCCTTTCATCCCATTTAAGTCAGAAAGTGAAAAGAGTTTTGAAAAATTAATCTAAGAATGAGGGGAAAGGACAATATCTAGTATTGATTAAATCATCAGCTCATAAGATCATGAAACGTCATGCACTGCTAATATTACTAAATGGAAATTCAAAAATAATGACGGATTCATACATTCCCTGTCTTCCTTTGGTCAAACAGGCAGAGAATTCTGACCCAAACTCATGCTATAGTTTGAGCCAATGTTGCTATGTCAGACTGGTTAAACAAGGAGCAATATTTTGAAACACTATGTTTTAAATGGGAATGAATCTACAAATGGCTTATTTATAGTTTTATAGTCTTTGCATATTAAGCTGGAATATAAGAATTTAACATGAAGAAAAGTAATCTTTTTTTATATTTAAAGGGGTCATATGATGCGATTTAAAATTTTCCTTTCTCTTTGGAGTGTTACAAACTCTTGGTGCATAAAGAAGATCCCTGAAGTTGCAAAGACTAAAGTCTCAAAACCAAAGAGATATTCTTTATCAAAGTTAAGACTCTGCCACGCCCCTCTAAAACGGCTCGTTCTAACACGCCTCCACATATCTACGTCACTATGTGGAAATATTAGCATAATGCTGCCCAAATGTGCACGCAAAGAAAGAAGGCGTGGTTTCAGGAACAGCAGTGTTGATGCAGCCATGTCAGGGAGACGCTGTGTGTTTCAGTGCAAAAGCAAAATAACTTTATTGGCCTTCCGAAGTAGATGCATTTAGGCAATCTTTATATCCGTACAACAGAACAGCAAATGCGCCTTTTATGGACACCGTTTTCCGTGAACCTAGGAGAGGAAGTTAGTCCTGACTTTGCTAGGACAATCTGGTGCTTCTTAATCAGCTACTGTTTTGTTATTAGTTTAAGTATTTGCTATTGACTGTTCAAATGCGGAGTTTTGCGCATTGTGTGTGTGTGCGCGCTCGTGCGTGTGTGTGTGAGCGAGCGCGAGAGAGAGAGAGAGACAGCGTCACATCACAGTAGAGTCAGCTGTCTTAACCGCGGCTTGTGTACTGCATCATTAATGTGTCTGTTCCCCTTTCGGGCTTGAACTGATAGTAACACTATTTACATTATTTACTGTCTTTACATTTATTTGAAAGATGAAGCTCGCGATTATGGTAAGAGGCGTTACATTTCCGACGAGTGCTTGGGGTGTTCGGGTGTTACATTTCCGACGAGTGCTTGCAGTGTTCAATCAGAGCAGACTGCACTTGTCGGAAGGAGGGACTTTGTAGAAAATGAAGCGTTTGAGAGAGGGGGGGCATAGAGAACCTACAATAATGTACAGTATTTGAAAAATAATGTGTTATTTGAACATTAAAGCATGCCAACATATTCTGTTACACCAAATACACAAAATAATGATCTTTAAAAAAAAAAAAGCATCATATGACCCCTTTAAAGGGTCATGATGCGATTTTTCAATTTTTCCCTTTCTCTTTGGAGTGTTACAAACTATTGGTGCATAAAGAAGATCTGTAAATTTGCAAAGACTAATCTCAAATCCAATGAGATATTCTTTATAAAAGTTAAGAGTCAGCCACACCTACCTAAAACAGCTCATTCTAACACGCCCCCACATATCTACATCACTATTAGGGATGGGCATTTTGGGAAATTTCTCATTTCAATCATCGATAGGTTTCAAAAACGATTAATCGAGTAATCGGGGGCGGGGCTTGTGCAGGGCATGGCCGTAATGGATATAATGAAAAAATCTGAAGCAATGTTATTAATAAATATGTAAACTAACAATATGACATGACACACTTGCTAGAAAACCTGAACACTGATTAGGACATGTTAGAACTATGAAAAGATGAAGCAGTGTTATCATGACACATCCTATGATAAATCAGATAACTTAGATACATAGCAGACGTAACATTATAACTTGTATCTGCACAATAGGATGCTAAGTTATGCGCTAGACAGAGAAAGAGAGAGAGAGAGCGAGCTCCCGCCATGATGCGTTTTCATGACAGCACGCTGAAAGATGGGCAAGGTCAGAATTTACTATAGATTTCTATAAAGTTCTCATTATGTGTTTATGGCAGATTTGTGCTATATTTTCATCTACGTTATTAAGTGTAATAGTTGTAAATAAGTTTTATTTTTTAAGTTAGTTTAAGGTTATTAAGTTTTATTTTCCATAAAACGCCTTACGTTTGCGAAGCCATATGAATTGATATGCCCCAAAAGTGACAAAAAAAGCACGGCTGCATTTATATACCATCAGTAATAATTTGAACGTTAAAAAAACAACAATCTACAAGCAATATAGCTACATACTGTTCTTTCACACCGCCGTGGCGAGAAGCGTCAAGTGACCGGAAGACTTTCATTTTCAATGTGATCGGGCGCGAAAAGCGCGAGGCTCTGCTCGGCGCGTCTTTGTCGGCGAGCTCAGAGAGTTGAAATCAGTTAAACTTTATGGTAATGAACTATGACGCTGTTGGGTGGCAACCAATCGGAATGTAGAATTCCTCTGCTTGAGAGGGTCCCAGAGAACGCAGTTCTTAAACTTTTGTTCCGACCACACATTAGTTCCTAATCAAAATGGAAGAGAGATTTATTATTGTTGTGGCGGGTTTCACAGTCATTTATGATGTGTCTCTGTTTGTGTACAGAGACGTGAAAATAAAAATGTTGCTTGGACCAAGGTGTTTGGTGTTTCTGGTGAGTTGCGAATGCGCATTTACGTTATATATTTTCTGAAAATAAGCGGGAATTGCGTGCTAACTTTCGCGCCAGAGGATGTTGCAAAATATTTCTGACATGATGAAACCTATTGGGTTAAACGAAAAATATGTGTTGTATTGATCAAACCCTTATGTAAATTAACCATGGTTTTACTGAGGTTACCACAAAAACAAACGAAGTTACTGTAGTAAAACCATGGTTTTGTCCATAGTAATCAATACGCCAAAAAAAATGGTTAGCACACTTTTACTATAAAAAAAGGGTTAATTTAAAGTAACTCCCTCAGAATAAAATATATTGAAAAAAGTTATTTGCATGGTTTTTCGCTGGTTTAAAAAATAGATATAAAAAAATCTTACTTTGTGATTTAATCATTCATGCATGAAAGGGTTAAGGCTACACTTTAACCAGGACTGTTTTCAATGTAGGCTGCACACAAATTAATGGTACAAATTATTGTTAATTAAATACAATAAATATATATTCAAAAAAATGTACATACATTTTTTAATACATTTAAAATATTGAAATGAGAACACAAAAGCCACGCTACACAAATAGCTTTTAATTGGTTTATTTCGTTAGCAAACATGTAAGTATATTAAGTTCTTTCCATTAATATTTTTTTTTACTTTCACATTTAAGATATATCATAAGGTTATACCCTTTTTGTGGTAAGTCTGCACAAGATCAGAACGCTTGTTTGGTATGTTTGCGGCCCCTTTAAAGACCGATCGTGGAGCGTCTACAGGGCAGCCAGAGCGAATTTTGACGCTCGGCAAATGCCGCCGGTGGTCAGCGTTGTGGGTACGCGGCCAGAGCGATCTTTTGACGCTCTCGCCGCCGGCGGTGTGAACGCACAGCTAGTGTCACTATTGTCTTTGACAGTCTATCCTTCAGTGAAGAAGCAGTCTTTTCATATAGAGCATCTATTCTTGCAGTGACTGTTTTGCGTGACGGAATGTCATACTCGGGCTCAACGTAATGCATCAAATCTTTAAATCCTTCTCCGTCGACGAAACTAGTGGGCAGCAAATCTTTCACCACCATTTCAGCGATTAGCTGTGTCATCTTCTCGGTTCTGCCTGCGTTGCATTTTGGTCTTACGGCAAATGATGCAATGCTCGTCTGAGTTGCCGCTCTGTTATCGCCAGACATTTTATGTACAAATGTTAGATGATAGCGGATTGTACTTGTTGTAGATTTGTGTGACAGCATAGCACTGCACAGCTTGCATTGAACTGTATTTTCATCGGTCTTCTCAAAGTGAAGCCAGACATCACTACGTGACTTTGAGGCCATGATTCTCTCTCTTCTTTTGATGCATCCTGTGGCAAGCTAACCAATCAGAGATCAGGGCCCGGGCTCTAGGCTTATTTTTCTTTTTAGGAGCGCTTGTGCTCCAACTCAGTTTACTGTTTTTTACAAAATGTGATGTATAAATATTAATGAATTTAAATAACGAAAAGTACTTAAAAATGAACTAATCCGCCTCGTAGGCGCAAGCCACTGCTTTGATCCGGGAATCTTCTTCGGATTCTTCGAACAGCTGAATCATTCAGAAGAGCAGTGAACCGTAGTTATGAATGGGTAACTGAATCACTGACTCACTAGATTCATTCAAAAAAGCACTTCATTCATAAACGAAACACCGCTGTGTTTGAATGGAGATGCGCTGTGACTTTGTTTTACACTATTTTCGACGACGAAATAGAGCAAATCATACAAGTAATTTCACTTATATTAACTATCTTGTCTATTTAACTGTTGTAGTAAATCATTATCACATTTTACAAACTCCCTTAAAAATCCTTAAAAACGCTGTCACTCCATCTTAGTTATCCGCGCTCTGTCACATTATAGGGCATCACGCAGCTCTCTATCTGCCAATGAATCCCTTATTTACACCGTCTACACTTTTGCTTAGCAAGGTTCGGAGAATGTCTGTATTACCATTCGCAACGCTTTGTAAAAACACTAGAACCCTTCTGAAGCCTCCCCATCAGCGCTCACAATCACAAGTAGTAGATGATCGTCATCGCACTTGGTGCTCCTACAGTTTTCATAGTCGCACACATATTTTCAGGTCGCACTGTAGAGCCCTGCTCAGGCACCACCCAAGTTCTGCTATAACCACTCAGGGAAAAAAAAAAAAAAAAAAAAAATTCGATCATCGTTTACATGATCGATCATCGCTGTCAAGGTCGAGTACTCGATCACTGTTGCACCTCCCTAACTACGGAAGTTTTAAGCGGCCATGCATTATTTTTTTTTCTTCTTGTTTTCTCGTTATAACGACTTATTTTCTCGTTCTATCGACATAACGAGAGTTGTTTTCTCGTTATAACGACTTTTTTTCTCGTTTTATCGACATAACGAGAGTTGTTTTCTCGTTATGACGACTTAATTTTCTCGTTATATCGACATATGAGAGTTGTTTTCTCGTTATAACGACGTAATTTTCTCGTTATATCGACATAACGAGAGTTTTTTCTCGTTATAATGACTTAATTTTATCGTTATATCGACATAACGAGAGTTGATTTCTCATTATAACGACTTATTTTCTCATTATATAGACATAACGAGAGTTGTTTTCTCATTAATTTTCTTAATGACTTAATTTTCTCGTTATCTCAAAATAACGAGAGTTGTTTTCTCGTTATAAACTACTTATTTTCTCGTTATATCGACATAAAGAGAGTTGTTTTCCTATCCTCGTTTAGAACGACTTAATTTCTCGTTTATATCGACATAACGGAGTGTTTTTCTTGTTATAACGATAATTTTGTCCTCGTTAAATCGACATAACGATAAGTTGTTTCTCATTAGTTTTCTTAATGACTTAATTTTCCTCGTATCTCGACAAAGTCTTTTTTTATCTTTTTTTTACAATTATTGTTTTATCTATGTGTTGCTATAGTAACGAACTCACTTTGACACCATTCTGATGGACGGGAGATAAACCATGCCTCTTACTGGAGCCTAGGTGGATATTTCAGCAAATTTCGCTTCGGCTAGTAATAACGTCTACAATACAATACAAAAAATAAAGGCTGATCAATCACTGTTGATATTTCCAGAGACAGTACGCTAAACGTTTTGTTTGTGTAATTAGCATGTTTAAATGGTGAAAGCAACACCGCAAACACAGGCGGAGCGCCTTCGGGATGCAGAACTATTCTAAAATCTTTAAGAGCTGCTTGGATTCAACTCACTTTCAATTTCCCTTTTATTTGAAAGAAAATTATATATAAATTGTAATTTTTAGTAGTCATTATATGATGTGACTGATATCATGTGCGTTACAAGCTTCTGTCTGAAAAGTGCGTTCATGTGTAGCTATGTGTGTGTGTTTGTGTGTGTGTGCTTGTGTGGTTTCCAAAGAAATGTAGAAAACACAAAAGAATACAACACTGTAGAACATCACTGAATTTTTTTAAAAGTTTTTTTAGGCCAATAGCCTATACACTATATATAAATCACATTTCTTATCAATATACATTTAATGATTAACATTAAAGATTAATAATAAGGAAAAGAGGCGCATTACAAATAGCCTACGTCGTTGAATCCTGTCCTACTGTAGATAAACAGAACACCCCCGCTTATTAACTATCAATAATGTACCTCAAAGAAGCACAAATAAATATATAGGTGCAAACAGAATACAGTGACCTCAACCTTGGTTTTAATAAGCAGTTATTATTTTATGACACAGAACGCGTTGGTGAACTCATGCATCTAGCAAGAACTTAATACACAAAATAGTCGTATTGATTCAAGCACTTAACATTTATGAATGATTTAAATGTCAGTAGCCTAATGAACAATATTGTACAAATTATAGCGATCACGAGGTCTTTCATATTCTATCCCAAACGCGTACAATAAAGTGGACATACAGTATAGCCTACAACACCCCATCAGTTATATTCAGGTCTATAGTGCCACCTGTTGGTGCAGTTTTGTAACTTGGAGAACAACTTTTTTTATGTCGAGATCACGAGAAAATTAAGTCGTTATAACAAGAAAACAACTCCCATTATGTCGAGATAACGATTAAATTAAGTCGTTATAACGAGAAAACGAGAAGGAAAAAAATTATATTGCATGGCCGCTTAGAACTTCCGTATTAATCACTATGTGGGAAGATTTGCATAAACGCCGCCCACAATGTTCACCAAAGAAAGAAGGCGTAACTTTTATCTTGTTGTAGTATTGTTGTTGCCGCCACCGCCACCATGTCGTGAAGGCGCTATGTTTCGCTGTGAAAGCGAAACTACTTTTGTTTGGCCTTCCAAAAGAGGATACTACTAGAAATCAGTGGTTAAGTTGAATTTACAGCACTGTTCCAGAACAGTTCAACCCAAATATTATTTTGTGTGCAGCACATTTTATGGAGGATGTTTCCTAATCCTGGTAGAGTAGACGACAATACCGTCTGTTCTGACTCAAAGACTTTAAGTACGTTTTTTTATATTTAAAGATGTTTTATATTTTATATATTTAAAGCGAATTTTTTTGGGCAGTGTAGAGTAGGGATTCTCCGAGCACAAATGCAGACATTGTTTTATGTTTACGCGGCGCGATGCAATGCAGCGTTTAAAAAGACAGTATAAATCATTATAACCCATAATTATGTCCCCACTGGATGCAATGAATGCCTTGTTTATAATGGGTTTTCATGTTTTTGATCATCGCTCCGGCCAGACAGGCCTCATCACAGTATGGTAAGGGGCGTAACATTTTCCGTCACACGCTTGAGGCATTCGGCCAATCAAAACGCACTGGATAGCTGGCCAATCACAGCACACCTCGCTTTTTTAGAACGATGAGCTTTGTAAAAATCGATGCGTTTCAGAAAGGCGGGGCATAGAGGAGAAACAATAATGTACATTTTGTGGAAAATTAAATGCTTTTTTTTACCTTAAACCGCATAAACACATTTCATTTACACCAAATACACAAAATAATGTTCTTTTTAGCAACATCATATGACCCCTTTAAATTAATTTTTAGACACTTTCACCTTAAAACGTGTATTAACAGTTTTGGTTGTTTGTACTGACTCCCTTTTCCGCTGTGACATCCACATATGTCCTGGACAGAAGTGCAAGCTTGCTAGAGGAGTGCCTAGACAAAAAAAATTAATAAATAATAATAATACAAAACAGAAACACACACACACACACACACAACACACACACACACACACACACACCACCCCAAACACAAAACACAAAACACAAAACACAACACAAAAAAAAACACCCCAAAAAAAATAGAAAACAAAAACAGCAGTACATGACAAGAAAAAAAACAAAACAACGAAAACACAAACATAAACATCAAAACAAGTTTTATTTACTCAAACATGAAAGTAGAGGTATACAGCTGAAATGACTTAATTCTTTATCTGGCGATAAGCAAAGAGTTTTGACGGGTGAAGTGACCTGGTTTGATGATGGCGTTGTCTGACACACAAAACGTGGTGAGTTTCTGTTTGGGAGGAACTCCTGCATTCCGGAAAACCTCTAAATATCCCTCTGGCCTCTGTGAGAAAGACAGATTAACTTTCAATTACTTCAAGTAATTTACTAACATATATAATCCTACAAAAGCAGAAAGGGAGAATGAAAAAGAGAATACATTAAACCCAAACTGCTCTGCTGTGTTTTGGGAGTTGATTGACTGGCTCTAGAGAGACTGAAGGCTCAGACTGAAGGTCAGGACAACTGACAAATATACTTCAAGCAGCACTTTGTGGCAGCTGTCAAATATAGACGGAAGACACACAAATATACACACTAGCTTACTGCCAAAAAGGAAAAAAAGGGACACCGACCATTTTTATTCATTACAAACTCCATAGAACAGTTTAGTTCAGCTCTTTCAAAAATCCTCTTTCTATCATGCTCACATCTGTCCATCACTGCTAGTCTTTTTTTTTTCTAGCACCAATAGAGAAAGACAAGTGAGGAGAAGAGAGAGAGAAGAATACAACGAGAAAAGTTGCACAAAAGACAAGTCGTCCTAGTTTTCCAATATAATTTCCCTTTACATGCACATACACACAAAGGTGACCTCTACAGCTACTGTGAGCTCAGTAATTTCTCTCCAGGAGCTCTTCAGGTCTTATTATACTCCCTCTCCAAAGAAGCAGAAAAGCTCTAGTCTATTATCCTGAGAGGTCAATGACTGACAGAAAGGTGAAGAGACAACGGTTTGTTATGAGGGGGAGAAAGTGTTTGGACAAGAGCAGTCTTATTGAAAAAGGTTAAAGTCAGATCTTACACACATGAAACGGAGAGACGTTTTTTCCACCCACAATCAGGGCAGCTGTGCATCCATTATACTCTTCCTTGGATAGATGTTTCACAACATGGCAGTCTTGCACCTGAGAGAGATATGGATGTGTTACTCTGTCTCTTATATTTGATTGAGATGCCATGGGAAGTTCAGCTTCCTGGAACAAGCTTAGAAAAAATACCATGCTCAGGGACACCAACTCCATGGAGGCTGATTCTGGTGTTTTTACAGATCTTTAACTATGTTTAATCATGTTTCCATACCTCAGCAGTACAATATAATAGACTAGATTAATTGTATTTATCACTAATGCACCAATTCAGTATAATTTGGAGACTACAGTGAGATCTAGAGTTGTCACAACACGTTAAACATACCCTACTGGACAATATCAGTTAAAGAATCACAATATTGTTCTGAAATAAATTATTATTAATATTATGTGGCATATGGAGCGTGGCTCAATCAATTTTATTTTTAACATGTACATACTAAATCACTTTGACTGTTTTTTATATATATATATATATATATTCTATATATATATAACATAAAAAATTCGAATTGTTTTTTTTTTATTAATGTTTTAAAGTTGCAGTTTAATATATTAGTATGCCCCAAAATGCCTGTTTTTGCCTGAAACTGGAATTGTGTCTGAATCTGTGTGTAATTTAAAAAAAAGAAACAAAACTAATATATATTTTTTTTAGTATATAAAAGTGCTGTCATCTCCTCCCCTGTAATAAAGTGATGAATTTGTATCCTCTTTACCTGCAGCATTGTCACTACGCGTCTCTCTCCAGATTTGGTCCACACAGGCATCATTCCAAGTTTAACGGCCACAAGACCGACTCTCCGACTCCCTGAGGAGATGCAGATTACAAAACAATACAACCATAAAAACTGAAGTAGTAATCCATGTAAAAAACACAATTATGAGCACAAGCACGCTGCCTCCTCGGACTGGAGCAGAAATGACACCCACAGACTGCAGGGGCTCTGATAGTGTGACCCACCTTCTGCCCACTCATGTCTGGGCCAGGGCTCATCCTTGAGAGGGTTGAGTTTGTCTGTGGTCTGTTGTTTGTATTCCTCTGTAACAACCCTCTTTAGAAAGGAAGCATTATCTTCTGTGAGGTGCTCATCCCACCATGTGTTTGTCCGATGCGTTCTTATACACTGAATGACAGAGGCTCTGTTGAAGACAGAAAACACGGGCATAATGGGAACTGCCATGCTTTTTACATAAATATCATGTTAAAAAGTTGATAATGTGATATTACTGACAGTGACACTATATAAAGTTGTTAAACGTGATGCTACTGTAGAATACGCCTAAATAATACGATTTGCTGTCGAACTCAAATTTATTGCTATAAAATTATGAAGCGAGTATATATGGTATATGTGATATTTACATGATACCGAGTTAAAGATTACATTATTTTATGATAATGATATTCTGTTTATAACAACAAATACCTCTGCAGCGCTGCTCCAACTCGGCAAACGGTTACTTGCGCTCCTCTTAGCAAACCATCAGCAAGTTTAATAAACCTACACGTCAGTGCTGTCATCTTTATAATTTACAATTATCATACAACACAACTACAGCTCATTCATTTAGCCCGGTCACATCATTGCACCTCTCGTATTCGTCCTGCAGTAGAATGACATTCCTTCCACTTCCGGTGTTGTTACACAGAAGAACGGTCGCTGCTCTCTGTCGCTTCAAAATAATTGTTCCTTTAAACTATTAGCTCCCTAAGGACTCACTAGCGCGTTATAAACTATTAGCTCCCTAAGCACTCAGTGTTGTAATTTTAAAATGACAAAATAATAAATACTAAAATAAATTGTTCCTCACAAAAAAATATTTAAAAACTAGTCAGTTGTCATTGTATTGTGCCACTATAGAAAATTGAAATAAATAAACCAATCAAAACATAGCCTATTGTTTCTTTTCTCTTTATTAACCTGCTCAGATTAATACATATTGTTTGATTAAGCAGTTGTTACAACCTAGCACAAGTTTCTTCACAGACCCTTTAGCAGGTCTTAGGCTGGTTACTCAGTTCTGCCATACAATATACTAAAACTTCCATTTTACTGAATTGCAAATTCCTATTTCCAAGCACTCTCAAAACTAATTATTATCTTACCCTGTGACATGTTTGAACAAGTTCCTAACAAAACAATACAATCAAAATATGTTCTTTGCAGATATTCAATCTTCATGTGTGATAATATGTAGAATGCATTTGGTGAATCTCCTTGTTTGTCTTACAACACCTAATCAAAGCTGGACCAGGACTATTATATTTTACTATTTTATTTTTTTCAGAAATCTGTCAGAATTGACAACCTCATGCATTTCAAATGATAAACCGAGATGCAGAAAAGACAGACCAGCTGCTGGAGGAGGTTAATGTAGAAGATCAGGAGGGTGAGGGATTTGAGGAGGACCTCAGTGATGCTCTGGCCTACCATGGGGTTTCCTTGAAGACCTCAAAACCGCTGCAGATTGAGTCCTAACCACAATTCAGCTGCTCCCTTTGTCCTGCCAGCTGCTACTTCCATCATGAGGCCAGCTAACTCAACCACCCTGCCAGCTGCTTCTTCCTACAACCTGCCAGTTTTCTTAACCATCCTGCTATCTGCCTCATCCAATATCACATGTTGTCCAGCCTGCTGCCAGCAATGTTCACACTCAGAGGTCTGAGGAGCATTACGTATGTACATATTTCAGCAGCAGGTGATGATCATATTCAGACATCAGGATAAACTGACCACACAGATTTGGCCATCTATAAGGCTGGATAAATCTGAATCTGAGAGTATGTAGTGGTACACAGGTTATTCACCTGAATAACCGGTCTGTTAACTAATAAAACATATTACAATTTTTTTAGGCAATCAAATAAAATTATAAAGAATTGACATGCACATATCAAGGGGGGAGAACCAGAAGGGCGTAAGTGACATTTCACCAACTTTAGAGGAGGGCCAAAACAAAAATTGACCATAGTTTGATCTGATTTTGTGTACTGATTTCAATCTTTTATAATTAAAATGTGTACACACATGGATAACAGTATACATATTGAAGACTCTTTTGACATTTATTCAGAAAAAAAAAATTCCAAGTTTTAAAATTTTTATAAAGATTTCACTTACGCCTTTTTGGCACCAATGTTTTATTCAATTTCGTGTATAAAAGCATGGGCGTATCTGCTGACAATATGAACAAAACATTACATTATTGAGTTTAAAAGAAATAACAATCCATTGTGATCAAATAGAATATCACATAAAAAAGCCCTTACATCAAATTAGTTAATTGAATGTGATTAATTTTACTGAAATAGTAATCTCAGGCACTTAACAATTTGGTCAAATGGTTAATTGAAAAGCCTTTACAGATGCCTTCCCTGTAGTGAAAAATAAATAGGCTATACAAAAATGTATTTGAAATAATTTTATTTCATGCTATACTACAAATGCATTTACATATTATTTACATATCACTAAACTGGTATACTTAAAGTTTGCTAAATTAAAAACAACTAGTTTTGTACTTAATGCACATGAATTGTGCAGAAGTAGAGATGAAGTCCAACTAAAGATATACTGAAATAGGCTATATTTTATTGTGCTAAAAGTGAAACTATTGCCAGTATACTTCAGGTACACTTTAAATATCTTGCATTTAAAGACCGATATCAAGACTTTTTATAGCATTAAATATTATATTATATATATTATACGAAGATCAATACAGTCTTCATCATATTGCATTTAAAACACATTTTAGGCTTAATATTGATAAATGTGCATGTGCAAAAGTAGTACTCCAAATAAAGTTTAATTATAACTTTTATATCAGTAAGTATTGAGTGATATGTCAGTAAATAGACAATAAATAAAGTAAATAAAATGTTAATAGATTTGAACTAGTATGAATGTGTGTCATAAAGAAAGTTTTGGATGGAATTGTGAATTGTACATGAAATAGTAGCCTATTCTGGCTGGCTGACTTGTAAAGCTTGGTGTCCACATAAGACTGTGGGATACTGACATTTGTGCAGAGTGAGTAAGTCTTTCTTTTCACAGCAGTGATCTCAGGTGGACATCTAAATAACGTTTTACACTGCATTTCTTGTATACTTTCCCCAGTCATATCCTTGTCTTGTCCCTCTGTCCTTCTCTGCTTCTCTCTCTGTGGCAGTAACTGAGTGCCTATATGTCAACCTAGTAAATAATAATAAGAATTAATTTAAAATGTTATATATTTAACTAAGTATAGTTCAACTCTATTAAAATATTTACTGACACATTGCTCAAGACTTACTGATATAGCAATTATAATTAAACTTTATTTGGACTACTACTTGTGCACTATGCACATTTCTCAATATTAAGCCTAAAATTTGTTTTTTTATTTTCACTATTTTGATGGTCCTTTAATGCAATATATTTAAAGTGTACTGAAGTATACTTGCAATAGTTCCACTTTAACACAATCAAATACTTCAGTATATTTTCATTTTGAGTTGGACTTCAGCACTACTTCTGCATAATTAAAGTGCATTAAGCACAAAATTGGTTGTTCCGATTTAGCAGACTTTAAGTATACCAGTATAAACCAGTTTAGTATACTAAAAGTACAATTGCAGGGTATTTTTATTAAGTACATAAATATGTAAATGTATTTGTAGTATACTTAGCATGAAATAATGTATTTCAAATACATTTTAGTATATTTTATTTTTCACTAGGCATACCATCAGAAGTAAGTTATTATTGGTTACTACCCGCTAGCTAGCTACACCTCACTGACAATGAATTCTGGATATTTCATTTTCTCCCTCATCATCCAGTACTTTGTCACAAAATAAGATTAATATTACATCTTCAGCAGTAAAAAACTGGTTTCTTCTTATGATTGACCTACCTGGCTTACATGTGGCGTCAGCCATTTTGACTCAAGTGCTATCCACAAGCTTTACCCACAGAACATTTCTCAGTGACAAACCGGCATAACTGCAGTTATGCCCTTTTGGCACCAACTGGCTTAGTATTCCTTTTAATCTTTTGGGTTTCTACTGAAACTCCAAATTATTACGATTCACGTGTGTCCTTTGGGCAGTAGAAAGAGCTCATCAAGAGCTTTCATTTGGTATATATATCTCCATTTCGCCCAAAATGTCACTTACGCCTGGTTCTCTCACCCTTGATGTTGATAGATATTAGCTGCATTGCTTGCTAAACTAAACTGCGTTATATAGATATATTCTTAACTGTAAAAAAGCTTTGAAAAAGGGAAACCAAGGGATTCAAACTCAGTATTTTATTGAATATTCACTTTAGTTAATATTCATGCTTATTATTTAAAAGATGCATTTGTGAATATTCATGAAATGGATATTTAATGGGAGTCTCCTAGCAATATTGTGTCCTTGTGAAAGACATTCAACCTCAGATTTCATTCCCTACTGTAAGTTGTTTTGAATGAGAACGTATCAGCAAAATCACTAGCAATAAATAATCTGCTGAATCTTTGACTAATGGACCTGTAGGATATGATAAATGACATGATATCATTTTCTCCTGATATCCCCTGGTCTTGTTCTGGTGATCCGAGTGTTTAATTATACATGATGGAGCTAATTGAAAGGCTGTGTGGATGTGTGGAGAGAAGTGTGTGCATGTTTGTGTTTAGACTTCAAAGATTCCTCTGACTCAAAGAGTCGATCACGCCTCCAGGACTCCATTTCTCAAGGTCTTCTGATGCATGTTAAGAGCCTTTCAATACATTCAAGCATCCCTCTAAATTTAGCATTTAGTGAATTACAGTATTGTAGCATTAAACAGAAACTCTAGATCAATATTACTGGGTGTGAGAGAACTTTGGGTGTTTGTAATGTGATGCTGAGCAAGTGCATCCAGTGAACACCAAAACAAAAAGCTGAGAAACAAAAGTGGGAAAAACTTTTTTTTTTAATTGGCAACATGCAAAATACAGTCCTGGTTTCGGTAGTAAGCAAGAATACTGTACATACACACACGCTCCAAGAAAGAAGGAAAGAAAAAAATGCATAAAAGAAAAAGAGAAATGTGTCTAATACAGCACCAGAAACACACATCTACTATATCCAAACATCTGAAAGAACTTTATAATGTTAGATTATGTTAAGAAATTCTGCAAAACAAATGTCAAGAAACCTGTAGAAAAGAACAAAAACAAAGAATGCCTAAATACTGTAAATACTGTATTCACAGAATCCATTCCACATGCTTTCAAATAAATATGTGTTTATAGAGCTATATACACAATACACTTAATTGTATGTAACAATTGTAAGTCATAAAGGCCTCACATTAAAAATAAGTTTTAAAATAAATACACTACCGTTCAAACGTTTGGGGTGGGTAGGTAAGCAAGCCATAGGAGACTTCTTAGAAAAAACATTAAAATCTTTACCGACCACAAACTTTTTGCAGGTAAATTGAATAAAGCAATAAAATGGTTGCACTTTGGATTATAAAGGACTAACAGTGTTTACTAACTGAGCACTGGTCATGCACTGGCCAATAACTGTTAATAACTTGCCTCCTAAACTATTACGCATTGGAATATTATGCTATATTGGACTATATAGCCCTTGTATAGCAGGTCCACCAAAATAACAGTAATAATATCAACAAAACAAAAGGTAACAAAAGCCTGTCCTCCGTTACACTTGCGAGGGAGAAGGGAAGTTATATTGATTAAAAAGATTACGAGGGTACATGAAAAATAATGATGTGCACAGATATATCATTTCTAATCACTGCAATATTGCATTCAAGTCAGTTTTGATTTCATGGTGACTTTAGGTCCAAGACAACTGCCATATTAGCCAGGGAAGCAAAAACAAAAAATGACTGAGCGCACCTTTAATATAACGAACAACTGCGTAAAAAGAAAATATGGACAGCTAAGGACATTTTTGCCCAATGCTATTGGAAACCTGAGTGACCAAAAAAAAACAACAAGGATGGACCTGCTTGTCGATGCTTACACTAATGCAGCAAGCTCTGAAATGATCAATGAAGATATCTTGAAGTTGAGACGAATATGGCTGTGTGTAGCTCAGGGACTGAACGCTCTGGAAGACTCAAAATCCGACAGGCATTTGGGCTTGATGCCTTTTCCATTGTAGTAATCTACCACTTGATTGGGAACCTCAGCCAGCACACTTTTAGCCAGCGCTGCAGGAGAGGCCTGTGTGGAAGAAAAGACGGAGGGAAGGATGAGAGAATGGAATATAGATGAAATCTCACACTCTCTTGTGCTTGAGTAGGTGATACAGGAAAGGAGTCACTACTATTTCACTCCGTCCGCAAAAAAGGTGGAGACAGACCAGAGAAAACTCAGCAGGACAGTACTAAAAATAAACACACACACACGCTCAGTTTCCCGCCAAAGTATTTGTATCGGACAGCCAACTTCACACCTTCAGATTTGCGCTATATTTATGAATTGTGTGATATTGCAGAAGTTGACCTGAGGTAGCAGGTTTCCTTACAGACGTCTTCCAGACTGTGAAGAAAAAATCAAAACAAAACCCTTCTCTGGAGTTTATTGCACAAGAAGCCTTAGACAAAAGGTTCAATAAATCAAATGAAAAACCTGAAGATTTAAAAAGCACAACTACATCACCAGTTACATAACAGCTGAAATTGTTTTTAAAACATAACCACAAAAGAATCTGAAAAAATAATGCAGAGGTTACGCCAAGAAGAAATAATAATAATACTTTTTAAATTACCACAAAAATAATAATTACATTTTTAAAAAATAAAACAATAAATAATGCAAATAATAATTTTTATATACATTTAAAAAATGTTTTAACTATTCCATAGACCACATTTCTTTCCCTTCAATTTGAAAACCTCTATTGAAAAGTGTTACTCCTTTAAAAGCAATCACTGCATCAGTTTAACCCAAATCAATATTAATCCTAGAAGAGGGTGGGCAGTGTGATGTTGCTGATTAGAAACAAATATTTCATGCAATTAAAAAAAAAAAAATCTAAACAGTTAAGCATTGTAAAAAGCTCAAATTTCTGTGTGGGCCATAAAAAAAATGTATGCACTATTAGCTTAGCTACAATTTAATGTTACTGTATTGAAATTAATTATGAATCAGGTCTCTCTCATGTGTTGGTGCCGATGCATTCCATTTTTTCTTTCTCACAGCTGTCACTTTTATATTGCCAATAAATGATTTATAAATGACTAAATTAATATTTATGAAAAACATTGAATCAGTAATAATAATAATGATATACCAGGCTTTGTTTTATGAGATTATTAAAAAAAAACAAAGACAATTTTGTCTCATTATTATTATTGTCTCACATAGGATTTACAGGACACAAAAAAATTTACAAAATGGAATAAAAAAAAATGAACTTTGCATGAACTCCGCTTCAGCGGCAGGAATTTCGCTGGGTTAAAGCAGGACAGAATACGCCTAACGTCTCTTAAAAAAAACACACTTTCATAATGAAGACTGTTCTACACGAACGATTTCACACTCCTTAATTAAACTAAACACAGGCCTGTAAAATCTAAGAGCTTTGATGTTTTCCTTCCCTCTGTTCATGCTTGTTATTGGAGCTCAGAGAGACAGCTGTGAGAGCAACGCACTGACCTGAGAGAAGAGAGAGATTAAAAGAAACCTGGATGCCTTTAGATGTACGGCATCCTCTTGTAGTCTGGTTTCCTGACTATGCCCTGACCAGAGGTACCATACAGTTTCTTAAATCACCAAACATGGTATGATGCATTCCTCTTCATTAGAAACATCTGTTCATTAGGCTTTGACTTGTTAGTAATCCCTTAAAACTTTCAGGTTTTGCTTTCTATGTTTACGGTTTCACCAGATCCTGACAGGATTCTTTTAAAATGAATTCAAATGTGAATACAAAGAGAAGTGTGGAAATATTTTGTCATTATTTATTCCAACAATGTGAGTGAGAGCAAATAATGACAGAATTTATTTTTGGGTGAACTAAGATACTTCTGTTTTTACTCACATGTTTGAAGTTGTGGAAGGGCACAAACTGCACGATGTCCCTCAGGACGGGTTCTCCTTTAGGAGAGCGGAGGATTCCATCATCACCATCCAGCATCTGCATGTCGCTGAAATCTGCGTTGCCTATGCCGACAATGATGACGGACATGGGCAGGTGGGATGCGTGGACGATGGCCTCTCGTGTATCCGCCATATCTGTGATCACTCCATCCGTCAGGATTAGCAGTATAAAGTATTCCTAATGAATGAGGAAAGAATAAAATGTGAGAGAACATTTAAAAATTGAGACTCACACTAATATGATCACCAGGTGTTTGTCTTTGTCTTGCACTTTGTCTTGCACTTATTTTCAGCATAAACCACACTAAATTTCCCAGTGGGGTAAGAAAATAAAGTAATATTAAGGAAAAGTAAAAAAAAAATGTAATATGTTGAAATATTACAATTTAAAATAACCATTTCCCATCTGAATATATTTTAAAATGTAATTTATTATTTTCTGGTTTAATGGCAGAATTAATAAATACTCATTAATACTAGTATTGTATATTACTGCAATGTTGAAAACATTCAATGTTGCTTTTTGTGGAAACGGTGATAAATTTTTTTAGGATTCTTTAATGAGTAGAAAGTTAATTGAACAGCATTTAATTGAAATAGAATTATTTTCGACTTATTTTTAAATAGTCTTTACTGTCACTTTTCAACACTTTTAATACGATCCAATGTTTGTACAATATTGAATATCTTTTTTTTTATCTACTTAACCCCCAACTTTGAATGGTAGTTTTCCATAAACATACAAAAGATTTTCAACTTTGATAAAAATAAGAAATGCTTCTTGAGCATCCAAAGCATATTAGACAATAATGATTAGAGTAATGGTTGCTGAAAAAAGGCTTTTTCCATTTTTAAATATATTTAAAAAACAGTTACTTAACAGTAATCTGTTATATTTCACAATATGCATTTTTTATTAAACAAATTAGTACGTAACTAAGTAAATAAACTATTTTCTGAGAACAAGCCGTAGTAATCCCGGGGGGGCTCTCAGGAATCGATGTGGGAAAAAGGAGGTGTTATATGAATATAGAATTAGACAAAAATCTATTTAAAGTGGTCATATGATGCTTTTTTTTAAAGATCGTTATTTTGTGTATTTGGTGTAACAGAATATGTTGACATGCTTTAATGTTCAAAAAAACACATTATTTTTCTAATACTATACGTTATTTTAGGTCCTCTATGCCCCGCCTCTCTCAGACGCTTCGTTTTCTACAAAGTCCCTCCTTCCGACAAGTGCAGTCTGCGCTGATTGGTCAGCTGACCCAGTGCATTGTGTTTGGCTGAACACCGCAAGCACTCGTCGAAATGTAACGCCAGCTTCATCTTTCAAAATAAATGTAAGACAGTAAATAATGTCATTAGTTTTACCATCAGTTTAAGCCCGAAAGGGGAACAGAGTCGTGTGATAGACACAGTGATGAAGCTGGTATGTGTTTGCAGTACACAAGCCACGGTTTAGACAGCTGACTCCACTGTGATGTGACCCTCTCGCTCTCTCTCTCTCCCTCGCTCTCCCCCTCTCTCTCTCTCTCCCTCACCCTCTCTCCCTCTCTCTCTCTCCGCGCGCGCCCTCGCTCTCTAGCGCTCGCTCTCTCTAGACTCTCTGCTCTCTCTCTCGCTCGTGCATCACACAACGAGGCGCAAAACTCCTTATTTGAACAGTCAGTAGCAAATACTTAAAATAATAACAAAACATTAGCTGATTCAGAAGCGCCAGATTGTAAGAGCAAAGTCAGAATTACCTCCTCTCCTGGGTTCACGAACGGTCGTCCATAAAATGCATTGCGGTTCTGTTGTAAGTCATCGAAAAATTTTCTATGCATCTACTTTCTGGAAGCCCAAATAAAGTGCTTTTGCTTTCGCATTGAAACACACAGTGCCTCCCTGACATGCTGCTTCAACACGAACTGCGGTTACTGAAACCACACCTTCTTTCTTTGCGTGACATTTGGGCGGCGTTATGCAAATTTTTCCACATAGTGATGTAGATATGTGGGCGTGTTAGAACGAGCCGTTTTAGGAGGGTGTGGTTGATTCTTAACTTTTATAAAGAATCTCTTTGGTTTTGAGACTTTAGTCTTGCAACTTCATGGGGAAAAAAAATCTTATTTTCCCTATGCCCAATCAGCTTGTAACTCTCCAAAGAGAAAGGAAAAACTGAAAATCGCATCATATGACCCCTTTAAGTAATAATTTTGCTGTGCTCTTCCACTGCACACTTTCTTTTTTATATACATCAGCAACTTAGGGTTTTTTTATGAAAAAAGGGAGCAGCAGTAAAGCAGATGGAGTCAATATGGTGCTGTGCAGAAACTGAGCTCCTCATTCTAATTAAGGTGCCTCTCTCTCTCTCTCTCTCTCCGACTAACCATGGCCTCTTTGGTATGCATCTCCTCAGAGGCAGAGTCTGCAACTTTCTGGATGATGGGAGCAATATTAGTGGGGCCGTACAACTGGATTTTCGGGAGGCAGTTCTGATAAGCCTCAACAACACCTTGTATACCTGCAAAACACACATAGCCCATCAGGTCAATACACTGACTTGTTTTCAAACATTTTGAATGAAGTCAATTTTAAACCTCACTAAATTTTGGAATAATTTTTTAAGCATAAAACAATGTCAACGCAGTA
The DNA here is from genome assembly GCA_018155175.1 of Sinocyclocheilus anophthalmus. Taxonomy (NCBI): domain Eukaryota; kingdom Metazoa; phylum Chordata; class Actinopteri; order Cypriniformes; family Cyprinidae; genus Sinocyclocheilus; species Sinocyclocheilus anophthalmus. Next base: position 297,190 of record JADLZN010005697.1, on the reverse strand, counting down.
AGAAAAAAAGCATATTCTCTAAAAACAAGTCTTAAATGGTTTCAAGTCTTAAAAAGTTTAGATGTGTTTTATTTTATTTTCTGCACTGACCAATTATCTGTTCTGTAATGTGACATTGAATGGATGTCATATTTTTTTAAAAGTGGTGGTCATTTATATTTACTGACCCTTAAAATGTCAGATTAAAACATGACCTTTGACCTAGAGGTTGAATGGGGTGATTGTTTGTTAATGAATTTGCTCATTTAAATGCATGAGCATCAGTTAAGAAGTTCATAGTTTTTGCTTCTGTTTGCCACAGAGTGTGTGTGGGAGACGTTTGACTCATACAGTAGGAATGCACTGCATTTCATTGAACTTTCTTTTAGAAAAACAAAAATGCTTGCAAAGGCATGAAGTTTACACTTTGATGACTCACCAGCACATTCTGGGTTGTCCTCATCAAAATTCACAGCAAAATCATGAGAAACCTGAATTGAGGAGGGGAAAAAGACATAGTTAAGCGACAAAAACTGAGAGATCAGTGGCAGTGATGGCAGAGTGAGTCTATGCTTTTAGAAACAATCAATGGAGAAAAAGACTCAATTGATTTAAACTTTGGTGATATTAAATTATGATATTAAAGTTCATATAATGTACTGGAAGAACTAAAACATTTAATTTCTTTATTTTATTCATAAGCTCTTATGGTTCAATTATATTCAGAGTTATTGCAGCCAGTGGAAGGGATAAAACCATGCATAAATCATGGAGCTTCCCTGTGGATTGGACTGCGGTCAACTAAAATGCATTCTTAGAGTCACATCCAACCACACTGCGGCCGTGACCTCTGACTGAAACATGACAACCAATCAGATGACCTGATTTTGAGTGATTGGCATAGATTAGCAGGGATCATGAGGTGATTATTGTAAAAGGGCATCGGCAGTTCATGAATTATTCAGAAATCTCCTGTCAGGTAATGGTGAGGGATTCAGAGCACTCTGGTTTCCATGGCGATTTATTGCACTGTATGGGAAACTTCTTGTAGTCTTAAAATCAAGTTACATATTCAGTTTGTTAAATCTTAGATGAGTCAATCAAGCATTCTTTAAAAAAAGAACGTTATAGGGGATTAAATAAACATTTGATCTGAAATGTAAATTTAATTTCAACTTGTAAGTATGCACGACTCTAACATCAAACGAAAACTAGAATCACCGTAAGTGTTTTACATTAAAAAAAAAAATTTTTTTAAATGCAACTTTTCTACTGCAAAATTACACATAATTACATGTAAAAATTGTTTGCCCTTAAAGTATAACTAAAAAAGCTGTTGTTTTTTTTACATACAAAAATAATGAACTTACTTTGAAGTCTGGTGGGATTTGGGCTCCAAAGCCAAACGCGGGAAACATTTTGTCGCTGGAAACAGATCAGAAGCAGGGAGGATTAATGAGCATGCATTGAGCCCCAGAGATGAGCAATGAGGGGTCAAATATAATTGAGCTTAAGTGATGTCTTGGGCGATAGAGTGATTGAAGTGTAGAAAGACAATCCTTGACATGACATCTCTGCATCCTACAGGCGCTGGCAGTCATAAGACTGAATGCCTGATTAGTCTGAAAGTTTGGTTAATTGCCTGTACTGAGAAAATAACTGGTGTAAACATTTTGTGATGGAGTAGTCCATTAAATTTAATTTGGCAAAATTCAGGGATTGACTTGAGCTTGACTGGTTGCTTGATTGATTAACTGCTTTATTGGTTGACTGACTGACTGATTGAGGGATTGATTGGTGGGTCACCTATCGTAGTCCTGGCAGATCTCCCCAACAGCGATCAGCGCTTTGAGGTACTCATTGGGCTGGTAAGGGTGGATGTAGTGGAGGGAGCAGCTGTTTCGAGGGTCACCATTTGAGGCAGTGAAATCAATAGCCACCTGCAAATCCCTTTTAAGGGATAGTTCACCCAAAAATTTTAATTTTTTTTACTTACCCTTATGGCATTATTTACTTACCCTCAACTTTCTAGCCTCAAAAAGGATGTAAAAAATACCATAAAAGTGTTCAATGTATATACAACTTGTATACACCATATTTCAAGTTATCCGATAACTTAAGACTAAAATGTAAGTAATTATTATCATAAACCTATAAACACATTGTATGAACCACTGCAATCAAATTAGTGATTCTGATTCATTCAGGATGGTTTTGTGAACTGAGTAAAATTATTAATTGAAAAGATCTGAATCTAAATAATCAATTATTCATGAATTGGACATTGAAAGCTTCAGTCTCCATTCACTGTAACTGCATGGAAATAGAGCGAGCAGTACAATTCTTCAAAATTTCACTTTAGTGTTCTATGCAAGAAATAAAGTCATAGGATTTGGAATAAAATTAAAACGAATAAATAATCATGGAATTTTTATTCAGAGAACACAAAATGTGTAAACACACACAGCTAGAAGCTAAACCACCAGACAACACAACTTACAAAATCCAGCCTAAATCGACTCTTGCTATCAGTGGAGTTTAGTTTAGCTTAAAGATTAAAATGACATTAAGATAAAATGTCTTCCAAAACTACTTACTGTGAACTGAATCTGACATCCTCCCATGATGTAATCCAGGAAAGAGTGCATCTTTATGATCTGAAACAGAGATAAAATAACACTTATTAAACTGATAGTTCTGGTCCTGGATACTGACTGGTTAACAGATAATTTCAAGTGTACAAAAATACAGTAAGTAACAGCTATGATACAACATACCTGTTCACCTACTAGCTACTTGAATATCACTGCACAGCCCCACAAAGTCAATATTACACTTATTTTACATGTCAGAAATGACCAACCGGGGTCGGAAGTAATTCCGACCCCCTTTTTCACTCTTTGTTTTGCAGCCATTTGCTGAAATCATTTAAGTAATTTTTTTTTCCTCATTATGTACACACAGCACCCCATATGACAGAAAAACACAGAATTGTTGACATTTTTGTCGATTTATTAAAAAAGAAAAAACGAATATCACCTGGTCCTAATATCCGACCCTTTGCTGTACCTTATAGATTTCCTCAGGTGCTGTCCATTTTCTTCTGTCATCCTTGAGTGGTTCGTACCCTTCAGTTTGAGTCCACGTGTTTGATTATACTTGATTGACTTGATTAGAAGCCACAACTTTCTATAATAAAGACCTTACAGCTCACAGTGCATGTCAGAGCAAATGAAATCATGAGGTCAAAGGAACTGCCTGGAGAGCTCAGAGACAGAATTTTGGCAAGGCACAGATCTGGCCAAGGTTGCAAAAAAAATTTCTGCTGCACTTAAGATTCCTAAGAGCACAGTGGCCTACATAATCCTTAAATGGAAGACGTTTGGGATGACCAGAACCCTTCCTAGAGCTGGCCCGTCGAGTTATCGGGGGAGAAGAGCTTTGGTGAGAGAGGTAAAGAAGAATCCAAAGATCACTGTGGCTGTGCTCCAGAGATGCAGTTGGGAGATGGGAGTAAGTTGTAGAAAGTCAACCATCACTGAAGCCTTCCACCAGTCGGGGCTTTATGGCAGATTGGCCCGACGGAAGCCTCTCCTCAGTGCAGGACACATGAAAGCCCGCATGGAGGACTCAAAGATGGTGAGAAATAAGATTATCTGTCTGATGAGACCAAGATAGAACTTTTGGGCCTTAATTCTAAGCGGTATGTGTGAGAAAACCAGGCACTGCTCATCACCTGTCTTATACAGTCCCAACAGTGAAGCATGGTTTTGGCAGCATCATGCTGTGGGGGTGTTTCAGCTGCAGGGACAGGACGACCGGTTGCAATCGAGGGAAAGATGAATGCGTCCAAGTACAGGGATATCCTGGACGAAAATCTTCTCCAGAGCGCTAAGGACCTCCGACTGGGCCGAAGGTTTACCTTCCAACAAGACAATGATCCTAAGCACACAGCTAAAATAACGAATGAGTGGCTTCACAACAACCCTGTGACTGTTCTTGAATGGCCCAGCCAGAGCCCTGACATAATCCCAATTGAGCATCTCTGGAGAGACCTAATAATGGCTGTCCACCAACGTTTACCATTTAACCTGACAGAACTGGAGAGGATCTGTAAGGAGGAATGGTAGAGGATCCCCAAATCAAGGTGTGAAAACTTGTTGCATCTTTCCCAAAAAAGACTCATGACTGTATTAGATCAAAAGCGTGCTTCTACTAAATACTGAGAAAAGGGTCTCAATACTTAGGACCATGTGATATTTCAGTTTTTCTTTTTTTAATAAATCTACAAAAATGTCAAAAATTCTGTGTTTTTATGTCAATATGGTGTGCTGTGTGTACAATAATGAGGAAAAAAAAAATAAAAGATTTAGCAACTGGCTGCAAAATAACAAAATGTGATTATTTTAAAGGGGGGTGATTCTTTTCTGTACCCACTGTATGTATGTGTGTGTGTGCATTTAAAAAAAAAAGTTCTAGTAATCACTGTGCTGTGATTACAGGGGCAGTCATAATGGTGCTATATATCAGACATAAAGTGAAGGAATTCCCCACCTTGCACATGGTAAGAATTACCATTCCAGAATTTCTGTAATTCTTCTTCTTCACTTGGTACTTAGGGTTAATACACTCCCACTGGATCTGTTAGAAACATGTTAAACATGTACAACAGTAAGACAACAATTCAGCACTATGCCATTCATTCAGCTCTGTATTGAATTCCATTGAGCCACAAGATGAATTGCTTGGGCTTGCAGGTATTTTATCTGAGGTGGGCTTGTGATATATCTGTATGAGAGGAAGATGCCCACAGGCTGAGAGGCACAATGATAGACGGATGTCTAAAAGACTCAGCATAACCTAGTGGCTGCAGTTGAGCCTTTCAGAAAATGTGAGAGTGATTGGCTGTAAGATAGCAGTGCAGGCGAGACTTTCACAAGCATGTCAGTGTTGATAAGTCACCTTTTGGCCAAGATCAGTTTGTAGTTTCTCTTGTGATGATGCCTGTCAGAACAAAAAAGATATGTCCATCCAAGCCAAACAATTCTTTATTCATTTTACATTTCTGATGTGAATACAATATATAATATATAATAGCAAAAATCCAAAGATCTGCCTCAAATCTGTGATGTTTTTTTTTTTTAAATGATGAAAGCGCTATTATCTCAGCCTGTTCTAAAGATCTCAAATCAGGTCTTGAAGAGCATGCGAGAAGATTTATTCCACTAGAGACTGAAAGCATCCAAGTATCCTGCTGAAAATGAAGCACCTGTTTGTGAACCACGCTAGCAGTGCAATCAGCATGTGCTGACAGATGAGGAATTCCACTGATTAACAATTGCAATGAGAAGCGTATGTTGAAGCCTGTCGACTTTGCTCCCCTGAGCATTCAAGGGGATGATGGTGAATATGAAGTTAATGGAATTAAAAGCAACACAATGACTACTAATCTGCACAGCCGGTAATAGATTTCAACTGAGAGAAGCGACGGAACAGAGTGAACTCATTCAGACGCTACTGACTGATGCATAAGAGTGTATGCAGCACGATACCATTGTGTGTATGTGCATACTCTATATGGCCATAAGTATGTGGACACCTAAACATCACCCACTAGAGGGATGCAGAGATTTGCTTCTATTGAGACAAAATTAAAACTGAATTGTTTAAAATAAATGATTTACCAATTGTGTCCTTTTTGAAGCAAAATATATCTGTATAAGACTATAAATAATGCTTGACTCTGCTAGTCTCACTAGTTGTAAAGTTCTATATGCATACAATATACACGTGTGTGGTGTGTTTTTGTGTATTGTTTTTAAAGAAATTAATGATTTTATTAGCAAGGATATATTAAATTGATCAAAAGTGACATTATATTGTTTTACTATATAAAATCATACTACATACGATTTAGAAGAATAAAATATAAGATTTTTTTATTTAAAATAATCAGTTCTTGTTCTTTTGAGAGCTTCCTATTCATCACGCGAAATGTGTCAAAATAATTTTAATTTTCTCAAATATATTAAGTGGTACAAGTGGCACAAAACTATGGTGTTTTCAATATTGATAATAGTAAGAAATGTTTCTTGGGCAGCAAATTAGCATATTAAAATAATTTCTGAAAGAAGAGTTTACTTAACAGGAGACATCATGGTTGGCGAGTCAGTCACTCAGTTCATCACTACAGTGCTCTAAACGGTCAAAACATGCCATCTTTTGTTGCCGCTTTTTCTTTATTCTTCTATTGCTCTATTCGCAGTTTATTCCTTGGTGTGTCCTTTCCTCCTACGCTGTAAAACTTTTGTTGCCGCTTTTTCTTTATTCTTCTATTGCTCTATTCGCAGTTTATTCCTTGGTGTGTCCTTTCCCTCCTACTCTGTACAGTACCTCTAATTATTCTCTCTGTTTCTCTGCAGGTAACATTGTGTCCATGGTGACAATAGATCACAATTCTCTATAAAATCAAGGACAATAAGTTCAAAAGAAAAACAGTGAGAGATGCAAACAGACTGGAAGATGACATGATGAATTCAGTGTCTGTTACGATACAGGCAGGATGAGTAGAGAATAGGAGATGAAAACTGAGAAAGTGAGACATATAAAGATAAAAAAGTAAGTGTTAGGCTTGTTTCACACCGCCTGCAAGAGAAAACGCAGCATAACCGTAAGAGCAGGCTCACGTTGAGCTTTCACACTGACTGAGTTTCCGCTGCATAAACAGACCTGAGGCTCTCGACAGAAAATAAAGAGATTCATGGAACCTACATGAGGAACTGGAATGTAGAAAATATAATTGTACTTAGATATTTACTCACTGATGCAATGCACTCCCTGACGAAGGGAAAAAATGATTTTTAAGTATGCTAATTAAGAACAAAAAGATACATTTTTATTTTCTCAACCAAATGTGAGTGTTGCCTGCCTGTGTAAAGCTTGATGCTGTGACACTAGGATGCTCTGGGTGGTTGCCAGGGTGTTGCTCATCGGTAGTCTGTTTCTATGTGTTGTTACCGTTGCTATGGTATTCTGGGGGTCACCAAGGTGCTGCTTTGTGCAAGTCTCTATCACAGAATTATTATCTAAAAACCCTTGCAGACCCATCAGGTTGGATAGGAACTATTTGTGAACGGCAAAATGTTTACAAAAACTCCATGTGCTTTGAATTGTGACTCAAATGGTTACATTTTGGCCTCATGAGACCACAGAATCTTCTTTGAATTTCCACAGCTGTTCACGTGCCCATGGGCAAGCTCCAGTCGAGATGTGATATTAGTTTTTATTAATGAAGGCTTTCTTCTTTGCACATATCCTTAAGCTGGAGTTATGACGTATGCTACTGGTCTTACTCAGTTCCATGTGCTTCAGGGAATATTCAGTACTTGCAAAAATGCAAAAAAGTACTTTGTGTTGATGAGAGCTGGAAATCTACATTTTGGAAGTAGGGTCGGTTTTCTGACTGTGTGTGTGTGTATGCTTATACCTGCTTCCCATCCATCGCTGCCTTCATCTCCTTAAAGGTGGTTTGAAATTCTCCTATAAAGTCGTGCTTGCCATTTGAATCCCAGTCCCATACTGTACACTACATCAAGAAAAAAAGTGTAGTAAAAAAAAAAAGCTAATCACACAGAATTGACAATATGCATCATATATTTATAATACAGTTGAATAAATTAAAACATAACTGCTATTTGATTTATTCCACATTTTTTATATGCTGAGCCACATGCTTAATGCAGTAAATAAATCTGTGAATAATTTTAGCTTTGTGCATGAGGGTGTGAGACGTCAGTCCCTAAAGAACCGTGATAAATATCCTGTGCTAAGTAGTTTTCTGTAGCAGTACTAAAGGTCACATTGACTTATACACACACATACACACCACACACCCCGTCTTGTTTGCTATTCTTGTGGGGACTCTCCATAGGCGTAATGGTTTTTCTACTGTTCAGACCGTATATTCTATTGCCCTACACCTAAACCTACCCCTTAGAGGAAACTTTCTGCATTTTTAGATTTTCAAAAAACTTCATTCTGTATGATTTATAAGCTTCTGTAACCATGGGGACCTCAATTTAGGTCCCCACCGGGACATAGTCGTGTGTATTCAGTTTAAGTCTAAATAAACTGTGTGTGGTGGTACCTGTTTAAGAAAAACAGGTACCCCCACACACAACACACAACAATCAAACATACAGTAACAAACAAAAACTCATGCTATAATTCTACTTATGATACACCTGCAAAAATTAAACTGCAAAATTGCATAAAAAATTAAGATTGTTTGTAGGAGTTCTGAATTATGTTTGTTTTTCTGACCACATTAGCAAATAGTTTTTCCTGTTGTAAAATTTAGTAAGACTATTTTGCCAATAGGATAATAAAAATACAATTTGTATTACTTGAACGTGAAGTCTATTCTGTTGAATATAAAATAAGATATTTTGAAGAATGTTGATAGAACAAACAATTGACAGTAGGTCAATAGATACCATCAACTGTTCGATTACCCACATTCTTCAAAATATCTACTTTTATGCTCCACAGAAGAACACATTTATACAGGTTTGGAACAACTTGAGGATGAGTAAATAATGACACAGTTTTCATTTTTGGATGAACTATTCCTTTAACCTCCACAACTCGTACACAAACATTTGTTTTAATCCAAGTCTTGTTTTAATGTTCAAGAAGCAATAATAGCAGTGTCTCAGAAATGATCGATTGTACGTAAAAATGCACACAAAGTAAACAGTTTGTCTAAACACCAAGAGCTGAAATAATTAATAACTTCCACAAGTACAGGCAAAATGAAAACAGCATCAGCTTTTCTTGCTACAATGAGACTGAAATGTCACAGTTCATTAAGAAGATCTTTTATCTAGTTGGTGCTGAATCTGGAACAAGCTGAGGAGTCTAAGCCGAGGAGCCTAAAGTTTCAAGAAGTAATAAAGGATTGTGAAAGCACTTACTAGTCATACAAATGTAAAGACAAACAGCAGCAGGTCATCTGGTTATCGTAACACTTCTTCAGTTTTAATACCTTGTGTCATGTTGTTGATTTAAAGATTTAACACTCTTGTTGGTACACTGGAGCGTGTGTGTGTATATGTGTCATTGTGAATGTGGGTGTGTGGCAGGAGTGGCAGGAAGACAGCACACTGTAGCATTGCTGTTAATGAATCATTGATGCTGAGACATAAGCGGGTGGTAATCAAAATTTGAAGGCCATTTAAAATATTAATACAGAGATGCTGTGGTTGACTTTTCAGCTAAAGAAGTGAGAACCAACAATAACTCAACATGCAAAACTCACACCTGCTCCTCTACTCTGCATAAAGTTGGGAAACATCCCCAAAAGATGGATGAAGAGATACGGGTGCATTTCTTTTACCCCGGCTTCAGACAAACAAAACAAAACAAAACAAAAATAAAGGCTCCTGAAATAAAACATTTTGTACATTTTTTAATGTTTTTTAGAATATATTATTAATTGACTCTAATAACAGAGCTATGTTGTGAATATGTATCTTTAATTATATGAACAATGAGTAAGTAAAACAAAACTATATTTCACAGTAATGGTTACCAGTTCAGAACCACTCTAACAACATATATAGTGAGGAAACGGCATGTAGATGCACACTGCACACAAAGTTTTCCTAACTAGATTTTAAAATATTATTGCACAATTTTTGTTGTCTTTGAGCCAGTTACATCAATATTTGTCAAAGATTTCATAAAGAGCTTAAATCTGCATAAACACATTGTTTACCCCGCTATGAGAAATGAAACATAACCCACTTACTGTAAGTTACCTCACAACTGTACTTTCCATAACTCTTTTCTTCTAGAAAAATTTTATGACATAATTTGCATAAATGGGTTTATGCAATTGTATCATGCTTTACAACAGATGGGGCTCAGATATGCATGAAAGAATGGAGAAATTTAACCCAGCAAAACAGCAGAGTGATAGTGAGCTCTCAACATAACAAGAAGGTTTAACTGCCTAGTCTTATACAACATAAATACAACTTAACTGCATTGGCTCTGTAACTCTGTGAATCTGAATTCAGTGTGTGTTTTCACTGCGGAAACATTGCTGTCTGTAGTGCGTTGAGCGTAAAGAAGTCATGAATATTAAACAAACCAGTTCATGTTTATTCAGGGACATGTCACCTAAAATAACTGTTTTCCCATCTGTCTGACTATAAATGTCCTTGACTGTCCAACATCACCTATAAATGTTTGGATTCAAATCAACAATGTTTGAGAATTTTAGATTGAAAATGTCATTTTTAACCAGCTTTAAATGAACATGTTGCACAACTGCTCATTCAGCCACTTAGTATAATTGCCAAAGGCTTAATTCAAAGTGGCTTGTTTCCAAGCATTTAAAGCATTAGTTAATTTGTTGTAAGTGGTGGTTATTTTCAAGTAAAGCTGAGAGCAGCAACGTAAAGTGCCAGCATGGAGCTGATAAAAGGATTCAGCTCTCAGCTAAACATACTGAGACATTAGCGCTTAATTAGCGCTTTCTTGCCCTGCATCTTTCACTTTCTCTGAAATGTCACCTGCACAGTATGTGAATGTATCAAAAATGATTTTCTTTCATACAGCTTTTGTGCAGAATCTCAGTGTAGTGCTATGACTAAATCTCATCTAAACTCTGCGCCGTTATGAGAATACAAAGAGAAGCAACTTTAAAGACAGATTATTACGATACAGCTCTCCTATCCCCACTTCTGCATTGGCATACCAATGAGGACCTTACACCTGCATTGCTGAGATCTGAATGTGTGTGTGTGTGTGTGTGACAGAGAGAGAGAGATTAAAGAGAAGAGAAGGAAAGTAATACAATCTTAGGAACTTTCATGAATAAATAAGCAAACACACTCACATACAAACTTCATGCTATTAAAAAGTAGTTAAAGGGTGATACTACAAACACACACACATACACACACACATACACACTACAGGTAAATTATTAAATGGAATAGATCTGATTTCAATGCTGCACAGTTTTTACTGAACAACTGCAATGTATCGTAATAATCTGTCTTTGCTTGTTTTTATTGCCATACCAGATTTATTGCTATTTTCATGGCAATATCAATGTATTTTAAAAGAATTAAGATAGAAATAACATAGAGTAGCAATGAAAAAACAACATCTGACAACAGACTCACATAATTATATTAAACATTATATAAGCTTTTTCATTTCTATATTTGGTAAAAAAAAGAAAGAAAGATTATTCCTGGTCAAACGTTTTTGAAAACATCCATTACAGAACTTTCTGAGCAAAAATGTTCAGTAACTTTGTGTTTTCATTTTAATAAATACTTTATGTATTATATAAATTCATATAAACTGTACATTAATATTAAATCAGATTGTTAAATAAATATATATGTAATCTCACAAGTATGCTTCCATTAAAACATTTAGGGTTAGTTATAGATTTTAAAATGTTTAATCTTTTTAGTCTTTTATGCTCACCAAGTCTACATCTATTTTTGATGACAAATACAAAACTGTGAAACACTTTTTGATTCCTTTTTTTTTTTTTTGCATTTTAAAATATCCGTTTCTATTTAATATATTTTAAAATGAAATGTATTCATGTGATGACAAAGCTGAATTTTCATCAGCCATTATTCTTTATAATAATCCATGAAACATTTCCTATTAATTATTAATATATTCAACTTTTGTGGAAACTGATCATCCTTTTCAGGATTCTTTGATGAATAGAAAGTTGAAAAGAATAGAATTTATTTGAAATAGAATATGAAACAATGTAAAACATTTTTGCTGAATAGAAGTTTCTTTAAAAAATATATATATATCTCACTGACCTCAAACTTTTGAACAGCAGTCAATAAAACAGTTTCAATTTGCTATGTTAAACACAGAAACGAAAATACAGAATATTAAAAAGAATACAGAATATTAAAAAGGACTTGAATGCCACAGCACATACAGTATGGGAAGTCAACGGAATGATACTTTGAGTCTAATTTAACTTTCTTATCCCAAATCTGTCGTTTCGTTCAAACAACAGGACTTCTTGCTCTCCGTAGAGTCTTATTAGTGTTCTTTTTTACAACTGGACCCAAAGACAGAAAGTTCTCCAACCCAGGAGGACTGTGTGGACTTGAATGGACTAAAGGGCAGTAACATCAATTTCTGTCGTTGGTTCCACCGTGTCTGTTCCTCTCAGGAAACTGTCAGGACCCTCCAAACAGCCGGGCTCCATTTACCCGCTCAGTAATTAGCTCACTATGAAAGATGTCAGCTGCAATGGTGAGGCAGAATGGATAGGACTGCCATTACATAAATCTGCCAAGATGATTTTAATCTAATGTGACCAAATGGTCACGCTGAGACCAGAATAAAGAGCAAAAAAAAAAAAACCCTACGCTGACATAAAAGCCTCATATGGACTGTGATCACATTGCTGCAGTATACCTGATTGATTCACTGTTTTATGTCAGAAATATTTCTCTAGTTATCACAACAGTACGCAACTGGTTAGGTTTTTGATAAATTAATAAAGGATATAGTCAAAATATCTGTCATACCTTTAACTCCCGCTCATGGTCTCCACTGCAGAGTGTGTTTAAAGAAACTTTGAATGATTTCCAGACAGGACTCAGATTGTTCATAATGGTCTATAAACAGAAAAATTACCAGTTGATACGTGTACATTATATTTCTTCAATATGTATTTCATATGCATTTGTGTGCATCTATCAATCTCACCTCTGTTCTGTGCACCAGTGATGCTGTGCCATCATCATTCACTCTGAAGATTTCCAGAAATGGATCCGACTTGCTAAAAAAGTCCTAAACAAAGAAAGAATCAAACTTATTCTTGTTTGTAAAGTAAATATAACATCTACAAACATAAGTGTTCTGGAAGCTCTTTTGAAAAGCATTTTCATTTGGTGGCGCTAGCGGTGCAGAAATGACACACTTGAGCATTAATGAACTTTTTGATAGATTCATACACTATACATACATTATTATTGCATCCTGACTTTCTCTCATTTAGAGACTATATCTGAATGCGCATCGTTTCTTGTTTTTCTAAATGGTACACCGTGTATTTAGACTAAAAGTTGTCCTAATTTTTTAATGAAAAATAAAAAATAGTAGTATATTTTAATAAAGTAGTAGATGATGCATTGCTCCATTTGAATTTTGTCTATTCATAAACCAGAGTAATAAAACAGTAAGAGAACAGATAAAGATCAGTTTGTTATTGTTTGTCTCAATATTGTTGCAAAGTGACTGTTGAGCAGTTATCCAGATGTCACACCTTGTCATCCAGTTTCTTGGCACTGAAGGCGAGCTCCACGTAATCATCATTCCCAGACAGCTCTTCAGCTGTGACCTGTGGTTTCCAAGAAGTCATCGCTCAGGTTATGACAAAAGAGCATAAACTTGCAGTGTGAATTCATTGGGGGTGAGACGTCTATTCTTACTGTGATAGATGATTTGCCAGCTGTGTTTCCTTGCTTCAATAAAGCTTTGGACAGTTTTCTCTGTGATACAATCTATGAAGGAAGAGGAGAGGACATGAGGCAAACAGATACATGCATAGAGACAGCAAACCAGACTTGTAAACCCTAACAAACCTAAATATGAAGGAATTTTTTTTCACAGGTGTTTTAACTTTATGTTGAATTACGCACTGTATTGTGTTTTAGGGTTAAAGGAAATATTCATAAATATAACGAATAATGTTAAATTACTAGTACGTCTTTAATTTTTCTAATGATTTTTTTCTTTTAGTGTAATCTGACTAAATTCATATAAAAATGGTAAATTAAATAATAGTTAAAAAAATGTAGTTTTTAATATAATATGAAATATTCTTGTTCTAGTTTATTGAAGCTTTAGACAAAATAAATGGAATGTTTTGTGTTCTTTTTTTAAAAATATTCAGTGTTGGGGAACACAAGTTACGTAATCAGATTACTTTTTTCAAGTAGCTAGTAAAGTAACACATTACTTTTAAATTTTCAAGAGAATATCTGAGTTACTTTTTCAATTTCAATTTATTGATTGACAGCTCTCCTGTCCCCATGTTGAGAAATCAGAAGATGTTACTGTAGATCTAAAATAAATATGAATATGCATTAATTCATCTCACTCATCAAAAAAACACAGATTCAGTATTCCTCAAAATTAATAAAAATAATGCAACTCAGAATATGACGCAAACCTGCAATAATTAAATGTTAAACAACACAAATGTGCTTTATGTATTTAATCCCATTTTATTAACCAATGTCTTTGCTTCTGACCTTCATAGATCCAGTTCAACCGTACTAATAAGCAAAAATGTCTTGAAAGTGGCTTTTTCAAATTGCTGGAGTGTGTTGAAATTTCTTCTTCTGCATTCAGTTGTGCGGACGTAAATTTACTTTCCCTTCAGCCTTAGGCTTATTCATTTCACTTTTGGTGTGAAAAGGCTTTTATATTCGCCACAATAGAACTTTTTTTATTTTTAAAACAAACAAGCAAGCACCGTCCAGATTTTAAAAGTAACGCAAAAGTAACGTAACACATTACTTTTTCCATAAAAAGTAACTAAGTAACGTAATAGTTACTTTTTTATGGAGTAACGCAAAACTGTAATGCATTACTTTTAAAAATAACTTTCCCCAACACTGAATACATATTGTAAAGATATTGGTATTCGACTATGGTAATTTATTGATTTTAAGTTTTAATGCCAAAAAAGATAAACAAAGTTAAATTACAAATATTGATTTTAATAAATGAATATTTAATATATTAAATTAATTTGGCAGCAACAAGATATGTGTTGCAACAAGGAGGCAGACATATTGGAAATTATATTAAAAGTCATTCTACTTCATGAAGAGCATGGATAATCCACCAGGAGGCAGAAGGTTTTTCCACAAATTATTGATAACTTCAATGATGAAGGAACCTACAGATTTTATAAGCCATGTGACAACTTTACAGCATCAAAATATTGAGTTAATAAACTAAGCCAAAGCTAAACGCACAAGGCGCACCACATTCACCAACAAGGCTATATTTACACGTCCACATATTATAGATGGTAAAATTAAATTGGATATTTTTATCCAATTAACCAACAAGAAGCACTGAAAACAAAATCCTTCCAAAATGTACTTATCTAGCATTTTCAACTCACAAAACTAAGCATTTTCAAACCACATAATATACCCTACTTGTCAATTGTAAGTGGTGAGAACGAACTACGAAAAATGACAATATGGTAACAATTGCCTCACTACTTACTACTTATCCGTTTAACAGCCTGAAACAAAATAAGTGTCTGTTGTTAGCATCCAAATCCTTCAGGTCCTCACCCTCTCCTTCCCTCAAGTCCTCTTTACCCTCTAATGTTCCTTTATATACCACTGGTTGTAATCTTGTTTTATAATAGACTAGATAAAAAGAGTTTGAAGTAATAGTCCCTCTGCCCACCAGGCACCTTCCTGCTCCAGTGAGCTCTCTGCTACCCTTTTGAATCCACACAATCCCTCTCATGTACTCATCCTCTCTCTCACGCACTCATTCCATTCACTAGCTTTCATCTTCCCTACAGCGCTTCCGTTAAGTGTGCGCTCTGCCGTCCCTCGCAGTCACCTGTCCGAGTGTGCACTCCATGGCGCCCAGGAAGTCAGCCTCTTTGAGTCCATTATGGTTGCTACTGATGTCATGAAGCTCAAAACGGAGGCGCTGCACTTCCTCAAAATAGTAGTCCACGGTGAAGACTTTGGAGAAAACCGGACTGATGCTGCTGCGAATCACCTCTGTCCGGTCCACCTGGAACCAATCAGAACACGGCAACTGTCACACTCCAGCTCTGCTATTTTCATTTAATTCACATTTCTAGGAACTAGGATCAATGACATCCTTTCCTGTCCTATTACAGGCTGATTGTTTGGATGATGACAATGATTTCCCCCTAATCCAGTTCATATCCTGAATCAATTCAGTTCACATTCAGTCGCATCTCAAATCAGTGTCAATGGCCCTTAGCTGAATAGAACCATAGAACAACGGGGTTATTGTGCTTAAAGTGCAAATCGAGTTTGTGAAAGGTTATTAGTGGCATTACGACAATAACAAACCATTTAAAATAGCACTATACTCAATCCCAAGTATGTGCCGTCAATAATTTAGTGAATCTGACAAAGCATGTCAAGAATACACAAAATGTGGGGATTTTTACATTAATACTTTTATTCAGCAAGAACATATTGTTTAAAAGCGACAGTAAAGACTTTTATATTGTTAAAAATATATTTTAAGTAAATGCTGTTCTTTTAAACTTTCTTCTATTACAAATATTAAGCAGTACAACTGTTTTCAACATTAATAAAAACAAGAATGTTTCTTAAGTACCAAATCAGGATATCTGAATGATATTTGAAGGAGCATGTAACACTGAAGACAGGATTAATGGCTGCCAAAATCTGAAATATGTTAAATTATATATATATATATATATATGTAAATAAACATACATAAATGTACATATCATTATATATACATTCTGCTTTGGTGAGCATAAGAGACCTCTTCAAACACATTAAATCTACTGACCCCCAAAGGTAGATATGACAACTGATATATATGTTTATCCCAGTAATTTATAATTTCCTTAAAAAATAAAACTTTTGTAAACGACTTAAATCTAAGGCATTAAGCCTAAAGTCTTTTCTTTTGCACTTGTGAAATTATTTTCATAATAAGTAAACACTTTAATTCTTCTTTCCGTTTTATTCCTGTAATGCATCTGGCATTTCCCTCTTTCACTACTTCCCATTAATATTAGTATATTTATTGTATAGACCGTAAAAATAGCATTATTAAATAAATAAGCATAAATTTAAAATCAATAGTAATCAGTAAAATACTCAAATTCGTAAAGCATCAAATTTAATAGTACACTTTTCAGGGAGTTATTGCAAGAATGACCTCCATAACATTTTTGGTTACTTGACTTCCATTGTATGAACAAAAAAATGCACTATTTCTCAAAATGTCTTCTTTTATGGTCCACAGAAGGAAGAAATTCATAAAAGTTTGGAACAACATGAAGGTGATGACAGAAATTATGACAGATTTGTAATTTTTTGTGTGAACTATCCCTTCAGATAATATAACTTTTTTGTCACATGACAACAACAAGAATATGAAAATGAGACTTTTGGCTGCTTTACAATAGTGGAGAAAAATGTAGGGTGAATGTGGATAATTATCTCGGGAATAACATCCAAATGCAAGCCATATTTATGGTTCTTAAAACCTGCTTAGTCTTCTAAATATATAAAAAAGAATTACCTATTTTAAGTGAAATATGAGCAGGACATTTTCTTGACAGGTTTCGTGAGATTCTCCAGACTGCTGGCCTTCAACCCACTTATATGGTTTCAAACACATCACTTTTTTTTAACTTCACTGCTCACAGCTGGAGTTCAAATGGCACTGCTTTATTAATTATGGATCGTACCCTTAACCGTGCCAAGCAAAACCCCGTATGCCAGAAACACCTGTTTTGTACTGCAACTGAAACCTTTCACAGATACCTAGCAAAAACGAACAGGCCACTTCACATTAGTTTTTGCAGCACTGCACGTCCTTGTCTTTGGTTTTATTAGCGAGGCACAAGACAATGTGACAATTAGAGCAGTTTCTGTGATCTAACGGTGCTGTTTTATATTACTTTCACATCACAGCATCACAGCTGAGACTACAGTCTCAGAACACTAATCAGCCGTTGACAGGCATACACACATGCATGAACACATTCAGTTTCATAAAGAGCCAGTTCTTCTGGTAGCTTCTGTTCAGTCCAGATTAGTGTTTGTGAAAGGATTATTACTAAAGTACTGTATGCTCGGAAACTTACTATAATATCAGAAGTTTGCTAAAAAGTCACTACATGCACAGCAATTTCAAAGTGAGGAAAGGGAGTTTGTGAGTGGATGAAATATCTAGGGTGTGACACACAAACAGCTGTTTCTTTGAAATGATGTATGAAAAAATCCATTGAAAACTGTTATGAAAAGAAGCCTACATATACGATAGATTGTGTTTTTGTGCAGGTGAAAATGAGATGTTCCTTCATGAAAAACATCATTCTGTTTGTGCAAGAGAAAACAAAACCTGAACACGAACACACCTCGAACCACTGTCCGTGGGACTGCATCTTGAGGACGACGCAGGGGTCAGGCTTGGACAGGGCATCTCTGTCAGATATTCCTTTACAGGCCACACGGAGCTCCACTTTTGTCAGACATGGGCTGTTGAAGAGGCCCAGCGTGGTGGCAGCAGACTCGTAGATGTTACTCATTTTGTGTTCAAGCTGCGAAAGAAAAGATGTTTAGTTAAAACGTTAAAACATGATATAGAACAGATATGAGATACAATAGCATTCAAATATTTTTGAAGAAATTAATACTTCTATTTAGCGAGGATGGATTACATTGCTCAACAGTGACAATAGAGACTTTTACACTGTTGCAAAAAAAAATCTATTCTGAACTTTCTGAAATCCAACTTTCTATTCATCAAAGAATCATGAAAAATATTGTATCATGGTTTCCACAAAAATCAGCAGAACAACAAGTTTAATGCAGTTTGTGTTTCTTGACGTAACAAATAACCAATGCAATAATATTTCAAAACATACAGTTTACTGTATTTATGATCAAATAAATGCAGCATTGATGATCATAAAAGGCTTTTTTTTTATCTGACCGACCCCAAATTTTTGAACATTAGTGTCCATTAATGTACATTGGTAGCCTCTGGATCATCTTTCTGATGGTTTACATGGTGCTTAGCTGGTGCAAGCTGCTCATATGGTCATGATGTAGACTGATGTAGATGATAGATCATCAGCTGGTCAGCCAGAGACTGACCTGGTACCTTGATCAAAATAAACCAGCTATAATTTTTCAAAAAACACCTTGACCATGTTAAGACTAAAGTGACATACTTTTCCGGCAATAACACAGATCTAATTCAACAAAATTCTAACTTTTATCACTTTTCAAATAAGAAATGTATTATGACAATGTTCTGTAGTTCTACATTGCAGCAAACATAGTTGCTAAACTTGCTAACCAGTAAAAAAAAACACACACAAAACATGTTAAAACATCCACAATCACCAAATTACATTAAACATTTTTTTTTAATTTTGAGTTATTTTAAATATTGTTTTTTAATTATATTATTATTTTAAATATATTTTTTTGTTCGTAGGATCATGGCATCACAAAAAACTAAGTGCACCATCACGAATCTAACAATACTGCCCCACTTTTTGTTTGTTCACTCGATGGTTACGTACCTCATCTGACCCTTAAAAAATGCTTCCATTGGTGCAGTCTCATGGTTGATATTAAACAATATTTTTGAACTTAAAACCAGTTATGTTCGGGTGAAGTATGTTTTATAGGTTAGCTGACAAAACATTTTTACACTGTAGTCTCTAGAGGATGGCAATCCTTGAAATAATTTGAATTAATTATGTTACACTTTTGAATAGACAAGTTCGAGCATGATAAGTGTGTTGATTAAAATAGAAAACGGGTGACTTGTTAAGTCAGAGACCCCGATAACGTTGCTTTATAATGAAATTGCTCTTCCATCAGGCACCATGTGGAATGAGCTCAGCGTAGTCCTCGTGGGAGAGATTCCCTGGAACACAGAGCGAAGTGTTGACCCCAATACTCTGAGACCATACCACAGAGAACGTGTATCTCTGTGTGTTACTCAATTATTAATACCCTCTGCTTCCTTTGAGTGCCACATTTTTTTTGTTATCATTATTGTTATTTTTAGATAAAAGAGGCCGACATGCCGTTACTGGCGGCTGAAACCCTTCAGAGCCTTATAGCCCTGCAAGATGGACAAAACTATTGCTAGTAACCCCTAGGAGTTCTTGCAAGCAATCCTAAACGTCCCACTTTGGTGCAGTATTTTAACGCACCTGGCCAAATTAATAGAGGTGACTGCATGTGAATAGCTCCCATGCAGTTGTTCACCTATTGTTCATGTACTGCTGTGCTCCTCCCATGTATTTGCATGGCATGTATTTAAATAATCCTGGAAAGCATGGAGTTTCCTGTAATATGATGAATAATCAAGTGTTCATGTGGGGCCTGCTGCTGGACAGCCTCATGTGGACCAATGGCCTAGTTTTCATGCTGTTAATTTGAGGTACAAAAGTACATAGAAAACAGATGCAGATCCACCAATGTATGTATATTACATCAAAACCTTTACAAACTCTCACCTCTCCGCAGAAAATGTATTCTAGGCTACCACAGCTAAATGAATCCAGTGAAGCAATCATCAACAGTCATCAAAAGTAGTAAATCAATAGCCTACTTGTATGACTACTTAGAAAAAGTGAACAAATTGTAAAAATAAACAAAGTGTCTAATGTGTGACAAAAAGAGTTTCAGTGCGGCTTCTTTCTTGGTTTTCTGTCAGTTACACCACCTAGGTATTTTTTCGTTTACACTTTTTAGCTTCATACAAAATATCAGAATGACTTTTAATTTAAATTTAAAGTTTATCACAGATAAGGTTCATTCAGATAATTGTTTGGGCATTTTTGACATTTTTTAAATTTATTTTAATGACCCATAAACAACAATAATCAAATTTTAAATACTAGATTGACCACCTACGATCTTGTAATCTATTGTGTAGTACAGAGAATATTACAGTAACATTTACTACGAATGCGCACAATCAGCGGCACCACAATGGGATTCAAACTGTACCAGTCCGAAATCTTTTTCAAAAACACTGCTAAAATAGTAATATTTCTTCTGTAGGCATAAAATGTCAAATGTATTCATAAATGTACTTATTTGGCCTCGTATGCATTGAACTGTGAGGTAAAATGATTATTCCATCAATGCGTAAAACATCACCAAATTCAGTGCGTTACGATGTTTTGCTATTAAAGGGATAAAACTTACCTGCTGTTTAAGTATAAGAACAAATCCCAAGCGACGCTAGAAAAAGTTCCCTCAGTGTTAAGATCGTGCTGAGTGCAGTTTATGCACTGGACTCATTTTCCATTCGATTCCATGTCCAATTTGTCTACGGTGATAAAAGCAGCTCCATCGGGCTGAGCGTTAAAGGTGATGGATTGTCCGACCCGCAGTCTCCTCTCTCAACATAAGAGCAGGGCAGGCGCGCGCACTCCACTTAACTTCACTGTTTAATCCTCTGCTGTGAGAACTGGAGAGCAAGTGCAGGGTGCGAACACTGTGTAACCCTGCACTCTGGCGGTTACTTTAGTAAATTACAATTGGTGTGAGATTGGTGAGCAGGCTGTTACCGATTCCAAATTACATCGTAGTTAGTAACGTGATCCATTACATTACACATTTTAGGTAATATAATCAGACTACCTTTTGATTACTTTTAGATTACTTTTGACCTAACTTGCTTATGGCATTGATTTAAAAAGTATAATCTTGAACCATATTGATATAAAAATCCAAAGAAAAAGAAAATCTTTTCCATTTGTTGTTAACAACAAACAGTGCATTAAACATTACTTACGTCATACTAGAAACTTCCAGGCAGGTGTGTTGAGGCAAGTCTGAGCTAAACTCTGCAGGACACCGGCCCTCCAGGACCGAGCTTGGATACCTCTGCATTAGCTAGTGGGGTGAAGGGTTGGCACGATTCCTGGGGTCCATAACAATTTCAGTGGGACTGAAGAATGATCCGTACAATTAAATGTGCGCTTTTATATTCTGCAGGCTGGTATGGCAGTCAGTCAACTGCATAATTAACAGGCAGATGCTAGTGTAGAATTAATATTTCTCATTCCATTATTATTTTCGTTAGCAAAACACTCAATAACAGGGATTACCACCATAATGATCACGTGATCTCAACATGTCTGCCCCCATGAGGTGTAAACTAAAACAGTTTTTGCTGCTACTGATATAACCAGCATCTTCAGTTTGAGTGTACATGAATCGTTTCTTTTTCCATTTTTTAATGTGACGTTTTAACTCTATTCTATTCATATTTTCTTTCTTTTTTCTTTCTGTGATGATTTTACATTTCAAATGTCCTCACACTTCTCTGGGAATCTTTGCATAAAAACACTTCTCTGTTTATCCAATTAATACAATGGTTTTATTCTGAATTCATTCATATTCATCCCATGGATTTTTTAAATTGATTTGAGAGACTTATAATTCTATTCTATTTTATTGTAGCCTTATTATATTTAATTATTTTCAATTCTGCACTATTCTAATAAACAACTATATTCTATTCTATTCTGATATCCTGAGCTTTGATTCAAGGTGTTACTAAGACTCAGTGGTTTGTTGTTTTTATTTGTATTCATTCCATGGATGGTTAAAAATATAGTGAATTGAGAGGCGTATATTTATATTATATTAAATTAAACATCTTTTTATAATTTATGATTTTCTATTTTTCCCATCATAGATACCAATAAAGAACCTTTTTTAAAGACTCTATTCTATTATTTTCGTTTCTATTCTATTCTACAAAAATAAAGGTTCTAAGGGGTTCTTGCAGTGATGCCATAGAAGAATCATTTTGGGTTCCTCAAAGAAATGTTCACTAAAAAAAGATCAATTTTTCTCAGTGTGAAGAACATTTTAATAATCTAAAGAAGCTTTTTCCTCTAAAAATACTTTTGTGCAATTGAAAATTGACATGGATATTATAATGGAACCATAGATGCTAATACAGAACCTTTTTAAAGATTCTATTCTATTCTATTCTGTTACCCTGAGCTTTAGGACAGTGACTGCGGCTCGCAGTGGTCCACGCCCTCTGTGCGACACATCCGGGGCTCATTCAGGGGTGTCACTCAAGCCTGCGAAGATGGCGACGACGGGCAGAAATACACTCCTATCGGTTAGCACAAATGTAAATAACAGCACTTCCGAAAGCCAAAATAACGAGGAGGATGACGGACAGAATTTATGGTAGGCCTAGCCGGTTCTTTTATCCCCCATTCAATCTCGACTGTATGTGCAGAACGCGGCTTTAGGTGGCTCAGAGCCGCATGTGACAGTTGTTAGCCGCTAACTTGCAAATTGCCCCAGCCGGGCAGGTACACACAGGCCAGCCTGAATCAATGGTCGCAGCGATGCATATTCTATAAAGCATTGTGATTTAACAGCTAATGCCACCCTGTGTTCCTCTACGTTCAGGTCATCGATATTGAGTGAGGTGTCGACGCGCTCCCGATCAAAATTGCCGTCAGGAAAGAATGTGGTGGTTATGGGTGGGTGTTTTTTCCTCTGTCACACAAAAATGCCGTTTCATGCTGCTGTGCATCCTATTGAGCTGCATCCAAGCTTTCATTATTATTAAATATCATACAGTGTTGACTGAATGCAAGGGTTTGAACCGGGTTGAACGTACCGATCGCTCGCTCTATATGTGCACTGATGTGATTGTAAGCGTGCTGCTGTTATTGTTATTGGCCACGTCATTGTCTCCAGTCGTCGCCGTCAGACACCACGCGCACAAAACACATTTGTGCATGCCGCGTACTGTTTTTATATTCGGACATTTATTTCGTCTTAACGATTTGCGTATGGTACGGACTGTGGGTTTGGAGAATAGAGATAATCCGCACTCTCAGACAGGGGCCGTGTCCTAAAACCTACCGTACCGCCTACTTAGACCGCAACATATGCGTGTTGCGAGGAACAAAATGCTTCATTTGAACTATATTAGATACTAAACAGTCTGTGTATGTGGATGATGTGCATATTAGAAAGTGCTGTCTATCCGTCTATGATGCCTGAAAATGCTGTCTGGGTAGGCAGCTCACTAGTTTTTGAGACGCAGCCAGTGATTGGCTCGTGTTTGCTGCCTCAGTGCGTGAGCTTTACTCATAGGGCGTCAGACATGATAAACAGCCATGCAAACTCTGTTGACTGTATGCATTTTCAAAAAAATACTTGTTTATTAATATCATTTATTATTCTCCATATTAAGATAATTTAGTTTTATTGAACTTTCTGGAGCTTAATAAAACAATGCCTTTTTCCCGTTTTTATTATGATATAAAATCACAATGTGTTGTCTTGACAAATATATGAATTCACATTAATTCCTTAAATTGTAAATTTTAACAAGAAAAATATATTAAAAAATATTTATATTTTTGTAGAAGTATTTATAGATCTTAAAGATTATTTATTTGTCGCTTTTCACTTTTACAGATTCTTTCATTATTTATATGCTTTAAAACACTGCCGTCATTCGCAGTTCAATGATTTACTTAATTGCCTAAATTATTTACGTCAAACTTAAGAAGCGAATGCCATTATTATATACTATAATGTTTATTACTATATAATATTATATCTATAACCAATCAATATTATTTCATTATCAAATTATAAAAATAATCATAATATATAACCATATATCAAATCATGCATGATATATGTTTTTTTCAGTTCCAAACGCTAGGCCTTACTAGTTTTTTGTGTGGTTTAAATTTCTGTTTTGTTTGGTTGTGTTAATCTGTCTTTGTGTTACCCAGGTGAGTTGGGGGGGTCTGGTAACACCACCCTGGTGGCCCAACTAACCAGGTGTAGAGTGTACATGAGGGGCCGGGGCTTAGAGTACCTGTCTCTTCCCTTTTCTCTACTGATTATTCATATCGAGTGGTAAATTATTTAACCCATTTGTCTACAGTTAGTGAGACTGGGCAATATTACATTGGGTATAGAAAAGAATTCGGCCTACCTTTAAAATTCTAATTGTTTTTGCCTGAATTGCAGCCTGAAATGAAGAGTAGACGGACATGTCCAGTTTTTTTGTTTTAATCCGCTATATTACGCTTGCACTTATAACAATCCAAGTGAAAGAGATATACACCAACAAGACATAAAAAACAGAATCAATGAGTTGGAAAAAGGAGCACCCCCCCTGTGTCAGTATTTGTTGAACTACCTTTTGCTTTAATTACAGCCTTTAGCCTGTTGGGATTAGTCTCTACTAACTTTGCACATCTAGACTTTGCAATATTTGCCCACTCTTCTTTGCAGAACTGCTCAAGTTCAGTTAAATTTGATGGTGAGCGTTTGTGGACTGCAGTCATTCCACAGATTTTCAATGGGGTTTAAAGTCTGGGCTCCGACTAGACCATGCAAGGACATTCACCCTTTTCTTCTTCAACCACTGTGTGCTCAGTTTTGATGTGTGCTTTGGGTCATTGTCGTGTTGGAAGGTAAACCTTCTTCGCATTGACAACTTCCTGGCAGAGGGCAGCAGATTTTCCTCACAAATTTGACAGTATTTTGCCCCATCCATTTTTCCTTCTATCCTGACAAGTGCTCCAGTCCCTGCTGCAGAGAAACACCCCCTATAACAGGATATTACCACCTCCAAGCTTTACTGTAGGGATGCTGTTATCTGGATGGTGAGCTGTATTGGATTTCCACCATACATATCGTTTGGTGTAAAAAACATAAAATTTTTTATAAAAATGTTTGTATCTCTGCTCAAATGCTTCAAGGTGCGTTTTGGCAAGCCAGTCTGTACTGCAATGTGGCCTTTCTTGAGGAGTGGCTTTTTTCTTGTAACCCTCCCATACAAGCCACATTTGTGGAGAATTTGTGATATTGTTGTCACATGCACACAATGACCACTCTTTGTCATAAATTCCTGCAACTGCTTCAGAGTTGCTGTAGGCCTCTTGGTAGCCTCTCTGAGTAGTTTCCTCCTGGCTCTTTCATCCAGTTTGGAGCGACGTCCTGATCCAGGGAGGGTCTGTGTTGTAACAAATACCTTCCACTTCTTAATAATACACTTCACTGTGCTTCTAGGCATTGATAAAGCCTTTAAAAGTTTTTGTGTCTCCATCGCCTTACTTTGGCCCTGTCTACAACTTTAACCGGAGATCTTTTGACGTGCCTCTTGCCACCCGTAGTTGATTTTTTGCTTCAGTTTGCCTACCAAAGTACTTGAAAAGGCTGCAGAAAGCATCTTTTCATGCTGAGCTAATCAAAATGACCACAGCTGATCACAGTGGAAGTCAAATGGCTTTGTGTGCCATTGAGAAGGTTGAGAGCGCTGCACCTGAATGCGTTTACCAGGTAATTTTTTTAGAGGGGGTGATCCTTTTTCTTTCCAACATATGGTTGCATTACACTTGGCATTAACATGCGACTTGTATCCGGATGTTGTCCACATACACTTTGAAAAGACAAGTGTAAACGCGCTTTTGATTGGAATGTTATCCGATCAGCGTGTCCTGATGCAGAGGTAGTTGAGGACGCATTGTGATCTTGTACACGGATCTCAGTGTAATGTAAACGCAATCCAGCCATCATGTCTGCATTTGCAGGTCGACATCATGCAAAACGCCGCCCCCTCTCTCCCGAACTGTCAGAAGAAAGATGGAGGACACCAGGCCGTGGAGCACTAGTGAGACTCGTACACTTATTTTGATTTGTAAAATGTCCCGCAACTGAAAATGCTTTTCAAAAGAAAACCCACCACTTCAGGTTGACTTTGCACTGGTTCCATTCTCTGGCAGACTTATTTAACTATTTGCGCGAAAGGACATATCTGATCGTTTATAGCAAGAGAGAAGCGCTGATGTGTGCCAAGTGTAAACCGGCGCGTTCTGAGTGACTGATTATCCGATCTGCTTGATCAATTCACGTGATCGCTTGTTAATGCCAAGTGTAAACGCAGCCTCTGATTCTTTAAAAAAAAAAAAATCTGACATGTTGGTGTTATCTTTCACTTGGATGCTATAAGTTGCACTGAGTAAATACAGCTGGATAAAACAAAAAACTGTGTCTGTCTTAATTTCAGGCTGCAAAGCAACCAAATGTGATTATTTTAAAGAGGGGTGATTATTTTCTATACCCACTGTCGACCAATGTTCATGTGTAAACCTTAAATGCACTGAATTAGAGCAGCGGGTTTTGTATATCCTTACACCAATCACTTCGTTGAATGGTTGTTAAACACTGCCAGCATTTTTTGAAAGCAGTGTTTTGTAATTAGGTAGTAGATTGGCACAGGCGCTTATATTGAATGGAATAAGTTGTGTGCTGTGGACGTTAAGAAATATGCCAAATTGATACGAGTGTTTATTTAATATATATAATATATATATATATATAATATCTATATAGTGGGTACGGAAGTTCATACGCCCCTTAATTGTTTTCACGCTTTGGTATATTGCACCCTTTGCTAAATCATTTAAGTTAATTTTTTTTTCTCATTAATGTACGGACAGCACCCCATATTGACAGAAAAAACCAGAATTGTTGACATTTTTGCAGATTTTATTAAAAAAGAAAAACTGAAATATCACTTGGTCCTAAGTTTTCAGACCCTTTGCTGTGACACTCATATATTTTAACTCAGGTGCTGTCCATTTCTTATAATCATCCTTGAGATGGTTCTACACCTAAATTTGAGTCCAGATGTGTTTGATTATACTGATTGGAATTGATTAAGAAAGCCACACACCTGTCTATATAAGAACTTACAGCTCACAGTGCATGTCAGAGCAAATTAAAATCATGAGGTCAAAGGAACTGCCTGAAGAGCTCAGATACAGAATTGTGGGCAGGCACAGATCTGGCCAAGGTTACAAAAAAAAATTCTGCTCCACTTGAGGTTTCCTAAGAGCACAGTGGCCTCCATTATCCTTAAATGGAAGACGTTTGGGATCACCAGAACCCTTCCTAGAGCTGGCCGTCCGGGCAAACTGAGCTATCGGGGAGAAGAGCCTTGGTGAGAGAGCTAAAGAAGAACCCAAAGATCACTGTGACTGAGCTCCAGAGATGCAGTCGGGAGATGGGAGAAAGTTGTAGAAATTCAACCATCACTGCAGCCCTCCACCATTCGGGGCTTTATGGCAGAGAGTGGCCGACGGAAGCCTCTCCTCAGTGCAAGACCAACATGAAAGCCCGCATGGAGGACTCCCAAGATGGTGAGAAATAACATTCTCTGGTCCGATGAGACCAAGATAGAACATTTTGGCCTTAATTCTAAACGGTATGTGTGGAGAAAACCAGGCAAGCTAGCTTTGTCCTCACCTGTCCAATAAGTACCCAACAGTTAAGCAGGTGGTGGCAAGCAATCAGTGTGGGGGGGTGTTTTTCAGCTGCACGGACAGGACGACTGGTTGCAATCGAGGGAAAGATGATTGCGGCCAAGTACAGGGATATCCTGGAAAACCTTCTCCAGAGTGCTCAGGAACTCAGACTGGGCCGAAGGTTTACCTTTCAACAAGACAATGACCCTAAGCACACAATCTAAAATAACGAAGGAGTGGCTTCACAAACAACTCTGTGACTGTTCTTGAATGCCCAGCCAGAGCCCTGACTTAAACCCAATTGAGCATCTCTGGAGAGACCTAAAAATGGCTGTCCACCAACGTTTACCATCCAACCTGACAGAACTGGAGAGGATCTGCAAGGAGGAATGGCAGAGGATCCCCAAATCCAGGTGTGAAAAACTTGTTGCATCTTTCCCAAAAAGACTCATGGCTGTATTAGATCAAAAGGGTCTTCTACTAAATACTGAGCAAAGGGTCTGAATACTAGGACCATGTGATATTCAGTTTTTCTTTTTTAATAATCTGCAAAAATGTCAACAATTCTGTGTTTTTCTGTCAATATGGAGTGCTGTGTGTACATTAATTAGGAAAAAAAATTAACTTAAATGATTTTAGCAAATGGCTGCAATATAACAAAGAGTGAAAAATTTAAGGGGGTCTGAATACTTTCCGTACCCACTGTATATATATAATTATTTAGTGTAATTTGCAATTTATTAATCTTAATGGTAACACTTTACAATAAGGTGCCATTTGTTAACATTAGTTAATGTACAGTATTAACTAACATGAACTAACAATGAACACTACATTTGTTACAGTTTTTATTAATCTTTGTTAATGTTAATGAAAATACAGTTTGTTCATGTTAGTTCACAGTGCATTAACTAATGTTAACAAATACAAATTTTGATTGTAATAGTGTATTACTATATGCATCATTAAGCATGTTTTAAGTCAACTTGAAGCATAAATACTATTTTTAATAATATTCTTTTGCCAACAAGCAGTCAAGCATAATTATCAGTGACATTTGTCATTCTTACTACAGAGGCAGCCTAATGACCAACAGTAGGTAATTTAATAAAGACGTGCTAAATCTAATCAAGCTCTTTTTGTCAGATCATGCACGGTGTAATGCATGGGTGCTGGATGGGGACCTGTACCACAAAGGCCTGCAGAAATTCGCCGTATCGACGGAGAACCTGGAGGACTCGCTGGTTCTATTTGTGGTTGATCTGTCCCGGCCCTGGCTGGCCCTCGATTCGCTGCAGAAATGGGGCAGTGTTGTGAGGGATTTTGTGGACAAGCTCAGAGTTCCCCCTGAAACCATGAGAGAGCTGGAGCACAGATGTGAGTAGTGTCTTTGTGTGTGTGTGTTCGCATGCTAAGTACCCTGTAGGACTGGTAATGTGGTGATGCATTTTGATCTGTGACAGTCCTATATATCTCTGCAGGCAGTGTTGACAGTTCTTATACTTGCATGAATAGTTTGCAGTGGGTAAATACAGTATCTCTGAATGTTACTGTGTATGTATGCAGTGGTGAAGCAGTTTCAGGAATATGTGGAACCAGGAAGTGACCTGGATGCTGTGCCCCAGAGAAGGAATCCTGAGTCAGAAGAAGAGGGCGTCCTGCTGCCGCTGGGAGACAATGCACTCACACACAACCTGGGCCTGCCTATAGTGGTGGTCTGCACTAAGGTACAGCGGCTGCCTCAAATCACCTGTAGACACATTTTAATTACATGTCACAACACTGCATGCATTTATACACTACCTTTCAAAAGTTTGGGATCATTAAGATTTTTTAAGAAGTCTTATGCATTTATTTAACAGAAAATACAGTAAAAACCGTAATATAGTGAAAGATTATTACAATTGAAAATAACTGTTTTCTATTTTAATAAATTTTAAAGTGTAATTTATTCCTGTTGTCAACACTGAATTTTCAGCATCATTACTCCAGTCTTCAGTGTCACGTGATCATTCAGAAACCATTCTAATGTGCTCATTTGCTGCTCAATATTTATTATTATTATTATTATCAATGTTATAAACAGTTGCACTGCTAAAATGTTTGTGGTGAGCTAGTGATACATTTTTTCAGATGTTTGGGTGTTTAGAAATTGCAAGAACAAATGTCATTTGAAATAGAAATCTCAATGATAAATCTCATTAAACAGTAAACATTATAAATCTACGGAGCCCCTAAAGGGACATGGTGGTGGAAAAAATATGGGGTGGGAGGAAATTTATTTTTTTTTAGAATCTTTTGCGTTCTCTCGCAAAACTTTTGCATTCCCCCAAGAAACTTTGCATTCCCTCGCAAAACTTTTGCGTTCTCTCGCAAAACTTTTGCGTTCCCTCGCAAAGATATTTGTATTCTCTCACAAAACGTTTGCGTTCCCTCGCAAAGATATTTGCGTTCTCTCGCAAAACCAGTTGAGTTCAAACAAACACTTCCTGTTTACTTTACAGCTTGCAGTGGTTCATACAGCCTGAAGAAATACAGTCAGTCCTTAGTTCGAGTCACGGTTTTACAGTTTATTAATAAATTATACTACATAGCCTACAGGAAAGCAGATAAGCCCAGAATATGAACAGAAAGCGCTAAATTGCACGTTAAGCATTTTCCTCTCATAGAAGCCATTCTAAAGAAAATGCTTAACATGAAGACGGTGATAAAGAAAAGACCAAATATGCTATAGAAATTATTACCAATATATACTGTGTACATGCAAGCAGATGAGCCCAAATTATTAGCTGAATTGCACGATAAACGCATTTTCTCCCGTGCTGGCTTAATATAAGATAACACAAAAAGCCCAAATTGTATGTTTTTAAAAAATATTGAAAAGATCATTAGGTCAGGCAAGCAGTCCATTAAGCCACAGTTTTCTTTATAATATTTTTTTCTACGGGGGATAAAACACGTGAAACTTTGCACATTCCTTCCATATTCTGGGCTCATTTCTGTGCTGCGTAATATATTTTATTAATATACCAGATTTGGTCTTTTTATAGCACCGTCTTCGTCCATTAAGCGTTTTCTATAGGGGAGAAAAAAAACTAAACGTGCACTAGCACATTGCGTTAAAATTCTGGGCTATTCTGCTTTATTAATAGTAATATTGTTAATAAGGTTATTAATATCAATAGTGTTACTAGTATTAATGGTAATTATTAATACAGAATTTGGTCCTCCACTGTCACTGTTTTAGTACATTAAGCCACATTAAGTGTTTTAGAATGTCCCAAAATCATGCCTTGAACTAAGCACTGACTGTATTTCTTTATACTTGATCCAAGTTCAAAATAAAACTCTATGAACTGCTCCATTGAGAACATACAAAGCTGTATGAACCACTGCATGCTGTAAAGTATCCTAAACGGGAAGTGTTTGTCGGAACTCCCCTTTTGCGAAAGAATGCAAATGTTTTGCGAGAGAATGCAAACGTTTTTTCCTCCCACCACCATGTCCCTTTAGGGGCTCCGTATAAATCTAATTACTGTCATTGTCATTGTAATAACTGTCATACTCTGATCAATTAATGCCCTCTCAGAAAAGTATTAATTTCTTTCCAAAAAAAAAAACCTCTGACCTTTTGAACAGTGCAGTTCACATCACAAATTTGACTGGTTCTAGAAATCATGTGGAATTCTATATTTCTTATTCTTAAGCTTTTCTTTGTTTTAAAATCTCTTGTATTTTAAAGCATTCAATTTATTTCCAGGTTTAAATTATATTTTGAACTTCAGTTTTTGTGAATGTGGTCTCAGACTTTTGTATCCCACATAATACAAACAATATGATAAACTTGCCATTTCTTGTCATTGTTTACCAAGTTGGTTCTGCTTTTACGTTCACTAAAAGCCCTGAATATACATAAAATACAACGCAAGGATGGAATGGTATATTAATGGAGTTTCCCTTTCATAATTCTCTCTCTCTGCAGTGTGATGCGATCAGCACTTTGGAGAAGGAGCACGATTATAAAGATGAGCACTTAGACTTCATCCAGTCTCACATTCGACGCTTCTGCTTGCAGTGTATCCTCATACATCAGCACATCTAAACAAAGCTGTGATGATGAATATAACTCACCCTGCGCGTCTTAGTCACGTGAAGGCCAGGTTATTTCCATGTTCAGTTTTATCTTTAAATGTCAATAGTGTAATGTTTTTGTGCATCTGAATACAATAACAGCAGCTGCACAGGTAGATGTACTGTATCTTAATGTTGAGCTTAACAGTGAAATATGGTAACATGATCTGCTGACCTCACCTGTAATAATGGCTGCTTTCCAAAAATCTGTACAAGTAGAGAGCCAAATTGAGGAGCTCACATGTTCCTTGCTTAAATGTAACCTCACCTTGTTCTCCTTCACAAGCGACCTTTCAGATGGAGCAGCACTACTTTACACATCCATGAAGGAGAACAAAAATCTAGACTTGTTATATAAATACCTTGTTCACAGGTTATACGGCTTTCCCTTCAACATCCCAGCTCAGGTGGTGGAGAAAGACTCTGTGTTTATGTAAGTGTTTGGATGTCAAGGCAAACTAACACTAATTATTTCATTGGCTATTGGGCCCGAGCACCGATGGTGTGAGGACCCGATTGGAATTGCTCCGTTTCTTATTATTATTCTTCTTCTTCTTCTTCTTCTCCCAAGTGAATCGCATTTTTGAGGGCCTAAACATCCTCCAAAACTCATGAAACTTTCCCCACGGGTCAGAACTGGCGAAAATTTACATCTGATATGGGTTTCAGAGGTGGGTGTGGCAAAACGGCTCGATAGCGCCACCTGTAAAATTTCGACGGAGTGCACCTCGAGCTACGTTTTACGTACATGTACGAAAATCGGTACACATATGTAACACACCATTGCCTACAAAAAAGTCTCTTGGTACAAAACCCAAAACCCAACAGGATGTACGTTATTTTGAATTAACTGTATAATTTTTGTGCAGTTTTTGACATTTCCCGGCCTCGTACTTTGACGAACTCCTCCTACAGTTTTAATTGGATCATCTTCAAATTTGGTGAGTGTCATCATAAGGCCTTTGTGACGTTAAATTGCGAAGATTTTGAGTTTTCATCAAGGGGCGTGTCCCTGGCGGCCTGACAAAGTTTGATGTTTCGCCATGAAACAGGAAGTTGTTGTAACTCAGGCAAGCAAGGTCCGATCTGCCACAAACTTCACACATTTGATATGTGTTATGTCCTGAACAAAAACCCATAACCAAATTAAGTTATAGTCATAGCGCCACCTGCTGACAAAAGGAAGTGACATGCTATAACACTCTGTTATGGACTCCTAGAACATATTAAAAAGTGTCAGACGTGTTAAATAGGCTACAACATGCTAGAAAACATACTAAACAAGCTAGCACACTTAGCCTAAGTGCTAAGCATCTTTAATGCAGTGAAACAAAAATTGTTTACTGTAAACCTCAGGCTGCATTGTCCAGCTGCCCCAACTCACAACATTTGGTAGGTGTTATCCGAACAATACCCCTCCCAAATTCATATTCTCATTAGCGCCACCTTCTGGCAACAGGAGTGACTGTGTAGTCACTGTTATGGACTCCTAGGAACATATTAAAAGCATCAGCAAGTGTAAATAGTCTAGCAACACGCTAGAAACATACTGAAACATGCTACAACACTTACTAAGTGCTAAAGCATGCTATTAATGCAGTGAAAGAGGAAGTTACTGTAACTCAGGCATGCAGTGTCCAATCTGCCCCAAACTTCACACATTTGATAGGTGTTATGTCCTGAACAAATACCCATGCCCAAATTCAGTTATACTCATAGCGCCACCTTCTGGCAACAGGAAGTGACATGTTTAGCACTGTTATGGACTCCTAGGAACATATTAAAAAGCATCAGCAAGTGTAAAATAGGCTAGCAACATGCTAGAAACATACTAAAACATGCTAGCAACACTTAGCTAAGTGCTAAAGCGTGCTATTAATGCAGTGAAACAAGAAGTTTCTGTAACTCAGGCATGAAGTTTCCAATCTGCCCCAAACTTCACACATTTGATAGGTGTTATGTCCTGAACAAATACCCATGCCCAAATTCAGCTATACTCATGGCGCCACCTGCTGGCAAGAGGAAGTTACATGCTTAACACTGTTATGGACTCCTAGGAACATATTAAAAAGTGTCAGCAAGTGTTAAATAGGCTAGCAACATGCTAGAAACATATTAAAACAAGCTAGCAACACTTAGCTAAGTGCTAAATCATGCTATTAATGCCATGAAACAGGAATTTGTTGTAACTCATGCATAAATTGCCCAATCTGCCCCAAACTGCACACGTTTGATAAGAGTCCTGTCCTGAACACATCTACATGCCCATATTCGGTTACAGTCGTAGCGCCGCCTGCTGGCAAGAGGAAGTGATATGTTTAACACTGTTATGGACTCCTAGGAACATATTAAAATCGTCAGCAACTGTTTCATAGGATGGCAACTTGCTAGAAACATACTAAAACATGCTAGCAGCACTTAGCTAAGTGCTAAAGCATGATATTAATGCAGTGAAAGAGGAAGTTACTGTAACTCAGGCACGCAGTGTCCAAGCTGCCCCAAATTTAACAAGTTTGATAAAAGTCCTGTCCTGAACAAATCTAAATGCCCGTTTTCGGTTAAAGTCATTGCGCCACCTTCTGGCAACAGGAAGTGACATGTGTAGCACTGTTATGGACTCCTAGGAACATATAAAAATTCATCAGCAACTGTTACATAGGCTAGCAACTTGCTAGAAACATACTAAAAAATGCTAGCAACACTTCGCTAAGTACTAAAGCGTGCTATTAATGCAGTGAATAAGGAAGTTACTGTAACTCAGGCATGCAGTGTCCAATCTGCCCCAAACTTCACACGTTTGATAGGTGTTATGTCCTGAACAAATACCCATGCAAATTCAGCTATACTCATAGCGCCACCTGCTGGCAAGAGGAAGTTACATGTTTAGCACTGTTATGGACTCCCAGGAACATATCAAAATTCGTCAGCAACGTTTTTACATAGGCTTGCAATATACTAGAAACATACAAAAACCGCTAGCATCACTTAGCTAAGTGCTAAAGCATGCTATTAATGCAGTGAAACAGGAAGTTGCTGTAACTCAGTCATGCAATGCCCAATCTGCCCCAAACTTCAAATATTTGATAAAATCATTCCTGAACACATCTACGTGCCCGTTTTCGGTTATAGACATAGCGCCACCTGCTGGCAACAGGAAGTGACATGTTTAGCACTGTTATGGACTCCTAGGAACATATTAAAAAGCATCAGCAAGTGTTAAATAGGCTGGCAACATGCTAAAACATGCTAGCAAATGCTAGCAACACTTAGCTAAGTGCTAAAGCATGCTATAACTCAGGCATGCAGTGTACAATCTGCCCCAAACTTCACACATTTGATAGGTGTTATGTCCTGAACAAATACCCATGCCCAAATTCAGTTATACTCATAGCGCCACCTTCTGGCAACAGGAAGTGACATGCTTAACACTGTTATGGACTCCTAGGAACATATTAAAAATCGTCAGCAACTGTTTCATAGGCTGGCAACTTGCTAGAAACATACTAAAACATGCTAGCAACACTTAGCTAAGTGCTAAAGCATGCTATTAATGCAGTGAAACAGCAGTTTTTAAACAACTATACCGTTACCTTAACTAACTAATGACTTTACCTAAGATAACATAATATACCACATCTATAAAACTCAGGCATGCAGTGTCCAATCTGCCCCAAATTTAACTAGTTGATAAGAGTCCTGTCCTGAACACATCTACATGCCCGTTTTCGGTTATAGTCATAGCGCCACCTGCTGGCAACAGGAAGTGACATGCTTAACACTGTTTTGGACTCCAAGGAACATATTAAAAATCTTCAGCAACTGTTTCATAGGCTGCCAACTTGCTAGAAACATACTAAAACATGCTAGCAGCACTTAGCTAAGTGCTAAAGCATGCTATTAATGCAGTGAAAGAGGAAGTGTATAAAACTCAGGCAGGCAGTGTCCAATCTGCCCGAAACTTAACAGGTTTAATTACAGTCCTGACCAGACCACATCCACATGCAAAGATTCAGTTTAGTGATAGCGCCACCTATTGGCAACAGGAAGTGACATGTTTAACACTGTGCTGCACTATTAGCAACACAGTAAAATATGCCATTGTGTGCTAAACATGCTAGAAATGTGCTCATACTTGCTAGCAACACTTAGCTAAGTGCTAAAGCATGCTATTAACTATCAAACAGGAAGTTGTTGTAACTCTTTCATACAATGTCTAATCTGACTCAAACTTCACATGTTTTATGAGAGTCCTGGCCTGAGCTTATATAAAAGCTAATATTCAGTAATAATTATAGCGCCACCTGCAGGCAACAATAAATGACTTGTTTCACAGTAACTGATCTGCCCTAAACTTAAAATATTTGATAAGAATCCTGGCCTGAAAACATGTACATGCCAATATTAAGTTATAATCATAGCGCCACCTGTTGGCAAAAGGAAATTACTTGTTTTACACTAACTTAAACATGCAATGTCCAATCTGCAAAAAACATCACACGTTTAGTAAGAATACTGGCCTGAAGACATCTAAAGGCCAATATTCCATTATAATCATAGCGCCACCTGCTGGCAACAGGAAATGACATTGTATACACTAACTTAAACATGCAATGTCCAATCTGCAAAAAACATCACACGTTTAGTAAGAATACTGGCCTGAAGACATCTACATGCCAATGTTCTGTAATATTATAAGTGCCCCCTTTTGGCAACAATATGCCTTTGCTTTACACTAACTCAACATACAGTTCAATCATGCCCAGACTTTCACGTGTTTAATAAAAGTGCTGGCCTGAAGACACCTACATGCCCTTTTTCGGTTATAGTCATTGCGCCACCTGCTGGCATCAGGAAGTTACATGTTTAGCACTGTTATGGACTCCTTGAAACACATTAAAAAGCGTCAGCAAGTGTTAAATAGGCTGGCAACATGCTAGATACATACTAAAACATGCTAGCAACACTTAGTTAAGTGCTAAAGCATGCTATTAACACCATCAAACAGGAAATTGTTGTAGCTCATGCATACAATGTCCAATCTGCCTCAAACTTCACATGTTTGATAAGAGTGCCTGGCCTGAGAACATGACATGCCAATATTCATTATAATCATCGCGGCGCCACCTACTGGCACGAAATTACCTTGTTTACACTAACGAAACTGCAATGACTCAACTCTGCACCAAACACACATTTTAGTGAGAATTACTGGCCTGAAGACATCTATATGCCAATATTCAGTTATAATCATAGCGTCACCTGTTGGCAACAGGATATGTCATCTTTTACATTAACTCAAACATACCATGTTCATTCTGCACCAGACTTCACATGTTTAATAAATGTGCTGGCCTGAAGACACCTACATGCCCACATCCAGTTATAATCATAGCGCCACCATCTGGCAGCAGGAAGATTGGCACATATAATGACTATGACATATTCCTCCTTCACTTACCACTTTAAATGCATATTGCTCGCTGTTTGCTGTTTTACTAAAGACGCCCGCTGGCGGTGATCCCGGGTGCGAGGGCCCGTTCATCGCAGCTTGCAGCTTTAATTAATATTTGTAATGTGAAATAAATGCTAAATGCGCCATGTTTTTATTAGCTAATTATTTACAAATGGGTAATAGAGTAAAATGGGTTTATTACTTCAAATGTTTCTTTAAATGGTACATGTATTCATATTATCTGTGTCTCACTTTCAGTCCATCAGGATGGGACAATGAAAAAAAGATTGCCATCCTGCATGAAAATTTCCAGACAGTAAAGGCAGATGACAACTTTGAAGATGTAATAGTGAAACCTCCTGTTAGAAAGGTAAGGGTTCAAGCTTAATTCAATCTTTGCCAGTGAATGTGCAGTTAGATATAGACTCTCTCTAATCTAGTAAGTACCTATTTCTGATACATCTTTCCAGTTTGTACATGAGAAGGAAGTTCAAGCTGAAGATGACCAAGTATTTCTACTAAAGTTGCAGGTAATTGCATAATATTCTATAACATAATCATCCAAAATTATTATTTCTTGATTTATCAAACTTGTCATTTGATTGATAAATCATTGCCTGGATATAAAAGAAATAAACTGAATTATTTCTGTTCTGCTCTCAGTCTCTGTTATCTAAACAGCCTCCAGTCACTGCAGGAAGACCAATGGTGAGTGTTTTACATGCGCTTGATTTACATTTAAGCCGTTCACAGTGTTATTCACTGTTGAATCATGTTTTAGATAAAGACTTTTCCTGCTAAAAGACATTTGCATTTTCATGTATTCATTTAACAGACACTTTTACCCAAAGCGTTTGTTTGTTTGTTTTTTACATTTTATAATCCTAAAACATTTCTATATGCGTGTACAACAGGACCCAACAAACAGAGCTCCCACAGGCTCACCAAGGACGACCAACCGTTCAGCGGCAGCTAATGTGGCAAACGTCATGCCCATGCAATCAGGTACCAAGAAGATTGATCCCAACATGAAAGGTGTGTATGAGTGCGCCATATTCAGGATTCATGCCTCCGTTTCCTCTCCATCTTTCTCGGTCTCTTTCCTTCTGCATTCCTTCCTGTACTGTCTCTCCTCGGCTCCATCTTTCCAACTACTGGGAGCAACAGCTTTTGGAGTCACACCTTTCTAGTTCTTGGGGATTTATTTAATCCAGTCTCTGGATCTGGTTTCATGGCTTTCACCACTCTCTCATCTTGGGAAGAATGTGACCATCAACATGAGATCCCATCTTCATTCATGTGGCAAAGCTTGTGTATAGACTTATGGGAGAAAATCTTGTTTACTTTGGGAAGCACTGATCATGAATGACACTTTGACTGTTTCAGGACTCTTCCTGTGTGTAGATACGGAGGACTTTACTCTCATAGGTTCAGATTATAGAATAATTGCTGGCATGTTTGGAGAGGATTAGTAGAGCTTGTTGGGATTAAAGCCTGTTTCCTTGCTGAACTTCTCTCAGACTTAAATTTCGGCTTTTTCCTTTGCACACGTTTTTAATTCTAGCTTAGGGTTTGGTAGATATTACTGTGTTGCACTGACCTGAAACTAGTTTAGGCTAGTATCTGCAAGAGTTTCAGCTTGTATGATTGTGCTAATTATTGTCATTTCTTGTGGCAGGAGGTCAGACCAGCGAGGGCGTGCTAGCTAACTTCTTCAACAGTCTGTTGACTAAGAAAGCAGGCTCACCCGGCCCGGGCGGCCAACCCACAGGAGGAGGGAGCAACACGCCAGGAACAGTCCGCATGTCAGGTGAGCGATCCTCTGTGACAATATAACCCCTTTATTCATATCTATGTCCACTATCATGGTGAATTTGAAGTGTTTTGACTTGGAGAGTTTGAGTTTTGTATTTCAAAAACAAGACATTTTTATATAAAACCTGTTTTACATGGTATGAGGTGGCATGTTGACTCCTATCAGTACCATCGTGCAGGATTAAAAATTTTTGTATTTTCACAACTTCATTGACCAATATGAAATTTTATTAAAAGTAAAACCTTACTGACCTCAAACTTTTGAACGGTAGGGTATATACTATAAAGCAAACAGCATTTAGCTTTATTAGGTCAGCACTGATGGTGTAAGGACCCTCTTGAAATTGCTGTTTATTACATTTTTTTTTTTTGTAATTTTTAATAAAATATTCTTTAAATTTAGTCAGCATTTTGTCATGTCATTTTCATTGTTTTTAGTAATTTCTACTGAGCTAAAATGGCATATAATTTTTAGTTGATGAGAAATATTCCAGCGACATTTTTATATATATAATATAATTTACATTTATTCATTTGGCAGATGGTTTTATCCAAAGTGACTTACAATGAGGACAATAGAAGCAATCAAAATCACCAAAAGTGTAAAACATCTCAGTGAGCTTCATGCAGTACTGGAGGATTTTTTTTTTTTTTTATCATATATAAAGAAAAAGAACACATCAAATAGAGCAAGCTAGTGTTAGATGCCTTTTTTGCTTTTGTTAATCAGAAGTCAGAAAGTTCGAATTATAATTGTATAATAAATAAAAAGAAAACACGAGAATGTAAAAAGATTAGAGAAGCAAGTGTTAGTTGTTTTTTTTTTTAAAGAAAACAAGCAAATTAATAGAGTGCAAGTCTAAAATGGACAAGTGTTTTTTATATTAGTTAATTTTTTTATAAAGCATAAATTAATAGAGCGT
This sequence comes from Sinocyclocheilus anophthalmus, assembly GCA_018155175.1. Taxonomy (NCBI): domain Eukaryota; kingdom Metazoa; phylum Chordata; class Actinopteri; order Cypriniformes; family Cyprinidae; genus Sinocyclocheilus; species Sinocyclocheilus anophthalmus. The sequence goes on along the minus strand of JADLZN010005697.1, from coordinate 256,743 downwards.
GCTAAGAGTTTAGGGGTCAAATAAGAATGGAAGAGATTGTTTTTAGCCTATTCTTGAGATTGGCTAAGAACTTCACTTGCTGGATGAGTGGGCAGCTCATATCCACCAGAGGGAACTTAATGTAAAAGTCTGTGAAAGTGATTTGTGCTTCTTTGGGATGGCACAATAAAGCGACTTTCACTTGCAGAACGCAAGCTTCTAGAGGGCACATAGTAAGTCTGAAGTAATGAATTTATTTAAAGGTTTGCATAGCCAGTGGTGGTTAATTTAGTCGAACATTAATGCCTTAAATTTGATGCGAATACAGATGAGGTGAGATTTGAGAGTATATAGTCAAACATTTTAAAAGGATCCAACTGATCCATCACCTTATGTATTCAATACAAAAGGAATCATAAGAGACAATCCATATACTGAGCTTTGGGGTTCAAGGTAACACGTAATGGTAGTTACAAAATTTAGATGAATGACTACGCGGCGATAAAGTAGTGGGAAGAGATGAAACCCTTTTATTTGTTGGTGGGTATCAGGAAGAGTTTGATCTCAAATCACGGTTGGGCGAACTCGTAGAAGGATGATTATGTAAATCCAGTAATCATCGGTGCGGGTTACAGGACGCTAGCATGTGCGCGCTGTCAAGGGAAAACAAAAATTAGTGTTACACTGCTTAAGTGTGAGTAACATGTCGAGCACCGCACCGGGAGGGGGGTCTTACTTGCAGCAATGAATCTCAATCTAAAAGTGCAGGTATAGGCACAGTAGACCTAGGGGTTAAAATGAAACCAAATTCAACTGATTGAATCTGAAGAAGAGTTCACTCGTATAACCTTAGTAGCCCAATGGGACCTCAGAATACAGGGCCTGTTTTTTGGAGGGGTCTCATCCACCGAGATTTATTCAACCTACATTTCTTCGAACGGGTTATATTGACGCCAGTCAACGATAGAAAACACTCGCTGTACATCTTTTGACCTATGGGAATGATTTTTTTTGTGGTCTACAACATATAGAACGATATGGCAGACCCACATTTAAGAAGAATTGTGTGTGTGTGCGGCACCGTTAGCTGGATAACTCCAGAAGCTGTGATGTTGCAGAGACGAGAGAGGTCACCACACAGAGTATTCTTCTCAAAACAACACCCAATCATTTCTGCATTCATAGAGTGAACTGGATGACCCATGTGAATTCCTACGCGACTTCGCCCTGTCCCAGTACCCTGGGTGACTTGCTATGAGGGTCCACTTAGGGTAAATTGAGCCATCATCAGAGGGGAGAAGAGAGAGGGGCAGGGGACACACCAGAAAAAAAAAACACATAACGCTCGCTCCTGGCACAGCTCATTAAATCCACACCCCAGTCCAGACGTGCTAATAATGTACATCAGCGTGGCGGGGGAGGCACGGGTCCAAATTACAAGAGAAAAAGATTGATGCTAAGTCGGGGGTATCGTTGGAAAACAATCAGGGGATGTACAATAAAAAACAAAAAAAAGAAAACGAGGACTAAGAAGAACCGGAAACCCACCCAATCATTGAAACGGCTAACTACATGAAGAGCGTAAGGTACAAAGGGGCGAAGCACACATCCTGTAAGGTTGTCAAATGACTCAGGGGTGCGAAAAAACGGTCAGAAATTGGACGGCGAGCTGAGGGTTAAGAAACCACGCGTCTGACTCAACAGTAGCGCGACAAAACAAGCATGCCCACGGAGAGCAAATAAAAACCATCCGGAACCAGCCCCTTACGCGTGAATGAATGTCCGTCTCCTGGAAAAAATACTAGGCCCTCATGATATAGTAATAAACCAACACCATAGTAGCTAACTGACAAATATCACTTCTGATGCGCCGAACGGCTGTGAGGGGCCGGGGGCATGGGTCAATCTCAACCCTACACCGAGCGCCGTGAACCACGGACAAACCAATCACCCGCTGAAAAGAGAGCGCGTTTTAGGGAAGAACGCTGCTTAGATACAAGCTAACCACGCCCTCGCAACCCTCCCGACAGACACAGCTAACGAGCCAGAACATGACTTACGCAGACCAGGCATCTGAGTATAATAGAACAAGGGGCACAAGGGACATAATAATAACTAATAGAAGCAAAACAAGAAGCAGAGTGCCTATTATTCAACGTGCAAGACAACAGCAGCATATGCTCAGAGTGAACGCTCTAAGAGGCGACGGGAAAACATCAGAGGAGTATCGTACGGGACCTCTCTGCAAGCTCGCTAATGTCGACGGGTGCAATCGTAAAGCTATCAGAATTAGAGAGAACCTGGTTACACTGAATCAGTGCGTGACCCAGGATCTAGACATAAGACATATATGAGAGAGAACTGTAACGTGAGGAGCTACAAAAGTATAAAACACATAGTAAGTGTGCCTTCATAAAAGAGGCTTTTTTTCTGATTTGGGTTTTTCAAAGTGCAACATAAGGGAACATCAGGAACATCATTGTTAAACTACTGGGCCGCTTAAGTGAATCGGCAAGTCCTGCTGCTTTATTTTTCGGTCTTCAAGTTTCTTGCCAGGAAAACCAACATGTTCACTTTGGCTAGTTTCAGTCGAAGATCTTAACGGAGTGACAATGTTGTCAGCCGCACTGAATACACGCTCCGAGGGAGCACTCGTAGCACATATAGTCAGGGCCGTTTCCTAGCCAATTTGACGAAATCCTCACACATAAATTAATTTTATACAATTTTGATTTGGATACTATATATTATACTACTACATATTGTTTAGATATGACCAATGGCTACTTTTTTGTCTTTATCTGTTTTCTGTTCAATTTTTTTTGTTGTTGTTTCTTGAAACATTGATTTAAAGTGTCAGTTATTGCATTATTATTTCAGTCAAACCTATAAAACCCCTTTGTTACCCCAAACTACATATAAAAGCTTTATCAGTGGCATAAAAGTAACCAATGCAGCTACTTAATCATTTGCTACTCGTTAACGCGTTAACGTCCCCTTTAAATAACGTGACGCTCTGCCCTCTATGACGCTGCTCCCATTAAGCGCTGTTGGAAGTGAATGAATTGATTCTGCATTTCGACACCTCCGTAAGGATGCTTTTAACTCGACAAAGCGGTCTAATAAATGATGTATTGATCTCGTGAATTAGCGATTTTACTATATAAATATTTTTTAATTGGATGTTAAAGTTTATATGGGAATATTACATGACACGCTGATCCTTTAACAATGCATTGGCGCAAAAAACACACACCTTTTGGACAAATCTGCCACAAATATTTGGACAAATGTGCCACAAAAGTGCCACAAATACTGCCTAAACAAAATACTGATTTTGTGCACTTTATTTACTTTACCAATATTTTAAATTGGCCTTTTAACTTAGCTTTATTGCATGGCAAAAAAAAAAAAGTGTTACCTTGCCAAATCACTGACAGAGCCCACTGATCTAATGGCGTTGTTTAGCGCTCCAAATGCAAACTTTGCATGAAAAAATCAGTCAGCAATTGACAGCACTCTGAACTAGTGGCATACAGGCATTGTTAGATTGACAGTACTATAGCCCAGTGATGTTGGGGGATCCAGTAGGGGTGGCAATCAAATTTCAGGGTGACCGTGCCACTCTTTAATCACAACCCTGCTAAAAGTGCCAGTACGTGCGCTCATTGGCGCCCCTTCAGCTGGTGGCGCCCTAGGCGACCGCCTAGCTCGCTGTGGCTTAATGAGCCTAGAACGGCCCTGCATATAGTCATCTATTTCTGGCGAACTTGGTTCCCGAACTAAGAGGGGAATGCGATCGCTTTTGATTATCCCCTCCAACCAGCAAGCGGATCAGAGTGTCGCGCGCTCGAGGGCTTCCCTCCTGCATACCTTTCGACTTCAGTGTCTGTCACGGATTCTTTTGGGACCGGGATTGGGAGGACTGGTGCTTTTCCTCTTTCCAAAGCAGGTCGCAAGATTTTTTTTTTTTGGAGAGAGATGGTGCACGTCCTTCTTCTTCGCCCCTCTCTCACCGCCGAGTACCATTGGCCCTTCTCCATCCCCACCATCCATCTCCGCTCATCGGGCATTGGCCAACATCTCCGCCGGAAGCACATCTTTAACGTCATCTCCGTAGGTTGATGTACCTGATCTTGATCAATTTATTGGCCTTTGCCAACAGTTGCTGTGTTTTGCAGGGGCACTAGATTTTTCTTCCATTACGGCCTAAACCATTTTATCTTGTTAGGTTTGCGTCAACTCTCCCGTGTCTATAAAAGCCCAAATTATAATCGGGCCTGTTTTTAGGCTTTTCCTTATTTTTATATTTTAGAGATCCATCAGTTATGGTGATGAAAAAAATTACTCGCCATCTCCTCATTGGATGTGCCTTTAGAGAGAAATGCACGGATTACATAACGAAAGAGTTTCTAATTTCGATTTGAAGATTTCGTTTTAAAGTATTAATTTAAGCTTCTATATATTTTTTTTAATCATGTCCTGTGAGCATTCTTGATGTTAGGTTCACATTGTGAACGCTCCTGTTAAGAGCCAGACCGCAAAAGCTTTTGTTTTTCTTTTTTTTATAAAAGCACAACGTTTGTTGATAATTGTGATGCCCACAAAGTAAAAGTAGACCCTTTACAGTTGAAATTATTGTATACCTTTATGAGCTACAATACTGCCTAATATCTAAGTTTGGTTCCACTGGGTTTAGAAAAAAATGCAAGTGATAGCGCTGGCAACTCCATGTCCTGCAGAGCGCGCTTCAGCTTCCACTCACCCCGCAAAGATTGGATTGGTCTAACCTGCCCTTTATCTAGGTTAAACATTTAAACAACATTGTTATATGCTTGGAACTGTTTTATATCTATAGATTTTATTTTAGGCAAGTCGTGATGATTTATGAAGGCTAAATTAATCAAACATAAGCTATGATCAACTCATTGTCTGCCGCTTGCTGCTTGGTCGTTACTTTAAAAAACAAAAACGTACATTTAACAAACAGAAAATACTCCAAATGTTTTTCTAAATTAACTTAATAAAAAAAACTAAACGAAATATAATCACTTTTCCATTATATACAAAACTGAACTATTTTAATAGTTGAAACAGTAGTAGGCTATTAGCTTTTTTTGGGAAAAGGGGAAAAAATACGGGCTAGGGCCTATATTTGAGGCCCATGCAGGGCTCCAATCCACTTCATCCAACGCTGTTTTGTTCCCTGTTGTTTTCATCTGTGAGCATACTCTTGATATATGCATTTTACCATTTTGTTGAGTTTAAAAATTGACATTATCGCTTTGGCTCTCACTGTTCCTTCTTCATGTAGAACCCCTCCCCCCCCCCCCCCCCCCCCCGTAAATTGCAACAATGAGTATTTTTAGTTCAATCACCCACCATATGCCGTCTACAACTTTCACCTAGCAAAAAAAAAATTTGCGGTGATGACCTCAAACACCGGGCGGTCGGCATCTAAGTACTGCGGTTATCGTCGCACAGCCCTTTATGAACACACAAGAAGATACTTGTATTCTCCAATTGTGTTTTTTGTCCATATAATGAAAGTCATAGGGGTTGTTTTGGACCCCATTGACTTTCATTTTATGGACAAAAAATGAATATCTTTTGTTGTGTCCCACAAAGAATAATTTTTAATACAGGTTTAAAATTACATGATTAATGATAACACAATTTTCATTTTGAATTAAACATTCCATTAAATGTTAAAATGGAGCAAGAACTTGATAGTAATAGGTGTGAAAACGAGAGAAAAAAAGTGTTTGGCAGTAACATGCTTACTAAGGGTTTCTACAGATATAACATTCACCTTACAGGCTCTAAAACTAACAGCAAGTGCAGTGGTTTTATGGCCCACTCTCGTGTCCTTTCATATTGTGCTTTTGCATCTTCATTTGTTTTTGAACCCATAATGCAGCTTGGTTTTATGGGAGTGTATTAAAGGTAAAGTACCTCATTGGCCACAGTGACCTCTTCCAGTCATCATCTTGTGCCCTGATTTTCTTTCTTTGACCATGTTACCATGTATGAGTGTAACTGTAATTTTATTTAACCATTTTTTCTTCTATACATATGTATGAATGAGTGAGCAACTACATTCATGTGCACTTTGCTCATTAGTCATAATATTTAACCCCTTTAAACTGTCTTTCATCATGTGTGTTAGCCAGGGGATGTTGGCCACGCTAAGGTGTGTGTCCCTCACTTGCATCCTTTTAATTTAACCACTGTTGCATCTTCCTTTTTAGAACGACAATACATTTCTTTGAGCACTTTTACAACTCTGGCCTGTGTTATACGTCTCTGCCCTCTTCGTTTCAGGCCCCCCATCTTGCTCCATTGTGACTAACACTGTCTTTCTCGTGCTGAGTTTGAAATTGTGCAGTTTAAGGGTGCCTGATAATCACTGCATGAAGCCTCATTAAAGTCATAGGATATCTTTAAATTAGCCATGATTTTCTAGTTACTGATTAATTTACTAATTAATTTAAGTAACAAATACAATCCACAATCGCAACAGGGCTAATTGTTAGCACATAATTAGTGAAATTAAGACAAGATAAGCCTTCAAACTGTGATAACATTCCCATCAGATCAAAGCCTTTTGTTTGGCTTAAAGGATCATTTCTGAATCAACTTTGTCTCGGCATTGTGAATTGTGCCTTTTAAAGCACTAAATACGCAGATGGTTCTCCTACGTGACACATTCAATTAGTTTTTACTGCATGCTTAATGTTATTCTGTTGGCTGGATTTTTTTTTATAAACCAGCTTTCAGCCTGGATGCGTGTGTGAGTCTGTGTGAAGGTTCATTGACATTGTTTCATCTCCATTTCAATGTTTTGCATTTACTTTTCTCCTTCAAGCTCAAAAACTTCTGAACATTGATATAAGAGAAGCAAATGTGCCTTCTTATGCTTCCCACTTGTTCCTGTGCTAAATAGTTCACTCGCAGACTCACAAATACTGACACGCTGGTTTTAAGTATATTGCCAATTTGCCATCCCTTGTCACTGATTTAGGAATATTCTGGATTCAATACAAGTTAATCTCAATCGTTGAACACAATGTTTAATACCATGAATATTTATTTCGACTTGTACCTCCTTTTCTTTAAAAAAGCAAAAATATGGGTTACATTGAGGCTCTTGCAATGGAAGTGAATGAGGCCACATAACGTGAACAATATGCATGTTAACATAAAACCAATGTAACTATCTATTATTTACATTTTATGTGTAAAGTTATATCCAATTTTACAATGGAAACATAATGCGTGAAACCCTGAAACAACCACAAAAATGTTTTTAAAAGCTTTAAAGTTTGTAAATTTTAACAAAAGATTAAGGCCCGGTTTCACAAACGGGGCTTAACTTAAGCCAGGACTAGACCTTAGTTAAATTAATATATTTAAGCAACTTTTATTTAAAATTTACAAAAAAATGCTTGGAGAAAACATCTTACAGTATGTGTCATCACTTGACACAGAACAAATGCCACTGACAGATTTTAAGATATGGTCAAACAGGATATTTTCAAATTTTCTTTTTTTCATTGACTCCGCCAAACATGCATTTAGTCAGTAGGACTAGCTTCAGCCTGTCTGTGAAACCGTGGGTAAAAAGTGCTTTTATAATTTAACTTAGCTGACCTTAATAATCTATCTCCTCAAGATTAGGCCACAAATTTAGCCACCTTCCTTGCGACTACCATAATCCCGGATTTTATATTTATTTATATTATTTTTTTTAAAGGGATTACTGATAAAAGTCAATCTAACAATTTTTTGTGGTAACATATGCCAGAACAAAATGCATCCTGTCGATTAAGCTTCACAGTGTTAGTTCACCCAAAAATGAAAAATAGCTTGTGTTTTACTCACCCTCGAAGCATCCTATGTGTATGTGACTTTCTTCTTTCAGACGAATTCCATCTGAGTTATATAAAAAATTGTCATGGCTATTCCAAGCTCTATCATTGCAATCAGCAGGTGTTGCAGTTGAACAGTCCAAAAGTAGTCAAATAAAGTGCGTGCATCCATAATAAAATGTCCCTCACATGGCTCCGGGGGGTGAATAAAGGCCTCCTGTAGCGATTCCATGCATTTTTGTAAGAAAAATATCCATATTTCAAATGTACTAAACACTATTTTTTATTAGTCACCGGTCTTTCTGTCCATAAAATCTCCGGGGACGGCGTTCCGACACGTATGCGCAAGCACAGCAATCTGAATATGCTATCTCGCGAGTTTGTTTACAGGATCAAGGGAAGCACAGTTTCCTTACTTTAGCAAAGGAAAAACAGTCTCCTCTTGGCTTATATATCGAAATCCTCTGACATTTTTCTTTGGAAATCCTCGGTTTGTACTTCTAATTCGTGACCAGTGTTTTGTTTTGTTCTCTCTCCGCATTCGTCACTAATCACAGGGCACCGCCGACGGGCTACGACATCCGCTGTAACGGCTTCCGCATATGACAGAATGGCGGAATGAGCGAAAAATGTTTAGTACTTTGAACTATGGATATTTTTCTTACAAAAACACATGGATTTCGCTACAGAGCTCTATTCTCCCCCCTCCCGTAACGTGAGGGACGATTTTATTATGGATGCGCGTCCTTATTTACGACTTGTTAACTGTTCATGCAACACCAGCTGAGTGCAATGTAAGCTTTGGATAGCCATAACCATTTTTAATATAACACCGAACTGATCGTCTGACGAAGAACGTCTTAACCTAGATGCCTCGAGGAGTAAAACCAAGTCTATTAAAATTTTTGGGTGAACTAACCCTTTAACTTGTATTGAATCCAAAATATGCTTTTAAAGCTTTGGTTTATACTACTTTTAAATAACGTGATCTGAATTTTGATCCTAATTCGATTTAATCCTATCTTGTTCACTTTCAGGCTCCAAGTTGGGGTTGACAGATGTCCAGGCTGAGCTGGACCGGATCGCCAACAAATCTGACTTGGACTCTTCAGCCCCTAACGCTACCACGCCCCCTGCTGAAAATGACGAATCCTGAATGAGAGGCGGGGATTATTCACCAAGCTCCTCCCACTTTACACTGCTCTCTCCGCCTCCCTGAACCTGCCTCCCTTCTGCCACCTCTCCTCCCTTCCTCTCCCTCTTGATCTTGTTCAGAAAGGGGATTTATTCCTATTTATTCCTTGTACCGCCAGTGACTTGAAGCTGCATGTTGGGCAAATTGCGATTGTTATGTCTGTCTCCACACACGTACACATGTACAGCGGACGGGTTGGTAAAAAATCATAGAGACAGGGTTGTCATATAAATGAAGGACACTAGATCAGCGTTGGACACTAAAAGAGAAGCTTAGAGAGGAAATGGGGATGTAGAGAGAAGTCCGAATTAGAAGGTAAAAGAGGTTTGTGACCTTAAGTGTATCTATATGCAAGATGGCTTTCGGTAGTGAATTATCTTATATGAAGGATGCTGTTCGACTAAAGTAAAAGTCTCTCGGCTTCTGATCAACAATTGCACATTTTTACTTATCTAAACATCTTACTAAGCCTCATCTGAACAAAAAATGAATTAAAAATAAAGAGAAGCATCACATTTCAGTCAGAGAGCGATTCGGTCAAACGATTCATTGGATGTGGTCACCTTGTGTTGGTGTTTATTAAATGGTTATCTTTGGCACTCTTTAATACCCAGCCTATTCTTAAGTGTATCGATCATAGGACCAGAACAAATATACTGACATGATTGCAATGCTTTATAATATTCATAACCCCTTTTTTGCTGCTGTTAAACGGTCAACAGAGTCACCAAGTCAGATTGATGTGATCTGTTGTGTACAATTAAAAGTATCTGAATACTGCACTATTACACGATAGTAGGAAAAAATGATCTCTTACAATGCTGATTGTAGCAGAATAGTACATTTAACTGGAGAGCGAGAGAGTTTTTAGCTTAGACATGGTTTATGAAGTCGTCTGTTTAACTGCTGATCAAGACTATTGATGGGACTGACAACTATGTTCGGTGTAAAAATATTTGTTTGTTTGTTTTCTATGCTCATAAGAGCTTAAAAATGGGATGTTTCTGTGTATGTGTGTTCTCATCTCTCAACTACAGCCAGTTATGGCACTGTTTATTAATGGATGCACTGACAAGATCATGCAAACAAGATCAGTATTACTGTATTTTCATTTCTCTGTGTGTGTGGGAGTTTGAGCAAAATTAGTAAATTCAGCAGGAGATTTGTCTGTTTAGACTTTAACGGCTAGAAATTAGTACCGGGACGGGACGGGGGGGGGCAGATGTGGCAGGGCAGGTGAGATCTCAGATCACCCTCACCTGCATATACAGTCATCAACCGAACTTCTTACGAGAGGGAGGGGGAAGTAAACACGCTAATATGGTCCCGTAATTTCACAAGATGTAGTGATGTTTCTCTGGATCAGGTCTGTAATCATTCTATTAAAGTTGTATTTATTGGGAGTGGCTGCTGGCTCTGACGTTCTTTTGTGTGGGTGGAGACCGTTACGACACAGGAAATCTGTGATCTCAGCAAAAACCAATATTCTTTGGAACAGTTTACACAGAGTTCAACATTTTATAAATTGTATGTTTGTTTTTTATTTCTCGACATTCATTTTTCTTTCGTAAAGCATTAGATAAAAAAAAACAAGTTTGGCCACCAAACCAACAAAAATTACAAAAGTGCTATGGAAATATTTTTAGTAAATTATACATTTGATAAAATAACAAATTATTAACAAAACAATGTTGAGACTATTAAAACATTAATTTGAACAAAATTAAGGCCATTTCTTAGATTTTACATTACATTATTTACATTTTACCCCAGTAAATTATTTGCAGGTTGTACCATAGTTTTTATACTATTAAATATTATAATTATAATATTAAAACCATCTCTCTGCAATAAACCATGTGTGCAAAAAATTATATTGTCACAAAATCTTTTATGTTCCATGTAAATGTACTAAAACAACCATATCCTTTATCAATTCCCGATCCAAGCTGTTATGTGTTGAGGGCAGTTAGATATTTCAGAAGAAGCACTATAAACATCAAGACAATGTTTTTATACTGGTGGACCTGGAATAGAAATACATTATTTCAGATAAACAGTTCAGGATCCAGAAGCACCTGAAAATGTTTTGCAGATCCAGCTATGTTCAGTTTATCTAAATATGTTGAAATACACACTGAAAACACACACAGCTCATAACTTACCCGCAGGCTGTGTGCGGCGAGTGGCAACAAATGAAAGTATCACACTAACAAGTGAGAGATATGAGACCAGAAGACCACACACCTGAAACACAAACACCAGAAAAGCTTACAATATTATTACAAGCAGTTGTTGAAATGAAATGCTGCAAAATGAGAACACCACCACAAAACCAATCTTTGACATACATTTTTGTTTAATTTTCATTTTACTGGAATTTTTTAACTGTGATGAAGCCCTTACTGAGGCGGCAACCAGAATGGGGGTGTCATAAGACTTCACAGCAGCTACAATGGAACCGGTGGAGATGAAGATGAATCCCAATGTATCCAGCACAAACTCCTTGAAGAACAAACAGAACAATATTCTTCATCATAATTTCCATAATCAAATACAGTTATGCAAATTCATGCTTATAATGTGGGTAGCAGCTAACATGAAAAATGTAAAGTGGGGAAAAATATGGGAAATTGACATGTCCTGTAGTGTGACATGCTATAGGCCTACTCCATACAAATAATTTTAAACTATCTTTATGACAATTATTACACTAAACAATTGTTCAACTAAAATCTTGATTCCCCTGGTTGGAAAATACATTTAAGCTGCTAACTAGTTTTGGACAGACTCGTTTCTAGCTGGTCAACTACCTTATTCCAAAATAAAAACTTCTTGACGACTGTGCTTGTTAGTTGGAAAGTGTCTAAAAATCGCACGAGCTTCTGGATTTGATCTATCAAAAAGTCCACGAACGATAACGCGTCAACTATTCAAGTGAGCTTTAGTAAGAATAGTGATCTGAAACAGATATGCGGAACACAATACTCACGGCTATCGTCCAGTTCACAAATAATGCCCTTTTCGGAATCCCAAATACAGTCAGGAATAGAAAAAGGGCGACCGTGATGGAGTAACCGAGCGTGACCCCTTCCAAGAAACCGTAAGTGTAGAAGCTGTTGTACCACGTGGAACGAACGCAAGCGAACGCTATCAGGAGAATCACCTGCACACACAAACAAAATGCTGTTTCTGCTAGTATTATAGTAACTGTTAAGATTCACAATGACAATTAATAGCATATTATAACTTACTGGTATTATAATTGACAAAAATGAAACGCTGAACGGCGTGTTCAGTGGTCTGATACTGTCATGTGGTGTCGATTTGAAATACTTACGAGCTGAGCGACCTTCAGAACTCCTTGTTTGGATCGTAAGTAGTCCAGAAATAAAATCCCCATCATCGTTTAGTGGATGATGTCTAACAATACTCTGCAACGACGCGACGCCACACAACCGCGCTCGTCGAGTATGATGTGGTCAGGAAACTGCATCTGACACGACATCACTCGCGTTGCTCAATTTCACATCATGATTCATAAGTCATACTGTGCCTTAATACCTGAGAGCGTGAATCACAATTCGTTGGAACATAACAGATTAATTCATCATGTATCTGATTCTGATCACATTCCTGTATTAAACACAAGCACACCTTTGATTTAGTGTCAGTGCATGGATGCACTTTTGTAAACTTCCTCTTCTAGTTTAATTATGCAGTTTTACCTATTGTGTGCAGCCATATGAGTTTGACATTTACAAAAATAAGAAATAAATGAGATCTGCTTTCAAAGGACAAATATAATGACAGCTTTCATTTGACACAGAGTTGCACTTATGCTTTGTGAAACACAACAAGGCTTTCATAATAAGTCTGGTAAATCCAAACATCATGCATTTTCGGCATAATTTATTAGCATCCATTCAATAAAATTTAAATAATGTAAGTTATGCATGTCCATATTAAATATGAGAAAGATATCAAAATATCCTTTGTGCATTAGACAAATCTGTATGTGTGGAATGGTTGCAAATACATAGGGCTACAGAGCAAAAGGTACATTTCTTAATTTTTAATATGAAAGACAATCATCAGTATTAAATATTTTTTCAAGTTTAGTCCATACCTGAACAATGTAAGGATGAGTCATAATTTTAACATTTGATTAAAAACTACAATCCAGAACATTTTATTCATCTCCTCTGTGCCAGGATTTGTAACTGAAGAACGCACTACCAGCGTAAGTCAGAGATACTAGGAATGCAAAAAACTAGGAAAGAGAGAAAAAAAGGCAAGCGTTAAAAATTTGATGCAATGTAAATGGAAAAAAAAAAAGGATTTCACTTGGAAATGACATTGCACACAATCAAGCATGTAACCACATATTCTGGGCAGGGGAGATCAATTAGGGCAGATCAGTTATCAGATTTAAAACTACTCAAAACTCATCACTTGACCACAAATATCAATTCCCCTCAAAGTTATGTTGTTTACAGCCTTGCACACAATTATGTACTTCAAACTGATTATTACCGTCGATGCTGCCCAACAGTTGAAATCATGATGACCTTTGACCCCCCGGTTCACTAACGTTGCCTCAACAACAGCAGCGGATGTGTACAATAAAGCAGCAGTGCAGTTAAAAATGAGAACCTGGGATGGCAGGGACAGAGCTACAATTATTTAAGACAATTAGCAAAACTTGTTCCTTAAAAACCATTTAGCCACGTTGTTTTGAAGGTCACTAAGATAATTTGGGTAAGTTTAGACTTGTTTTTCTAAATCAAAATGCAGAACTATTTGCACATACCATCGTGGCATCCTTTTTCTACAGCTTTGTAGAGACAAGAATCAACTATAGAACTGTATAGAAGTGCACCTACCACTGTAGTCCAGGGAATGTGTCGGATTTGTCCTCTGGCCAGTTTGATGATGAGAAGGAAGAGGGTGAGAAGCCAATAGAAGACAGTCACAAACATCACCCATCCAAATGGGGAAAATCGGAAATACTCTGTGCTTGCAATCAGTGCCCATACCAGCAGGCCCAAAATCTGAAGAATAAAAGAATTCCTGTTGCTTTTAAATGTTTAATCATCTGGAAAACCTAAACAGAAATGCTGTAGGACAGTGGTTCTTTTTAACCCCTCACCCCCCCTTTTTTTTTTTTTTTTACTCAAAATTTCTACCGAAAAATATTTTAGACATTGACAATGACAAAAATGTAAATTCATAATAAAAATGACCGTGGAGCTATAAGATTTTATTCATTTAGATTACTTTTCCCACTTTTTAAATTATAATTCCAGAATTTTCTAGACAGTAGGAACCCTTTTCCTCGAAGAAAAAAAACAGTTGAGGGGATTAAATTAAAATAAGACATATCTCGATTTTTAGTTATTGTTAAACATCTTGGTTTAAAGTAGCTTATTTTAATGCTTTTTTGCCTTTAATTCTAATTTATAGCCTATAAAAATGTTGCCTATTTATAGACAATATAGAATTTTAGATTAAAAGAAACACACAAAAAATAAGTAAATAAACTTATTCCATAATAAAATTAACGCCATTAAAATGCCAATTTGTAGTATCTTTTACATATCTGGAAAAAAGGTGTATTTGAGATTTTGATGGGCTGTGGCAAACCTGCATTGAATTGGAACTATAAAAGCAGAGTCCTCTAGTTCTACTGAATCTCAATCTCACCCTTGTTCCCAGTTAGATCAGATAAAAGTCACAAACATATTTTTTGCTTGAAACATTATGAACAGCAGCTACGCTAATTCTTTTCTATCTGCCTTTCTGTTTCTATCCCGGGATGCCCATCTCGAGGTATCTAGAGATTACACCAGCTCCAGCGTGGATCCAGACTCATAGAAAGACTTCAGATGACCCAACTCCTTTGAAGAGATGATGCTGACCCCTGCGAGGACCCCAGATGACGCCAACTTGAATCGACATGCACAGCTGCCAAAATTTCTCTATATTGTAATCATTATGATCACACTTGTAATAATCGCTTTAATGAGCTTCTGCCTAAAATTAATTCATGTTAGCTAGCTGTATGATTCTATTACCTTGAACTGTTCATTTGTGAAATGAACATTACTTGGGACACATTCCCTTCTCTTTTTAATGTAGACCATGATTTTGTGTAAAGCTGCTTTGAAACAATGTGTATTGTGAAAAGCGCTATACAAATAAATTTGAATTGAATTGAATTGAATAGTTCAAAATGCGGTTATTGGACCATAGGATTAAACCAGCCATTTTCCATTTAAATACATAGCTCTATCACAATCTCACTTCCTCAGCTACACATTGGCCTTATCTTCCCTGCATTGAAACAGAAAGAGGAGCATTCACACCGACCACAATCACACGCTCCAAAAACAAGTTTCACTGCCAGGTTCATGTTAGAATCAGCAAAAAAGGGGGAAAATGGGCTCTTGCAGTTATACAGAAATTAATATGAGTTGTAGGCTATAGCCTATAGGCTCTTCATTAATGATCTTGTACACAAATCTCATGATCTTTTAAGTTTGTTATGGGGACTTTGCAGCTCACATAATGAAGGCTATGCATACAAATTAGGTGTCCATATCTTTAAAAACATAAGATTACAAACCCTTAATATGCATGCATATTGCATGCGTGTGGACCAGAAGCCCTGCAGTCATTACTACTTCCTCCTGATTGCATAGGCAGGGGTTTTTACAGCTGCTACAGTTGTGTCTCTTGCAAAACAGAAAATTTGCCTTTTAATGACAAAGGGAACAAGTTAGAAAAATATGCGATAAACTCAAATCAACATGCAACCCATTGTTGACAATTAACCTGATTTATTGTTTTAAAGGTGAATAAACTTACACCGTGCAAAATAGCAAAGTTTACAATTTTACAATTCGCGTTAAAAGAAAGATGACAATTTCTTTTAACACGTACGACTTCGAATGGGCGTTTACCTTAAGTCACTATTTGAGGTAAACAGTGCCGCATAACTTCGTTTTGGAGAGGAGAATAGCCTACATTCGGTTGCCTAGCAACCACGCCGTCCAGCGCACGTAATGGCTCTTAACAAAGCGCTATTCTACTTGTGCAAATTCCAGGGGAAAAATCAAAAGGAAAGATAACAGAAAAGACAAACAGTAGAAACGTTTCCCTTACCACTAACAAAAAGTCTTTACGACAAGCTTGTTGGTTTTCTTCCTCAACTGCCCATTTTATTCGAATGCAAGTTTTAATAAAGTTCTGTAAAGTACTCACAACTTCGACAAAGATGAGGTACTCGGACACGTTCAGGACGGACTCTTTGTCGTACCACGGGGTTCCTGTGCTTGAATTCCCGCATTCCAGGTAAGGGCTGCTCACGGTGGTTATTACAGGTCTAGAGTTTGGATTCTCCGCCATAAATGCGACCCAAAATCTTTCTGCTCCACTCCTATCAAGCTATTATTATATTAACCTATTATTATAATGTAAACTAATTATTTAACCCCACTTGCAGCTACAGAGGATGGCAATTCCATACTTTTCGTAAATCCTAGCTCCACTGCAAACTATCAAAAAACATTTTTATTTGCATACTGAGGTTGCTGCAGAAAAGACTCCGCCCAAAGACCGCCCCCATCCTCAACCACGGTTGACTTCCTCTAGAAATACGGGATGGTCCTCACTGCAGAACACAAGATCCAGGGGGCGTGGTTGGATCCAGATCCAACTCCTCCCACCTTACATATACCTAAACCTAACCCGTCTCAACCCCTTGATCCCTAAAAACCCCACCTCTCCACCCCTCAAACCCACCATCTCCACCCTCCTAGATGTGAATCCAAACCCCCGCCCCTGGATCTTTTGTTTCTGCTTGAGGGGTCTACCCTGGGAAAATAACACCTGATCATGTTAGATCTACTTGGATTTCCAAAAAGGAAAATTGACAAACATTTTTTTATGAAAATTAACCTATTTAGAAAGCAAGTGTGTGAAAAAAGGCTGCTTTGATAGACATTGAAATAAAATATATATATATATATATTTTTACAGTGATGCGAATTGTATGCCGGGGCACGTGCACATTGTCCAGTGAAATGTACATTACGGACTCGTGGCGCATCATCACTACAGATTCTTGGGAAAAATGAAATTGGGGTGGTTTCTCATTAAAAAAAAAACTCCTCCACCTAGATGGAACCACGGCAGTCAAATAAAACCTCTAGACACAGTTTCACTGCAAAATGAAAACCATAGAATGGACACAGGTAAAAAAGATGATTTTAGAGGGTGTAAAATTCGATGGTGCAGTTTTTAAAAATGTTTTTAAAGACAATATATATGTAATATAAAAATATAAAATATACTCTACTATTCAAAAGTTTGAGGTCAGTACGATTTTTTTTTTTTTTTTTTTTTAAAGAAATTAATAGTTTTATTTAGCAAGGATGCATTGAATTGATTAAAGTGACAGTAAAGACATGTATAATTTTACAAAAGAGTTCTTTTTACAAATAAATTCTGTTCTTTTGAACTTACTTTTCATCAAAGAATTCTGAAAATGTAATCATGTATTTCCACAAAAATGATTAAGCAGCTGTTTTCAAACATTGATAATAATAAGAAAAGTTATTAGCATCAGCATCTTAGAATGATTTCTGAATGACCAATGTGACACTGAAGACTGTTTGAAAATTCAGCCTTGCCATCACAGGAATAAGCAGCGTTTTAAAATATATTTACCAGTAAACAGTTATTTTTATTGTTCACAGTTTTCCCTTTCTGGTTTTTTAAAAAACCTGTATTTTTGATCAAGTAAATGCAACATAAGGAGACTTTTCTGTTAAAAAAATATTACGTTGAGCCCTAAACTTTTAAAACAAAGTACTGTACTATGTACTATAATATACAAGTAAACTACTACTTTATTACTACTACTAATAATAATAATAATATACTGTTGAGCTACCTTTGATGTTGTTGATGAAATTGAAAATTTTTTATGTTAAGTGCTGTTTTAAGGTTGCTCTTTAAGGTTGTTTAAAGAAGTGTGTCTTTAAACAATGGGATTTTAAAAAAAAGAAGCAAATCCAGCAAAAAATTTGATCAGTTTGTGTTGTTTGGACTTTTATAAACTCCTGTACCTAAACTACCGGTTCTGCACGCAGTTAATAAATGCACACAGTTTTATGCACAATCTTAACAGCTCCGTTCAAACACTTTTTCTCTGTGTATGTGCAGTTTTAATGATTGACATAATTTACAGAAAAAAAATCTCTTTTACTGTCACATATAAATGATTAATCCATTAATGTTCAGATTCATAACCCATATTATTCTGACACACATTCATTACTCAGTCAAACGCTCTGTGCATGTGATATTTGTTGTATCAAATTTAATATTCCTCTTTGCACTTTCTTCGCTGCCTTGAAGGCGGATTAATGAGAAGAAGTCTAATTGGCTGAAATTGGATTGATAAGTGGCTGCCGCAAATTTGCACAGAGAAAGTTATTAATTTTAATCTGTTTTTTCCTTTAAGTGGATGTGTGTGATGGAGCTGCTGCTGAATGCTCATTTAATAGGGAAAAAAAAGCATTTTGGCAGATAGGCACTGGAAAGGGAATGAAACAGAGAAAGAGGAGTACAGAGGAAAGAGAAAAAGTTAGAAGGCAAATGTTTTGAAGCCATCTTTCTGGTTTGGAGGCATCTGTACCAAGCCTTTCACAGATTAAATCAATTTATACAAAGCGAGTGGGAACACTGGATGACATTAGCAAGGACTGCATTGATATTTTTTACTCCAAGGTGCATGAAGAGCTCTATACGTCTAAAACACCAAAGGATGAATTAGAACAACAAAACCTCATGTGCTGTGTGCAGTATGTCTGTGTTTGTGTGAGGTTACCCACATAAAACAGAGAGCCATGTCCTTACAGGCCCCTCTCCCACCTGTGCTGAGACAACAAAGAAAAAGGAAAATTAATGTTTCCCTGAGATATAAAACAGAGAAAGCGAATCCAAGGGAGAAACATGTCTAATCACACTCTTTGTGTCCAAAAACATCACACAGAAGGCCCTTAATAAAAGTGAGAACTGGTCTATTGCATTCAAGACTGAAGAAAAATGAAAGCTGGTCTGATTATTGCATTAAGGTCATACTTTTACTCACAATTCAGATCTAGAACAAATATGGCACAACTGTCTTATTGCTGCATGCCTTGAAAGCTTCTACAGCAAATTTAGGGGTGCAATAGTGCTAGAAACACTTTTTTCTGGTCTCAAAGCATATGAGGATTAAAAATATATATATTTGAAAATTGCTGGAGAAATTAAATGGCAAAGAAGTTTGTTTTGATTAAAACATATAATTATAAAGGCAGCTAAAGGTTAAATTGGGTAAAAGGCCCCCAGGGGCACAATAATAATGTGTCCTCAGCTGCAATTACTTCTGATATAATAACATTCAACTTCATATGTCAAGCTTCAATGATTTTATTAGCTTCAAACTCAAAACATTTTAATCTAAGAGTAACGAAAAAGAAGCATATGTATATTAAGGATGGACGTGTCTTGAACAGACAAGAGACAAAGAACAAAGAAGAAAAAATTGACAGTTCTCTTCTGAAGTGAGCAGTGAGTGATTGTTTTACAAGGTGGCAAATAAATGAAATATATATTCATACTACTGCACCAAAACTCCATCTCATTAATCCTTGGAAGAAATATTTGATAACACAATTCATATGAAAATAGGCTTAATCCATATTTAATCTGTGTCGGAGTAGTTGGTGCAGGAATTGTGTGCTTGTGGATGAATGTGTGACTGGGGTTGCTCTTCATCGCTCATATCACTGTATCGCTGCTGTCATTCCTGTTTATCATTGACTTTGACAAATTCCGATGAAAAGGCAAGGAAGGACGACAGACACTTACACAAACTCATGCACATACAAAGTGGTTTTATACTTGTAAAAGGCAGTCTTTTATGAGGAGTAGGATGCAACTTGAGGTTTGATTCAACTGAACTCATGGCAAAATGAGGAAAATATGAAGGAACACTTTTTGATAAGATCTCTTTAAACCATCAAAGCTTACAATACATGGAAAAATACTATAATATACTATATTAATCTATAAATCAAAAATAACTTTTTGGCATAGTGGTTCACACTCATGCTTCTGATACATTGAACCATGGTGCTCACGTGGGAAATGCAGGTTCAAGTAAGGCCTGCATTGCCCCTGCTCCCATCTCTCTTTCCTCAATAATTTAATGTCTAATTCTACTGTCCAAGTACTAAATCACCCCCTGAAATAAGGTTTATATAATATTAAATCCATAATGGATGTATTTACAGTGCCCCAAAAAGTATTTACACATTTAAGTCACTAAAATATCTGAATAATTCATATATTATTTAAATATGACTTGTGTTGAAAAAAATTAATAAATAAGTAAATAAATAAATCACCCCCTGGATTACTTAGAAAATGAAGATTATATAATGTTTAATCCATAATGAATGTATTGACAGTGGCCCCAAAATTATTTAGACACATAAGTAATAAAAAATATATATAAATAAGTCATACATTATTTAAATGTTACTTAAAACAAACATACAAACAAACTCCCAGAAAATCAATAACTTCAAATGACTGAAGGTCACTGATATTCAGAGACACATATTCATAAACTGTCCTGTCTTTTTAAAAATCTTTCTGTAGTGTGTGTGTGTGTGTGTGTTTTATGGCCTCTAGAAGCCAGCAACAATGAGTCCAGGCAAACTTTATTACCACTGTCTAGTGTGTGCAAAGAGATAGAGAGAGAGAGAGAGAGGCGAGAAGAGAGAGAGAGACTAGAGTCTCTTGGGGGAACCAGAGATCCCAGTGGCCCTCATTATCTGCCTATTTGGTGTCACTTGTGGTCAAGCATAAATATGTATTGAAAGATCAATGTTTGTGAGTGTGTGGATGCGGGTGTGTGTTTGCTCAGTCCCAACATGGGCCTGTATGCTCATTGAGACACAGGCCAGACTCTGTTTACTTCAAAGAGACCCTTGTTCACAGCCAAGAATTATGTGTATTAGTGTCATATTCATTTACAAAAACCCATTACAGTCTAAATACTCTCTCAAGCCACAAACAACAAGAGCCACAGATCCATACTACAAATTACGTTATTCCTTCATGATGAACATTACTTTGACTTGCTTAGTGCACAAATCGTATTAAGGTGCATATGTTTTCACTCAGGATCAAAGACATTTCTTTCATATGGGTGCACGCTTTCAAAAATCACACATTTATAAAACCCCTCATTTCATTTCAGCATTAGTTGCATCTCTTTCACTCTGTAAATGGCTGCATCTCGGCTTTTTGCATAAAATAACTTGCTCAGTTGAGAGCCTAACCAACCATATTTCCCTTGGGAGAGAAAACAGAGAGGAGGCTTTCTTGGGCCCCCTGCAAAATCTTCTGGGAGCTGGAGGGAGTGTCTGGTCATCAAAAAGGGGCGTGGTTGCATCCAACCATCAAAAAATCTCCAATCCCCTGGGCCCAGGCCTCCCGTCCAATTCATTCGCAGGAGCTGTCAGTCAAATGAATCGCCTCACTTTCAGACACTGAAGTGCAGCATTTCTGTTCCCAATTAAATGATGGACTCGCTCCTCAAGTACAACATATACATAAATGCAGCTGGTCCACAAAAGGGTCATTCATTAGTCTACTCTTCCCACCCTCTGGGATTTTAGAGTTGTCGAACTTCATAGCCCTGGGCTATATTTGATGAGGTGATCGAATTTGAGGTTTTTGCATTTTTTATCTGCTGATACAGAAGCAATTTACAGAAGAACAAAATCTATCGAGATGGAAAATAAAAACATTTGATGATGTTTTTATGGATAATTGATTAAAAAGTACCTGCTCCATATGACGAAGTCTCAGGCCGAGAAATGTAAAGTTGCCCTGGGATTTGTCAGTGACTATTTCTGCAGTAGGTGGTGACACATGACATTTTGTATATCACGAGTGAATTAATGATTCATTCACTGAACTGATTCATTCAAAATACTGATTCATTTAAATATAAAATAAGTATCTTAATGAAAGAGGCTTTGAATCATTTGTTCAACCAATTTGTTCAAAAACGCTAATGCATTCAAGAATAAATAATGAATGACTCACTGAATCATTCAACATATCAACCGATTTGTTCAAAAACACTGATTAATTCCAAAATGAAACAAGTTACTATACAGTATATGAGGGTGTCACTGAATCCCTCAATTAACTAATTCATCCAAAAACACTGAGTCTAAAAAATAGATGTTTTAAATAAAGTTGTTTATGAGTTATTTAAGAGTGTGTCATTGAATCATTCAATAAGCCGATTTGTTCAAAAATACTGATTCATTGAGGAATGAAACAAGTGTCTTTATGAGAGATTTAATGAATCATTCAATCAAACAATTTGTTCAAAAACACTGATTTACTGAGGAATGACCTAGTATCTTCAGAAGTGATTCATTAAATAATTTAATCAACTGATTTGTTCAAAAATTAATTCAGAAATGAAACATCACTACTGGGTGTTGCTCAGAAAGATTCAAGGATTGATTTTTCATTTAGAATTATTTTCATTGGTGGAGCAAAAAAAAAAGTCACTGGCAATATTTTGGCTAAAATGTAAGTTACGCAATATTAACAGCAATCTTCCAGAGCACCCAAACAACTACATGAATATGTGCTAAAATGACTCCTCATTTTATATGCAGTAGGACATTTTGTCTGATTTATACATGTCAAACATCAAAACTCAAGACAGACAAGAATTGTTTCACGTATGTTACTCATGTGGATTACTTTGTGTAGGCTTGTAAGTTGAGCTTTCATTAGCAATAGAGATCTCACTGGAGACTGAGGGATTGTCAATCACAATGATCTCTGCTGTGAGAAACACACATTGTCTTTGCTCTCTCACCAAGACATGCACACATAACAGAGCTGCTTATTAGAGCAGATAGGGGAGTCTGGGAGGTCGTCGGGTCAAGAGATCACAGGTCACCGTGTCTGATTTCCCTGTGCACTGTCATGGGTTGGAGGGGGTGTGGTTTGCGATAAACCTGCCTCTGGCACTAAGACTTAGAATCTCTTCTAGCAAAGCATGATTGACACCTCTGCTGCCTCCAGCCTAGTGTGAGGGTTGTGAAGGTCACATATACAGTATGTTTCAGAGAATCAATGCACACACACACACACACACACAGTCACACTGCTCAAGGCCTGTAAATGCTGCTGGAGGTGAAGATGCATTGAGGATATGAATATGAATATCAATTACATTATAAAGAATTTGCATATCTGCATGCATGATTAAGACTTAATATCTGAAATATATAATCTAAGATGCAATAAACCAGTTCTTACTTTATCTAGGAAAAATCCTCTTTGTGCTACTGTGCACCAAAGACAGGTGATATTCTAGTCTCACTTCTCTGAGGACCCCTTCTGCCCCCATTTTCCTTTCCTTCATTTCAGTGCAACAAAGGATCTACTTAACAGATAATTACAGCCCAAGGCTGGCAGAGATTAAGAGACACTGGAAGAAAGAAAGAGAGAATATCAACTGAAATTGAGTTTTCCGAATATATTTCTCCCAGATATTATATATTTATCTAGGCTTCTTCTTCTTCTACTTTTTCTTGTCATTTGCACCTACTGTTTCTTTTCTCTCTCTCGCTCTGTTTTTCACACGTTCATCAAACAACTGTGGTAAGTCAGAATCATTCAACAATTACAGTGATTCATGGCTTCTTCTCCTGTTATTGTCACTTGCACTGCTTGCCACATTTATAGTGTAGCCTTCTCTGTCAGCGACGAGGGATTCACATGTGATAAATGCAGGGAAATAGTTAAGATGGTCACTGCAATCACCTGGATCCAGTCCGTATCCAGTCCAGATGGTGGATCAGCACCTAGAAACGACCTCTACAGCCCTGAATGTCAGTGGAGACCATGTCAACTAGACAAACCCTAGAGACAGATTCCCTGTGAAGACCTTGTTGGCCATCAGGCACAAGACCACGCGCACTAAAAAAAATAACCAGACGAGTCCTCTGCTCAATCTGACCTGTGTTGCAGCCTGAAATTAAACCACACCATGCTGGTTCCATCTTGCCAGAGGAGAACTGGCCCCCCAACTGAACCTGGTTTCTCCTAAGGTTTTTTTCTCCATTTCTGTCACCGATGGAGTTTTGGTTCCTTGCCACTGTCACCTTTTGCTTGCTTATTTGGGGACACAATTTCTGGCAACATTGACTTGATTGCATAGACACTATTAGAAGAGAACTGAACTGAGCTGGATGATGACATTACTGAATCAACAATGAATCAACTTTAACTGTCTGTTTTCTATATTATCCTCTTGTATAATCAGCACACATTTGTCCCGTTTAACACTGTAAAGCTGCTTTGACAATCTGTATTGTATAAAGCACTATATAAATTAAAGCGACTTGCCTTGATTAATAATAATAATAGTAGTGCTTTACCTGATTCCCAAAGAATAATGTTATTGCTCAAATTCATTCACTTTCATACTGCATGCATCAAGACGATGTTTGTCTCACAACGTATTTTAAAATTGCTTTAAAATTACCTTAAAAATAGAATAGTAAAATGAACACAAATTAAACAAACTGACATCACAATAACAGTATATTAAGTTATAAAAGCTTTACAAAAAAAGTAGATCATTTTGTCTTTGAAAAAATTGTTGTGAAATATTTCATTTCTCAGACTTTGGTTTTGTGACAAAAGTGAACACAGTTTGAAACATTGTTGAGATCTCTTTTGGAGCTCCAGGGGTAGGCTACATTTGAGACTTTTACTCAAATCAAGTCTCCATTTGCTTGCAACTCTCAATTTTATCTCATTGCTGTCTAAGAGAAACAGCTGTGATATTACAGAGATCTTGTGTGATTTTTATATCCTGTCGGTTGGTACTGGAGCGCTGACATCCTTATTAACAATATCATACTGCCTCATACGATCTCTCAAGCTCTCTTTGCACAGATAATATAGCTTCTCTCTCCTCTCTCTTAACTAAAGCGCTTGTACATTAGCAGAAAACTCAGTGTCTCTGGGTTTATCTCTTAGTTCATCTCTTTTATCTGAGTAAAAAGCAGGCTTTCATCTCCCTTTTTCAAGTGTGCGTCTGTCCCCACCCAGCCTCTCTGCTCAACCAACAGAAACCTGCACACATGTGCACGGATGTGCGTGAGCACCAGAGTGCCTTTAAGTGCCTCTCCTGCCATAAATCCCCTGGTTGCCAGG
Source organism: Sinocyclocheilus anophthalmus (assembly GCA_018155175.1). Classification (NCBI taxonomy): domain Eukaryota; kingdom Metazoa; phylum Chordata; class Actinopteri; order Cypriniformes; family Cyprinidae; genus Sinocyclocheilus; species Sinocyclocheilus anophthalmus. The sequence goes on along the minus strand of JADLZN010005697.1, from coordinate 231,369 downwards.
CAACAGGCCCCTTGCTCTTGTCAAGCGGCTGATAGCCATGTCCTCTCTCTCTCTGTTGTGTTGTGTGTGGTTCAGGGGCCTTCCCACCTTTTATACACTGCAACAATACTTAACCGCAAACGATGGTGAAATCTCCAGTGCTATGAAAAAAAATTTGTTGTGTCAGCTCAATTACTCATACAGCCCAGCTGTATATTTATGGTGTTAGGAAAATGTGTTTTGATGGATTTTTGAATTGCTGGGTTGTTCTGTGAGGTTGCTAGATGGTTATTATGACCAAGTCAAAAATACTCAAAAACTCATGATCCGCTATAGATGCTTCTCTAGAAACAGCTCTTTTTCAGTGAAACTCTAAAACTGAAACCCCAATTTAAGTTAATACAAAAAATTAATATAATATTGGTATTTTTCGCTCTAATGCACACACACACACCCCTTTAATTTAATAAGTGTAATGTCCAAATAGTTCAGTTATTATGTATATAATATAATATAATATGTGCTGTCTGATAAATTTTATGCATTAAAACCGTTTGCACCGGTAGTTCCAAGTCATTATGTGCTATATAGTAAGCAATTATATAATTTTTTTAAAATTTGCCTCATTTGTGCATACTTAGTATAATTATTACTGATAATTAATAGTAATTGGAGATTAATTTTTTCTCACGACAAATGTTCATTTTGAATCAGATTTGCGGTGGGAGACGTGAACTCAGTAAAGTCTCCTGGACGACTCACCGATTGAGTCTAATAATTCAAACCATTAACTCATGAGCGAGGCAGTTTCGTGAATCTTTTCGACCGACATAATCACTCACTGGCAGTGTTGGGGGTAACGCATTACAAGTAACGTGAGTTACGTAATCAGATTACTTTTTTCAAGTAACTAGTAAAGTAACGCATTACTTTTTAATTTAGAAGGAAATATCTGAGTTACTTTTTCAAATAAGTAACGCAAGTTACTTTTTTTTCCAGTTTATTGATTGACAGCTCTGCTGTCCTCATGTTGAGAGAAATCAGAAGATTTTACTGTAGTTCTAATATAAATATGAATATGCATTAATTCATATCACTCACACAAAAAAAACACAGATTCACTATTCCTCAAAATGAATAAAAAATATGCAACTCAGAATATGATGCAAACTGCAATAATTAAATGTTAAACAACAAATATGCTTTATGTATTTAATCCCATTCTATTTGCTTCTGACCTTCAATGATCCAGTTCAACCGTACTAATAAGCAAAAATTACTGTAGACAAACATCTGTGTCTTTTTTTTTTAAGTGTGTTGAAATGTCTTCTTCTGCCTTCTACTGTACGGACGTAATTTTACTTTCCCTTCAGCCTGAGGCTTATTCATTACACTTTTTGGTGTGAAGGGCTTTTATATTTGCTATAAATAAAACTTTTATTTTACAAACAAACAAGCAAGATTTTAAAAGTAACGCAAAAGTAACGTAACGCATTACTTCCATAAAAAGTAACTAAGTAACGTCATTAGTTACTTTTTTATGGAGTAACGCAATATTGTAATGCATTACTTTTTAAAAGTAACTTTCTCCAACACTGCTCACTGGTTCATAAGAGCCATTTTTTTCGCGAAGCGTAAAAAGCCATTTGTTGAAATAGCTTTAACGGCATCGACCTTAGCAAACACTGCTAATAAATCAAACAATTCGAGTTACAGTTCACGTTTGTGTTGTTTTAAAGGCTACTTGTAATACTCTATCGACGTTCCTCTCACGCCTCATATGGCTCCAGAGAAAGAAACATGAACTGCAGTAAACTATTGTCTAGCTTGACACTTGCCGTCTTCACAGCGCAGCGCAGGGACTGACAGACACTAGATCATGATCCGTCTATGAGCTTTGATCTCACGGACTGTCTCTCAAACACACAGACGTCCACACAGGTGTGTTGCCTCGAGGTAAGGGAATATATGTGGGAGGGAAGGTCAGAGAGTTTTTGGGCTGTCTGTCTCTCTCTCCAGGGCAGCCGAAATCTCCCGTATTCTGTCTTACCTTGCTTTCTGGGATCTGACGATGTGACTTTTAAGAAAGTGTTACATTTGCGTGTAACTTTTTGTGCATTTCTAATTGAGCGTCTAGCCTATGGGTTTTGCCCTGTGGACTTAATACTCCATCAAACACTTTTAACACTTTTAATTTGTCCATTACATTAATTGTACAATAGTGGACATAAATACATGCATCACAGGGAAATTCTGTCATTTTTTTCTTTACATTTCCCCCACATTATTATGGTTGATAGCATAGTTAGATGCAAATAACAGCAACAAACATTTCTCGAATGAAAGGGCTGACTACTTTGTCTTGTTCGGTTAATTTCATTGCTAGCATTTTTGTGCTCTAAATACAAAGTTTGATTAGAAATGACACAAAATAAAAAATGTTTGGTTCTCAAGTGATATTTACACCACTGTTCAAAAGGCAGATTCTGTTCGTTTGAAAGAAACTAATACTTTTATTCAGACATTTATAATAATAATATTATTTTACAATATTACTGTATTTAATCAAATAAATGCAGTCTTGGTGGACATAAGAGACTCTTTCAAAACCATCTTACTGGCCCCAAACATTCGAATGGTAGTGTTCATTCATTTTTCTTTACACATCACGTCTCATATTTTATCTCAGGCTTTTAACACTGTTGACACTATTGTCACCCTCAAGTACACTAAAACAATAATATATTTATAAAACTTTATTAGGGGCCAAAAATGTTGGATGCGGTGGAAGTGACGCCACAACTGAGAATATGTATATAAAAATTAAAAAAAGTTTCCAAGACATTTATAATGTGGCGATTATTAAATCAAAAGAACAAAGTTGAAATAATTTTATTTTTATTTTTATGAACCCCTAGTGACTAATGTTGAATAAAACACATACATAGCTCAGGATCTTTTGTGTCTTTGGGTCCTGTACTTTCCAGGCTCATGTAAGTCCATTGTATAGACATGTTTTCCTGCCCCCTGTCCAAACTGGGCAAATCCATCCCCCTCTCTTTCTATCTGAAGAGGGGGATGAGTGTGTTTTTTTGTGGAGGCGGTGAGGGCTGCTCAGCACAAAGCACTCTGGCAACACTTCAAACTACAGCCGCTGTTTGGCAAGGCCTCAGTGAAATTCCTCTCCCAACAGAAAAAAGAGGCGAAGAGGCAGAAAATGGAGACGTTCATAAAACTTCCAGAGCACAAGTTAAAATGCTGATGCATTACAGCTCATTTAATGGTAAACCAATCAATGTTGTACAGATATAGATTCAAGCAAACAAAAAAATATGCGAAGAACCTTAAAGATAACCTCAGATATAAAATGTACACTTTCCTGTAAACATGTAATCTATAAAATGGTAACTCTATAAGGGGCAAAAGACATGTAACTTCAACAAATCACTTAAAAAGCACATCAAACATGAGATTAATGCATCATATCAGAACTGCTGCTGTTTAAGTTAATTAAATCCTACTGACTTGAATCAGCCAAGCTCAAGACATCCGTTAAGATAAACACGCTCTCTCTGATCCGAGGCTCATATGGACCCGATTTAGAAAAAAGGGGGTAGCTAACAAACCCATATGCATGCACAAGTGCAGATTTCATCGCCTGCCCTCGTCCCCACACATTCAGATAAGAGAACGGAAATCATCTCCACCCCTCCAAGGCTGATTTACCGATAATGAATTTTCAACTTTGATTTCACAAAGACATAAAGATGTTATTGGCCCCCAGAAAAGTGGATATGAATGGCAGGCAGCAGAAAATGGAAACTCTGACCCAGTTAAACGCAATAAAGTTTATAGGCATCTTATAACTGCACATAGTAATATATTGTACTTAATAGATTGAATTTTATGGACTAAAAAAAAAAGGATTTACTCATCCGCAAACTCAGGCCATTCAAGAATAGAGTTGGTGGTTTCTTTATTGGAAAAAATTTGGAGAAATCTAGCATTACATCACTTGTTCACCAATGGATCCGCTGCAGTTAATGGGTGCCGTCAGAATGAGAGTCCAAACCGATAAAACATCACAATAATCCACTCGAGTCCATTAATTAATGTCTTGTGAAGCTGCATGTTTGTAAGAAACAAAATTCTAGGGTTTTAATTTTAAACCTTGGCTTCTGGCCAAAATACTACTTCATAGTTTATAATAACGTTCTTCCAGTTCTTCCAGTTAAAAAGTCCATGCCGTGGTACTTGATCTGTGCAGATTTCTCTCCTGATTCAGACAAGATGAGTTTTTCCACTAGAGAAAGCAAGATTATGGATAGGGAACTCATATTTTAGCCAGAAGCAAGTTTGGTTAAAAACATCTTTATGATTGATTTGTTTCCTACAAACACAACATTTCTCTTCACAGATGTTAATGACTGAGTCGTTTGGATTACTGTGATGATTTTATCAGCTGTTTGGACCTCTCATTCTGACGGCACCCATTCACTGCCGAGGATCCACTGGTGAGCAAGTGATGCAATGCTACATTTCTGATGAAGATACAAACTCATCTACATCTTGGATGGCCTGAAGGGGAGCCGATTTTCATTTTAGGAAGAACCATTCCTTTAAGGTAATAACAGAGAAAGGGTGAAAAGTGCCAAATAATGCAAAAATTGTTTGCTCTTATGTAATAAAAAAAAAATTGCCTTTTATATTTAGGTATCACACAAACACAAGTGGAATAAAAGTATTTTATTGATTAGCCATGCTTGATGTTAATATTATTCAGAATCCATGTTTGCCCAAAAAGAAGCGCACAGTCAACAAACGTGGGGGCGAAAAAGGGGGTTCAATAGAGACTCCTCCGATGAGCATTAGAAAAGATTTCTGTCTCTGTGTCATACTCATACACCCCATCTCCCCCCACCCACCCTTCGCATCCACACCCTTTTTGTAACAATAGTGACATTGAAAACGCCTTCTCCTAGCTTAACTTTAAGCATTTTGTAAGAATGCATATAATTTTTTGTACTCCCAACAACCACCATTTTAAATGATCATATAAAAAGCTACACATTGTTACACTTTCAGTCAGATTTACATAGAACCGGATTGTGTTGTACACTAGCACATGATAAAGATCCAGAAACCAATGAGGCAAGTCCATTACAACTTAACACTACAGAACACACAAAAAAAAAAAAGAAAAAAAAAAAGGAACTAAAATATATGGAATACAAAAGTTTAAAAACCAAGCTAGGGTCAGTACCATGAAAATGCTGATTTAAGGAAAAGGAAACAAAATAATAAAAAAGTTAAAATAGTTCCATCTTAAAAGATCCTTTTCATGTGCACTCATCAGCATCTGCGTCACAATCCCGCCATACTTGCATTTTTTCCATCCAGGGCAAAAACAAAAAAAAGGGTTGTAGCAATAAAGGAGACTGATATCCACCATTTCCCTGTTAGACTCCCTTTCATCTGCGACAAGTGTGTGTTGTGTGTCAGGCACTTTCTGAAACACTAGCCCACCCTCTGGCAAACCTTCCACGACTCTTCAAATCACAATTGCAGATTCATTCAACATACAGCTGTGGAGAAACAGAAGTACATTGTTCATTTTGAAACTTAAGCAGAATGCAGTGAACAAGTTTTTTTAAACTCATCTTACCTTCAATACTTGTAGACCGTGAGTGTTTAGAGGTCCGTGTCAAACCAGGCCAGCTGATTGGAGTCTGTAGGGGGCAGACCATCCATTAGGTCCTGAGCATGGCCCAAGTCTGGCAGTCCCTCTACTGGGTACTCTGCTCCAGGATGGTGGCCTCCCATCTCATGCTCCAGCATGCTATCTATGCCCAGACCATCCTGGCCATAGCCAGAGTGGAAAGAACGATAGCTGGGGTCTGAAAGGGATATGAGAAGTCATGAGTATCATTTAAATAAATGTTTAAAGACAACATTATTTATACTTTATAAAATACTTTAAATAAATAATTGATTAAACTTTAAACATTTCATTAAATTATAAAAAATATCAATAAAATTTGTTCAAACAAATCGAAAAATAAAGTTTGAATAAAACATTTAAACTAATTTAAATAGAAATAAACGTTTACAAATTGTTTAAATAAATGTTTAAACAAATGTATAATTTAATAAATGATTAAATAAGAAATTAAAAGTTAAGTTTACAAATAAATGAAATGCATTACCATCTGGTCTGTATCCAAGAGGCTCTCCTGGAGGACCAATATCAAGGCCCAAGTCACCAGTCTAAGACAAACACATTTCTGGTTTATGAAAGTGGATTCATAGTACATTAATAGCCTTCATCTGAGAGCAGACAAATGTTTGTACCTCATTCCAAGCCATGGGCTCTGTTCTGAAAAGAGAGCTGGTAAGTTCCACGGAAAGACGCTTCTTGTAGTCCTGAGGCTTATCCTCGGACATGCGGAACAGCACTGCTGCAGCGTATGTGGCTATATAGAGAGAAGTACATAAGATATAAGAGTCAAGATCCACTCTTTAGCTGGTAACACAATCCACATCAAGAAACAAAGATTTGCCCACTGATATTAAGAGACATTTGTATTTGTTATAATGCTGTATGGTATCTGTCAACAGGGGGCAGTCACTCACCCACTCCCTCGTTCCTGGAGTGCAGCAGCTCTGTGAGAGGAGCCGTGGCTCCTTCTGCCTCAATGGCCTCTGCTGCCTCTTTATCCTGAGCCAGCTCACACAACACTCCTGCTGCTACCCGCTGGATATTCTCAATAGGAGAATACAGCAGCTATAGAGCAAGAGAAACACTTTACAAAACTCAAAATCACAAGGTTTGAGACTAAAGATGGCAGCCACCTTGCATGTAGAATGTGGCAATCAGCATGTAAGTCATACTTGTACGAATAAGGGGATGGTGTTGAGCCCCCTGACGACGATTCTGTTGTGTACGTCTCTGGCCAGGATGTGAAGTGCTCCAGTGCAGCCTTCCACAATCTCCTCCATACGAACTCCCTCCTGAATATTACAATCAGTCAATTAGTGTCAAACATTTAATTTTCCACAAGCACAGAAAATGCCAAACCAAAAACCAAACTTAACTCACCACAAACTGTTGCTGTGTGCCACCCATTGAAGTGCGCCTCTGGGTGTCCTGGTGTGCCCTCACCAGCAATTGGACCAACCGGGGAATTGCACCCTGCTCGCGGAGCGGCGCGTGATTGGCTGGGCATAGCGCCAGATTACGGATCAGACCAACTGTGGCCTAGCAGGATGTGGAAAGACTTGTTAGAATGTGCAATATTTCAAAAGATCATGTGCAAAAAAAATAAAAATAAAAAAAAACTGGCCACTATCTGGCAACGTACCTTAATTAACGGCCAGTGTGAGGGTGGGTGCAGCAGTTTGACCACTACAGGCAGGCCGTAGTGCAGACGCACTGCATTCTGGGCCATCTCAGCATCTTGGTGTCTGGATGTTAGATGGCGTAGTGCGCAAACAGCAGGCTCGGTGATGTCCTCTCTGTCACCAGCTCTGAGAACAGTACGGACCAGGGCCTCAATTCCACCCACTTGGCAAACCATCATCTTGTTCTTGTAGTTGTTACACGTGAGGTTAGATAGTATGCCAGCGGCGCAGGTGACCACATTGATGTCATCTGAAGCAAGAAGCTGAACCAGAGTGCCAAGAAGTCCTTCCATCCCTTCCTACAATGGAAAAAAGTTAATTTAATAAAAGTTGTTTAAATACCCATGACAACAAACCAAACCATTGATGGTTTGCATGAATTTACCTGCTTGGTGGCGGCATCCGACAAGTTTCTAAGAGTCCAGAGGCAGTTTTGAACCAGACGCTGGCTGGGATCTGTCAAGTGAAGGCCAAGAGCCTGCATGCCACCTGAAAAGCACAAGGGAACAGAAGATGAGACACTGACATAACATACATGAACGCACACTTATTTGATACAAGCAGGCAAGTACGTACCAGCCTCAACGATGGCAGGTTTGTTGCTGGAGCAGACAGATAACACCTTAAGCACACGACTTGTGGTCCAGAGCAGTTTCTCATACGTATATGTTCTCATGATGTTGACCAGAGCCTGAGGTCCTCCACTGGCCAGGATGATCAACTGTGGTGGCAAGAGTTGAGACAAATTAACACGAGTACATCTAGTATATTTTTCCCCCCAAATAGCAAGACCAGTGCAGTATGTACCTTGCTCTCCTGGTTGCCATATGCCAGGATCTGTAAGCAGTCTGTGGTGATGGCAAGGAATTTGACATTGGTTTTGTTGAGCAGGGCCACCATCTTCTGAAGTCCTCCAGCTAGACGAACAGCCATTTTAGCACCTTCTTGATGGAGCAGGAGGTTGTGAAGGGTGGTGATGGCATAGAACAGCACACTATCAACGTGGGACCTGGAAACAAAATCATGTAAGGTCCATTTAGTGGAGAACTAGTACAAGAAATGAAGCATAAAATCTTCAGTTTCACATGCTAAATTTCATTAATTCGAGACTAAAGCATTCGTGTTTCGGGTCACCAGCTTCCCAGGCGTTTCCATGCAACATTAATACTCAAGGGTTTTGAAAACCCCTGACTTTTCTGCTTTGGTGCTCTTACCCCAGCATCTTGACTAGGGCAGGGATTCCTCCTGACTTAAAGATGGCAAGGAGGCCCTCTCTGTGGTGGGACAGGTTGTGTAAGGTGCCGGCAGTACAACGGGCCGTCTCTATATCACTGGTGTTCTGCATGGTCCTCACGATGGCAGACACCATCTGGGGAGAGCGCATGATGGCGTGGCGAGAAGCCTCTTTTTTGGACAGCTGGTGCACCATCACTGCGGCTTTGTTCACCACCACCTGGACAGGAAGAGTGAGATGGAGCAGATTTAAAATAGCTGGAATTTGGCTTCTGGTCATTTAGCAGTGCAAATGCAGAGACTGATCAACCAGAGAAATCTGTTAAGTGACTAATTTGCTTGTCAAATGCAGAACTCTTTCAAGGGTCTCTTCAAACTAGTGACTTTCTCTACCAATCTCAGATCTGCCAACAGGAAACCGCTAGCTTGTACAAATGACAACATCCAAAATCAAAACTTAATGTAATTCAGACAGCAGCATTGTCATTGCTTCAAATTGTAGGTAACTATATGGCTAAAAATAATCTTAAAATGAAGGCTGCTTGCTAAAAGACTTTCCATTTTTAGCTTCAGCTGCAAATGTTCCCAGAAGCAGGAATGCAAGTCTTGTCAAAGGAAATTGCAAATTTGATGGCTTAACAACATCTTTAGAGAATAAGCATGAAGTATTGGGACGTTTCTAACCTGGTCCTCATCGTTGAGAAGTTTGGTGAGCTCAGGGATGGCTCTGGTAGCCAGTTCAGCATCATCTTGGTAGTTAATGAGATCGACAACGGCATGTTTGAGCATTTGAGAAGGCTCGGCCAGCCTCTGCACATTGGTGGGGTGTGCAGAGTCAAACTGGGTAGAAGTGACCTGCATGCCCTCATCGAGTGTCTCAGGAAACATGGCAGCACGGACACGCTGTGCACGGGTCATGGCGTACTGCCCGTCCAGGTCTAAGAGAGGAAGTTTGTGATTAGCCAGACAGGAAGCAGGCAGGAAAACGACAAGACTGAAAATATCCATTTAGAAGGGCTTTCACTTTTTCCTAATACAAGCATCATTGCGTGTTGGAAGCAAATACAGCCACATACCTGCCACCTGCTCAGGTGTGAAGGGCTGGTTGAAGCCCTGCTCCCACTCATACAGCACCTGGTTGTCCAGATCTTCCTCTTCAGGGTTGCCTTTGCCTGACAAAGACGGCGCTGTTGTGGTGGCCCCAGAGTGAATACCTGAATCCAGGTAGGACTGCTGCTGCCAGTGACTGACAGCAACTTTTCGATCCTGCTCCATTGCCATATCAAGCTCCATAAGGTCAGCTACAGGAAATAAGACATCAAAGTCGGACATTCATTTTAAATGTTCCTCCAGACAGAAATTTTTGGATCTACTAGAAAGTTTCATGATCGTGCAATATTCCTATACCTCACTGAAGATGCAGTTAAGTGTAAGATATTGAATATTTCAAAGCCTGCAGCTACAGTGACCTCTTTAAAAGCATTGCCCAAAATAATTTTTCCTTGGCTATTTTTTATTGCCGAATCAGCAAAGGCTATATTCATGGAAAAAAAGTCTTACAATTAAGAATTGTAAAACCCTATTTGAATTATGCAGTCAAATGCTAAATCTGATCCAAAGAGTTAGCTGTGGTATTAGACAGCAACCATGTGTTGTGGCTTTTTGATATTGTGGGTCTCTGAGGGTTAACCGAAATCATTCAGTAAGTAAACCTGTTCTTTATCAGCTCATCTGTGTTTGTGTCTGCGTCAAGGAGCACAGGCATTGGACAAACATGCTGATAATCTGACAGGTTAACTTGGACAAATACTTACACTGGGTTGCCATCGTTGCGTCAATCCCTCAGCCTGAGCGACTTCCAAATCTGTAGAGAAAGAATTTTTAAAAAGCTGATCAGGACAAAAAGAAAACCACATAACAGAATCCGTCAAGCATAGGAAGGTCAAGGAGGTCCATTTTACAAACTAGTAGTAACATTTGGCTATTCCCCTCTCAGACACCAGCCGTTTTACAAGCGAGCAACAGGCTTTAATCTACATTACAGACCCTAAAGGTAGTGTTAACTGTGGGAAACTCCCCTCATTTAGTCTGTAGGGTGTCACGCGAGAAGTAGATAGAGGGAGACGGGATGGTGAGTCATCTTGGCAATGCCAGTAAAAACATGCTGAGGGGGTTTAGTCAGCTTCATTCATCCTAGCTGATGAGAACAATACAGCATCAAGCACCACAAATGTTGTGATAATAAACAGCCCGAGGACATGAAACCCACACTGACCTTAAGTTGCTTATTAGGACCTTAACTTCATGAAATCAGATTTACTTGTTTCACTATTAAGGCAGCAAATTCGATTACATGTTGCAGACATTATTCTAGGATAATGGGATATTCCAAGAAAAATAAAACAAGCCTCAAGAGTTTCAGAAAAGTTTCAAATTTTACAATAAAATGTGTACCCAAGCTATTAAAGTTATAAATAACCAGGCATAAATTATAGGTGACTCAAGCTGAAAACTTCCACTCAACAATATATTCAGGGGGTGGGGGGTTTAGATCACTACAGAAACAGATAAATGTAATTAGCAAGCTACTGAAAAATAATGAACATAACCTATCATGTAGAGTCACACACACAAAGGAAATGAATGATAGCAAAAGTGAATGAGGAAAAAGTTGATACTAAACCACCAATTGACCTATCGGTAAGCCCCGCCCCCCCCCCTTGCGTAGCCCTGTACTCACTCTGACAAACAACAAGCTTACCTCACTGTCTTACAAACTGCCCGATTCATTCCTTTACTTCCGAGGCGTTTCTGATACATTTGGGACACAGATGGACCTTCAAGTTGGACTTAAATAGAGCCCCTGGCGGATACACAAGGATCTTAAAATATCATGTCTTTCATATGTAATGTGCCATTCCTAATTCCTCATATTACTACTTTCATCCATCTTTATATTACTTTTTTCCTTTATTCTAAAAAAACAAACAAAAAAAACACTTCCATCTTTACTATATTCTACCTACCTACTTGCTTTTTTCACCTTGTGTGTGTGTCTGTGTGTGTGTGTATATACTATAATATCTATATATAACCCAAGTTGACTGTTTTATTGTCCTCATTTGTAAGTCTCTTTAAGCGTCTGCTAAATGACTAAATGTAAATATGTAAAAACTACAGACCACCATAGCAACATCGGAGAATTATGTACCGGTGTCACAACAATTGCAACTATGCACAACACATCCTGGATCAACACCGTTCACATACCTCAGAGTAAGATTAAATTAATTTACAATTAACCAGATTAATATGGAGAGGGAATTCCCATATAGTACGCCTCGTTTGGTGTGTTTTGTTAACTTTCACGGCCCGGTACATACGTTAGACAGGGTGTTGCTACATTTGGTTATCGTACGTTAGCATGGGGACACACTACCTATTCTAACACATAACGTTAGCTAGTTTTAGCCAGATATACCTTGCTGAAGCACAAGATGACATTAACGTTCTGCTTGAGCAGATGAAAATTGTAACTTAATGAGAGTATGACAACCAGAAAATGAACGTTTTCATCTTCATAGTGATTGGGGTTGAATGCTTAGGACATTTTACTCTGTTTTGGTTGGATTTAGGAAGTGGAATAAAAGAAATTACATTGCCTATCCTCTCTCAGGATAACTGGAATTAGTGTTACAAGAACCCTAGGCACATCGTTTTTCCATTTTAGTAGCATAAACACCATCAAACCAATGAAAGCTTAGGATATTCCAATGTTTCTCTATGACGCTGAAACCTAAAGACGAGAACCCTGAGGCTATGATGCCATTCATGGGCCTGTCGAATTCACATTCGAAGTCTGAAAAAATAAAAGCACCCAAACACAAGCTGCCAACATACCTTAGAAGTCTAAATAAGCTTTCCCACTCTCATTCAATTGGCGTCCGATTTCTTATTCTCCATAGGAAACCTCTCATCTCTGCTTCAGGACCAGTCTTCCTTCCTGCATGGGGCTTCAGCACGCCAAGCAGCAATTTAATCAACAGCCCTCCTCTGCTCAAGAATATACACGCTGTCTAAATCAATCAACATCATTCTGGTATAACAATCAGCATCAGATTAAACTCTTCTGTAGAAACAGTTTAATTAGTACTTCTACTCGAGGGGACAATCTTCCACACACCGAACAACTTAGAAATGCCGGAACCAACCCTCTGGAAACCGTAACACACTCGATGACAACAATCCTGGCTTTCCTGCGCGCCCACGGACAAGGACACATCACCCCCCCTTACACCACCCTCCCTCACTCCTACAAGCCTAAAGCCAAGCCGAACCCCCGACACATGCCCCGCCCCCCCCTCACGATATTGGGGTTAAATGTAAAGTTCTGCAACAACATGGAGAGAAACAGAAAGGCTAATTTCCAACGAAACATTCCCGCCAACCCAATCCGTGCCCTGACCCCCCTACACTCGCAAACAAACATCCCTAACGGTCAATGAACCATTGGTGCCCTCGTGGACACAGAAGAGCGATCACTGTGGCAAAGATCAAGTTACCAAGAGTTCTCTAACAATTATGAACCAATAGTTACATATATCTATTACAACCACTAAAACTAATCCACGCTACGTCGACACCACTATCGGATTTCTTTGCGGATACACAATGCATACCTGACTCCTTTAAGGTTTAGTGCAATAAAAATGTCATTTGACCTCTTGCCAAGAAGTCGCCTTGTTCCATCTCACCTACAACACGTGACACTACGGTCATCTGCACAAATACTGATGGTAGATGAGTTATAACATTTGCTTTTCTATTACTAATTGAAAAGCGCTATAATATTTTCATATATGTTTGCCTTAACATTTCTGATAATAACTTAAACAGAACTGTTAAACAGAGACATTAAACTAACAAAGACAGAATGTGAGCACCATACACGCTAAGCGCTGTTAAAATAAAAGTCCTCCTGACATGGTCAATGCTGATAATTAACAACCCTAAATATCGGATAGCATATCGGCTGACCACTAAGAACATATACACACAGTGGCATTGGGAGCAAGTGCACATCAATAAAGCGAAAGGATAATTTGCAAACCAGTTAAATGTTAAAAAGCTAGAACATTATTATGACCATAAAAAATAAAAACTTAAATATTCCAGTCTGTTTTTAATCACTAAATTTAGGAGTCAGTTATGACAAACTTAAATTCACTTAATTGTATTGGGTACGTTATATTTTAAAACTCAATTAATACATTTATAATCATTTACACAAGTATATTCTGAAATATGCTGACTTTTTTGGTAAAGAACTGCAAAATATTTTTAAACATTGTAAAATATATAAAATCAGAAGGTACTACAAGTGTATTGGCAACTGAAAGCATTAACAAATTCACTGAAGTACTGAATAAATGTGTAAAGAAAACTAATAGAATTTAAAAACAAAAATCTGAAATTTGAGGATGTTGCAGGTTATTCCAAATTAACATTTGTCAAGTGAATTGAACTTCTACACATATCCCACAGTCATGGGTGCAGAGACTGTGAATCAGAACACGGCTCAAGTCACATGCACTCCAGAGCTCTTGTGCTAAAAAGCAACCCTCTGCAAGTAGGTAAAGGTGGGGTAAGCGATTTTTTAAAAAAGCTTTAGAAAACTGATTCGGGCCGACTAGCAAAACAAACTTGTAGCCAATCAGCAGTAAGGGGCATGTCTACTCATGATGTGGAGGAAAGAGGGTTCAGAGCCGAGCAACAGTAAGCTAGAGTGTCGGAAAAAAAAAAAAAAACATCTGCGGAACAAATGAAGGCTTAAGGTAATAAGGCAAGAAGTAGGAAAATCATTTGAAATTTGAGTCAATACGTCATGAATAGAACGCAGCAGCAGTTTTCTGTCAGGGATGTGTCGTGCCGCATCCAGTGTAGACCATATATATGTATATATATCTATGGTGTAGACAGCATCACTGATTATGAGTTCCATAGTATTTTGTCTAGAGATCGACCGATATATCGATTTACCGATATTTAAGCATTTGACAATATCGGGGGAAAAGAATTATCGGTTTGGTAATAACGTCACCGTAAACGCCCATCTTGTGTATGTGTGAGAATTGCATTCAGGCCCCCAGTGCAGCGCTCTGAGGGGAACAAGACAACACAACCGGCGTGCCGGGTCTTGATTACTGTAGTTAGTAATTTAGCATAACAGCCATTTATGCACAAATTATATGCATTACATAAATGCCTGATATGTTTTTTTATGCAGCTTGGCTCTAAGAAATAGAGACGAACTCACGGAGTCATGTAAGATAATCTGTCAAGTCCTGTCCCAATTAAGACGTAACTTTGCGGGAATTAAATATGCAGCCATGAATGAGCACGTGTTGGAAATAAAAACGCTAAATTTAATTCTCTATCTGTTGTCTATGCTCATCATTAGTCTCATGAAGCCACTTTCATATTGCTGTTCACTCAGGAGGTTGATGCTCAGGAAATGCTCCAGCACAACCACCGCATGTAACTTTTAACAAGATTAACACCCTAAATTGTATTAACATTTACTATATAACCATTATTTAGTTAAACATCTAAATAGATACAACTCTATGTAAATTAATTATTTATTATCTCCGCGAGCGACCGCTGTTTGAGTATAGTTCTGTGTAAATGCATTGACAAACAGAGCTTTGTCAGCAGGTATTTCATAATCTAGAACGACAAAAAACATTATTAATAATTCTGATATAGCATTCCAGTTGAGAAATGCAATAAAATACGATGTTTTGTTTGTTATATTTAAATATTCCAGAGAATATTATTCAGTGAATTAACATTATCCAGTGAGTTATTCTTCACTCTTTAGCCTATTAAACATTTTATAAACCTACTAAAACTGTAGTTTAAAATGAAGTTGATATGACTCCTTTCCTTTATTTTCTCCATTTGAAAACATTACATTTATTTTTTTTATTGTTAATATTAGTGTTGTTGCTGATGCTTTAAATAAAATGTTTTTTCATTGTTGTAATGCGAAGATTAAATTTAACATGAAAGACTTAATTTAACACTTTTTTTTCTTCAAGATGACTGAAAGGAGGAAAAACCAAAGTGAAGTATGGACTTACTTCACTCAGTGATTTATTTACTTTATAACAGTAAATAAATATTGGTTCTGCATATCAGTTATCGGGCACAAACATGCAAATAATTGGTATCGGTCGATCACTAATTTTGTCGCGCTGTGCCACTCGCGTCCTGTGTAGACACTGTGTAACATTGGTTTTGCTTTGTTTCACAGAACTAATCGTTGCCTGGGTTGCGTACGTTTGTGTGGGGTGGAGCTATCAAAATAGGGGCGAGACCCTTTTGGGGTAGGGGCATGTTTGTTTTGGTGATTTCAAATGTCAACACTGGCTACAAGAAATCGCTTACACCACCCTTTAAGTGCTGTTTCTCAGCTGGATGAGCATCCAGGCTGTCTGAGAACATACGGCCGAGTGAGAACATCTTTCAATTAGGGCTGGACAATAATTCGATATCAATATGTATCGCGATATAATTTTTTTCAATAACGGTGATATGATTTTTAAACACATTTCCGATATACATTACCAGTTTTAACACTCTAAAAGCGCCTCCTGCTGGCAGAGAATGAGTTTTCATTTTAAATAAGCCCCCGTAAATGGCGCATCATGCACGTGAGGTTATCTGACGGAGAGACGCAAAGCAGTTTAAAGCAGAGTCCTGCACCGCACCTGCATCCGCAGTAGCTACACAACAGAACACCCGACCCGTTATCCGACAGCAGCCAAGCACCAATTTAATTCTGTACCCGACCCGTTTGACAAAGACCGCGACCTGAACCGCACCCGCATTAAATAGGCTACTGCATCAGTAAGGCAAAATGATTTATTTCCTCATGTGACACAAGCAATCAAACCAAAATAGGCATTTTAAGTTGGTGCTTTGAAGAGAAATAGACAAGCAGCGCAACAGAGGAATGATAAGAACGCGCATCCTTCCTGTATACAATACAAACTTTTGCCTACATCTTGTGAACAATCTGCCAGGCTGTTTTGCACAAATGTGCATAAACTATACTTAAATCTTCATAAATGAAAAGAACATATTTAGATATGACTTTAGTGTTAAGTGCTGTTACTGTTGTCTCCCTTAAACTCTGCAGTGTATATGCTATGCGGCTGTTAGTCCTTTACAGAAGCATTAAAAATAAATCTTAAAAATAAAATGATATATGCTAAGGGGAAAAAAAGAAAAAAAAAAACGAAGCGAGCACGGAGCCTCCCAAGCTGTCATTCACTTCAGCTGCAGCGCGACTGGCTAGAATGCGCAACGCTGCAAATCCAATGTTGAGGCTCCGCTATTATTATTGCATTTCATTAGTCACACTTATTTATGCGCGTTTGTTCGTGGGAAGTGAGCAAGACACGACAGTGATTATGGTTAAATAAGATGAAAGACATAGGCTATAATATAAAGAAATTAGCTATATTTATTTTCAAATTAAATATCACAACACACATTTATCATTCAGTCTAGTGCGTTTTACTATGTAAGCGCAACTTGTGTAGATTTAAAAAGGCATGCCTGCTTCATTTTGGTGTGTATTTGTATACTTTTACCATCCAATCAATCTCAGCATGCTTTAATTTGGTGTCGCTATACGTTTGCATCACTAAGGTTAAATTAGCCTAAGTCTTTCTTTGGCCTGCGCTCTGGAAGTGATCTGTTAAATCTAATCAACTTTAATTACTAAAACTAAACTATATAAAAAATAAATAGAAATGTGTTCACAAAATAAAAAAAATTATTAATAAAACTAATAAAAACGAAACTGAATTTTATAGCAAATTTTAAAACGATATAAAAATAAAACGAATTAAAAAATTCAAAACTATAATAACCTTGGTTCCATCAACATTTCCAGTTTTGTGTTGTTAGATATATATTTTTAAAGACATTCCTTCTGCTCACCAGCTGCATTTATTTGATCCAAAGTACAGCACAAAGCAGTAATGTTTGAAATATTTTACCATTTAAATTGGCTTTCCTATTTTAATAGATTTTAAAATGTAATTTATTCCTGTGATCAGACATAGCTAAATTTTCAGCATATTACTCCCAGTCTTCCGTTTCACATGATCTCAAAAATCATTCTAATATGCTGATTTGCTGATTCTCATATTTACCACCGTTGATAAATTTTTTTTTCATGCATTCTTTGATGATAGAAAGACCCAGATACATTATTCGAATAAAAAGCTTTGGTACCATTATCACCATTCCATCAGTACATTTTTTATACTTTTTTGGGGGGGGAAGAAATATAGATTTTATTTAGCAGTGATGCTTTAAATTGGTCAAAAGTGACAGTAAAGAGATTTTATAATGTTACAAAAGATTTATTTCAGATAAATAGTGTTCATATCGGAATTATATCGTATCGACCGAAGTTAAGAAATATATCGTGATATCAATTTTGGCCATATCGTCCAGCCCTACTTTCAATGATGAAGCTGCAGAATCACAGTGCCATCCTTCACACAGTCACCCCCCCCCCCAAAAAAACACACCATGGTCATTCTAAAGCACTACTGTACAGAATATTTTGACATGACCTCCAAAATAAAACATCAAGAGCTGCTTCCACATACAGGAAACATTGCTTATGATAACATCCTGCAGTCAGCACTGGACATTACTTTCCCGTGTGTCTGCATGACATAAGATACAGCACTTCAAATACAGGCCTCCGCTAGCGGGAAATACAGTGCTGTGAAGCTGTGCCAATGTTAATAAATTAGGCTTTTTAAGGGTGCATGTAAAAGGCAGAGGGTCTGATTTGAGAGCAAACAGAGGCAGCTGGGGTAGTTTATGCAAAATGCATGTGTAGTCCTCTACAGTGGTGAGACTGACCTGGAATTAATTTACCAGACAATAAACACTGAAGGGAGTCAGACACAAACTCACAGGGTTTTCCTTGAGGCACCAGTCAGCGTTCCATACAGGCGCACAGGAGGCAGACGTGCAGACGAATCACTCTGTGATTATGGGACGGATTTGGAAACTGAACCTTCAAAGTAAAGGAAGGCCATTTGATTAGCCCTCTTAATAGGCTCGTTTAAGGTTTATTCACTGTATCTTGTTAACAAGCCGAAATGTTACTGCACAGCGCTGGTGCAAGTGAAGCTGTTTACATTCAAGAAGTGGTACTCTGACTCTTTTGAAAAGATTTCCCCTTTAAGAGAATTTTAGCATTAATTTACATTAGACTTGTGCCGGTATTCGGTAATGCGATATATCATGGTAATGAATATGCACGATATTGTTATCGTGGGCACTTCTAAATACCGTGAATTATATATTACAAATTATTCAGAATTTAGAATGCATTTTAAGAATACTTTTCCCATCACCTGATCAAGCGCGGACGAGAAGCACATGTGAGACGCTCTGGATGAAAGCGGCACTTCACTCTCGACAGCCTATGCGCTAAACTGCAGAAATAATAATAATAATAATTTCCTTTAAATGCGGCCGTTACCCCGGAAACCCTGTAAACAAAGCAGCTGCTTTCTGTTTCTGAATCGTGTATAAATGATTTAAACAGCCATTCAGAATTGTGTATTTGCTATGATGTTCACCACAGAGCCAAATACTTAAATATTTAGACTTATAGCTAGTTTTATTTTCACACTTTTTTTTACATTTTAATCTGGACCACAACTCCCTAATATTATGTGAAATCGTTTTTATTCTTTATTGTTCGGTCACACTTTACATTAGTTTTCATTAGTTAACATAAACTGCCAATTAATAATTCTTCTAAACATTCATTAATCTTAGGTATTCCAATATTTAATAACAGGTTGTTAAAATCGAAAGTCGCAACTGTTATTTAATGAGCTAACATCAACTAAGACTCAAATTTTTTTTAACAAAGATTAATAACTTCTGTAGCAAGTGTAGCTATTGCTCATTGTGAATGTTATTGCATTAACATGCTATTGGTCTTTATAGTTCTTTTGCACTTTAATCTGTAAAACTTTTAACTTTATACATTTTTCTGTATTGGCATGTTAAGTGTCATTTATTTTTGTTACCAGAAAATTAACCGTTATACTGGATATAGGACAGCACGTTTTTTAAAACTAAATTTCAATATCGTGATAATACCGCATACCGTGATAAAAGTATTAGCAATTAATCGCAACATGAAAAATTGATACCGGCATATCCCTAATTTGCACTCATGTTGCTCCAAATCTTAGTATTTGATAATGACACAAAATAAGACATTTTAGGCCCATTCACACAAATAACTTAGTTTTAATGAGTCTAATTCTGCAAACAAGGATGTCTGCACCATAACTACAACAAGAGAAAATATATAATTGGAATCACTTTAAGAGAAAAAAAAATTATGAATGATAAAAATATTGTTATCCAATCACAGTATCCATCCCTACTTTAAAGAGCTTGGGCATCGAGGAGATAACCGCACAAGGCGTTTCTATCTGTATCCATCTACAAGTCACCACCATTCAGCTAAATTGAATGTTTTTCAACACAGTGAAAGCAAACAAAGTGAATGTTGTGCTAAAGTCATACACGTCTGAAACAACAAACTCTCTTTAAACAATCTTTTGTTAAATATTTGATATGATTTACAAAAGCAAACATACGTCTATTACATGCGTGAATGTAATCGTAAATACATCCACAGTAAACAAGTCAAATTATGTTCCAAAGTGTATAACTCTCACGGGTTCTTCCATAAAACCACCATTTCTGTCTTATGAGAAAAGCGATGTTGTTTTTAAACAGACTACTGCGGGTATTTCCCGCACAGGTACGAAACCCGAGATACGCTCGCCGCTAAAAATGCGACCACAAACGCGTAATCGTGGAAGTTTCGACCTCTTCAGTTTCCAGAGCGCACGCTGCCGTCGGATTTCAGCTCCGCCCACACTTCCTCCAGCGGCGGCTGATCTGAGGTCAGCTCTGCCGTGCCTCTCAAGGTGGGTACGTCTAACTAAAGTGTGTGAAACAGCTGTTCCAGGCTCTGGGAGCACGCAGGAATTCGGCCATCAGGGCCTTTGTTTCGACGAAGAGTAATGAACCCTGAAATGTTTCGACTCCGTTTAAAAATGAACTTAAAAACCCGCCTATCGGGTGACAGAGACATTTGACCAACTATAACATCACATTGAATCTATGAGGAGTCTAAACCAGGATAATTCGTGTAGCAAAAACTTGCTTTTTCCGACAAATCCAAACGGACTTGACAACCTATCCAGCAACACTTTTATCAAGAAAGACTTTTTAAAGATTATATCTCATTTCAACCCAGCCTTAAGTGTCTACTTTTGACTATTTGAACAACCTCAGATTGACTTACTAACTTCACGTTGAACTCTTTATTCCCCCGAGTTTACTACACGTAAAGTTACGCAACAAAACAAAAATATAGATAAAAAAAAAGTAGTAAAAACAGACTTTCCTCCATTCTCAATTATTGATAAAACGAGTGCATTGCTTGCTGACACGCATTCACTCGATTGACTTGGCAATCTTACAGACGACAACATAATCAATCGGCTCAATTTTCACTATTATTTGTAAATGACAAAACACACAAATAAAAGTTCCCAGGTATGTCTGACGACATAAACTGTTGAAGCTGAGAAAACTAAACCACGATGTGGTTAATACAAAAACAAGGGTAGCGTTAGAATATTAGTGTGAAAACAACACGGGGAGTCCCTGGTAAATTCATGTGTGTATCAGTATTCTAGTTTATCGATTGAGATCTGCTGGTTTGCTGTTAGCTCGCCGCTCGAGCCATAGAACTGAATGAATGCTAACGTTAGCTAACATTAGCCAGTGTTTGCGTTGCTCTCGTAAACAAACACAAGAGTCAATGTGTGTGGTGCGTACACCTGCAATTTAGAGGAAAACTAGTATAAAACAAAAACCTAACCGAAGCGTTTTACATGCTCAGGTCGCGGAAGGTAGATCCAGCCAGGTAGAAAACCATGGGAAGATCCTCCCGATGCTCAAATCTCCAAACTAACGTTACTAACTTAGGAATTTAATCATTGCGCATTTTTAAAGCTTACCTGAAATTAAAACGACGAATCACTTTGTTTGGCCGGCAAAGCCTGACCAACGCGTCGGTATCCCAATGGGAATGAAACAGCCAAGCCAGCCGGTGAGATTCCCGGACGGGTAAGTTAGCTGTTCTCCGGCTTTAGCGGTGCGGCAAACCTTCCGCGCTGATGTGAATCTAGACCTTAAAATGGCGTCGCTCAGACGCAGCTCTTATACGAGGAATGCAGTTCATGTATCCTACCGCACCCGAGAAAATAGGGCGCAGCAGCGGCTCAGTCCAGCATAGAGCTAAGCGTTAGTATTATATGTATAAAGTGACAATTGATAATCAACAAAAACTTTATTTTATTCCGAGTGCCTCGTCTGATGTCTAGATGTTTTTAAGTCGGCACCGGGAATGTGGTATGCGCGGAGTAATATAGCAGCTACAGGAAGGACGAGGTGCGTCCATTAGGTTGGAATGTGGGTGTTTTGAATGGGATGTCGGGAGCAGCTATACAAAGGTAACATTTGTATTAGGGATACAGGAAACCCTGTTCATGTTGCAGGATGGTTAACTCAACTTACACCGTTTTTTACCCTTTTTTTGTTATAGTTAAATCTCTTGTAACATTTTTATACTGCTTTATCTTTTAAATATATATCTTTTTAATCATAAGGACCAAACGGGCACAGAACACTGTAACAGTTTTGCTCATGCAGTAGATCTACAGCTATCACTGTACATCTTGTGGTTTATAGCGAGCGTTCGCTATTTAATTTAACCGGACTAATAAGTCAGTTTTGAAAATAACAATATACTTTTTACTTTAGCAAATTTAGCTCTTTGCTTTGAAACTTTTTTTTTTCTTTATGTGATTTTACTTATAAGTAAAATAATGTGATTTCCTGTTGACCAAGGCATTTAACACTTCACATCCAACCTAAATACTACAGCACAATATAAATGAATAAGAAATAAAAGGAAAGCACAACTGATGTAAATAATTAGTTTTTATTATTTTAACAATCAAAGATAAACATAAAATTCATGTCCATCTGAAATTCACATATCATGTTTAAAACCTGGCAGACTAAAATATGATGATTATACAATAAGGAACACACATATACTCCAAACGAGAAATGAACAAATATATTAAATCAGATAACTGAGACCTGCAGACTTAAACAGCAGCTGTCTAACACTGAGAGTGCTGATTAAGGCTGCAGGTTTAATCGCTATACATAGCTGTGTGTGTGTGTGTGTGTATGTGTATACGCTCTTCATTCATGTCACTATTCAACAGTCAGTACCCGGTAAAAAAAAGTGTTTCGCACTTCTGACAAGTGAACATCAATTTCTCTTAATATAAATGTTAAACATTAATTATCCACAGGTGATGTACAGTCACATTTAACAGCAAGTATCATCAGTTACACCAGTTTGCTAGGTAGATAGAGACATAATAAATAGCATGTAGCTATTGTTTACATAACATGCCTCAGGTTGGATGCAATTTAGAGATCACATTGTTTTATAGATGCATACACTTAATTTGTGTTAGCACATTATTCTTGAAGCCAGTGTAATAAAACATCTGGAAATGTCATCAGTGTATTAATTAAAATCATTAGTGTTTGTAAGTGCTTGTGTGTGTTTCCATATCACTATCAAATGGTAATTGTGTGTGCACATTTTAAGGAGTGGCCACACTAAGTGCTTCTGAATGGTGGGAGTGCTTAACAACTTTGAGTGCTTTATGCCTTTCATCAGGCCGACCCCCATGACCTGCTCCCAAAACAGATACCATCTCTTATATTATGGGCCTGTTCTCCTTAAAAAATACATAACTCGAACATATACAGGTCTGGTAATTGCATTATTGTGAAAATCATTTTAGTTTGAAAATAAAATCATTACCACTATTTTTTTTTAAAGAAAAAAATTCTTATGTTTCTGTTACTTAATGGAATATAAATCATAAAAATACATGCAGCTTTATAGTAAAAAAGACAAGAAAATAACAAAGAGAAAGCTACCCGTTTTCTTTTTATTTAGCTGTTTTTTTTCTTTTGGTAAGAGGTACACCTCAGTTCCAGTTCATGCTGCGAGTACCAGGTGTGAGGTAGTCAAGCAAAACTCAAACAGTCATATTTTAATAACCTCCTCCTGTTCCCTGTTTCCCTAGCACACCATTCCCTAGTACAGACTTTCCAAATTCACTGTGGCCTACAGAATCCATTCGTCTACCTTCATGGGCAGATACAGAAACAATATCTTAGAAATATATTGATTTTGTTACATCTCACAATTTTACTTTGAGTATTTTAGGGAAATATTTGATTATTTATTTTATACTGGAGTGGATCTGTTGCTTTTTTAGAATTAAACAACAATATATTTTTAGCATGAACCATTTTAACATTACAGTACAATTATAAAAGTAATGCAGGATTAAATAAAGGATTAAAAAACCTAATCAACAATTTCAATGTTAAATGTAAATCTATACTGTTATAAAATGGAATGACAAGTGATTAATTCATTTTTAGGCAATAAATTACAATTGCTGCAAACATATTTTGTATAACTAATTATTTCACAATACACTGTAACTTGTTTGTCATAAATTAAAGAATACAAAAATACATATCTATTTAAAATTCGGATACAAATACAAATATGGAACAAAAATGAATTATCAAACATGTTATTGTAATCTTTATTCTCATCACATTCTTTTTTATGTAATACAAATTACACAGTCCCACATCAACACTGTGTATCCTCAGGAAATCAGTGAGACTGAGGTCTTTGTAATGAAGATTAGAAGATAAAAAGAATAAAAAGGAGAGAAATGATCCATATTAGCTTCACCTTACATCAAATTTACATTTACAGCGTAAACGCCACAGAAATCGAAGGAGGGCTCCTCAAGTCATCTTAATATAGACTCAATATCTTGTTCTGCTTTCACACAACTGCATTTGTCTTTGACTTTTTTTTGGAGGGATCTTCTTAAAAACCAGAGCACACCTTAAACCCAGCAGAAAATCAATCAACTCTCATCTCCTCGCCTTAAAAGGTGGAGATGTGTGTGTGTGTGTAAACAGCAGAACATATGTAGGGAATCGGCCGCCTCGTAATACAGCTTTGACAATCCTGTGCTTCACTAAATAAACTCTCGTGTGTGGTTGGTTCAAACATTATTCATGTAATATTATCATTTGCATGCTTGTGAACACATCATAGAGTATTTAAATGAACAAACCCATGCAGATTGAAAAAAAAATCTCTTCTAATTTCTCTATTAGTATTTCCCACTAAGCAGAAATTCCTGATGGTACATTATGTTCAATACACTATATGGAGACTTTGCTCTTTTCTTTCCTACTGGTTTCATTTATATACTGCTTGACTATTGTCCTTTTTTCCCGGCCTTTTTTTCTCCCATCCTCTCCAATGATCTCATGCTCAGTTTGCAGACATTCACACACATACTCTCTCTCTCTCTCTCTCTCTCACACACACACACACACTTATCTTTATTATATTTTCCTATATATTTTCAATTACATTTTCTGTCCTATTTACCTAAATCAAACCCTCACATTTACCTTATTGCATTTTTTAAAATTTGAACTAAAACATGCTTTAGTAAGCTGTTTTTCCCATTGAGACCACTGACTGGTAAGAACAAAAAGTGTTTTACTATCATTTGGTCCACAATGCAGGCAAAACCTAAGCTTAAAAATATTAATTCAATATGTGATAATGAAAATGCATAAATCCTCAAAATAATCAATGAAACTGCTATTTATATTCTCAGTTTTATTAAATCCATTTCATTACATCATATGCAAACAGAATCCATTATCATCATACAAGTTCATTTTGACCTTTTGGTTTCTATATCTTATAATGCATTCCAAAAATATTATTTTCACTGTCATCTCTTGAACACTGTGATGTGCCTGAATAATATATCTTCATCATTGATTTCTACTCCAAGCCCACAATAGCAAAACATTAGCATAGTCAAATGTTTTCAAGCAAAATCTTACCCATAGTAAAGTGCAACTTCTTCCACTCCTGGTGTGTCAGATTCACATATTAGTAACCCAGATATACAACTGCAGTATATATAAAAAGCAAGTTTCTAATTAAATTGGCTTTACAGTATATAACTCAAAAACAGAGAATCTGAGAGTGACTGTGGTTGCTCACGTTCACTGTTCGCATCCATTTCTGAGTTTATCTCTCGTTTCTCCTGATGGGGCATATGCACGCTCCAGGAGGGGCGGGTTGGCGGGGGTGGCACCCTGAAATTTTAAGCCTAGTTTTCTAAGCTCTTTTTGTTGGGAAAAGACACCGCAATCTGGGCCTCTTCTCCCTAGGAGCCATTAGGCATGGTTTGGTGGCCAGTGTGAAAGGAGTACAAGGACTTGGCACAAAAGGAAAAAAAAAAACTTTATGCTTTCTTAGAAAAGAGGGCTTCAGATATATTTTTTGTGTTTTTTGGCAAATGACGCAACCCTGGAGTTTTGGTAATGTGTGAGATGAGAAGTGAGGGGGCTCGGCTGGCATCGCGGCTCTTCAAATGAACAGCGGGACGTTTGGCCAGAAAAGAATGCAGGATTATGCTTGGATAAGGAGTCTGGATTTTATTTCATTCTTTATCACTCGTTCACCATCCATATTTTGCACACATGCCCACAAACAAATGCACACTCTTCCCTTCCCTGGATTCATGATATTATAGGCCTCCTTGGGGCTTGTTCACACCAAACGTGTTCTTGCGTTTAAAAACATGAGTCAGATCGATGCAGAATTTTGAAACGTGTTCACAACGGTGCTCATGCACAAGACAATGAAAAAGCGGAGCAACATTCAAAGACGTCTGTCTAGTGGATGTTTACATAAAAACACAATTTTAAAAAGAGCAATGAAATACAAAAACAAAAAACGTGTTTGGTGCAAACTGACTGTTTGGGGCCGATTTTGGTGCAAAAGTATTCAACTGCAAAGCCACAATGTTAAAGAACGGAAAAGAAGACAGGGTGTCCAGGTGCGTATTTAAAAGTTAAACTTCTTTGAACTTCTTTGTTCAAATATGAGCTTCTTTGAACTGGCACTCATACGTGAGATGCTGAAAAAATATCAAGACAGCACAATAGTCAAAGACGTCTAGTGCATGTTCACATAGAAAATCAATTAAAAAGCATCACAGAACACAAATGCGCTCGGTTCACTTAAAACGTGTTTTGTTTTTGCATTTCACTATGCTGATTTTAATTGCGTTTCAATGTAAACATGTGCTAGACAAAAGTTGACCATTGCAGAAATTATACTATTTCTGCTGTTCGCTCTTTCTGTTTCCAGCCAAAAGAAAAAATTTAATTGGCGCCATTTTTCTTTTTTTTATACATCACTTAAACCCATTTATAGTAGAGGGGGAAGGTTTGGACAACAGAAACCACAAAGTAACCAGATATTGGTCAATATATCTAACACACTCTGTGTTGCAAATATCTAGAAATGACGCATTATTAGGTTTGTTGGCTTTTTGCCAATTTACAGTAAACTGTATTGTCCCACCCTGTTTTATGAAATATCTTTTAAGCAGTGTCAGTCTTGTTATGAAATGACACATTTGCCTGTTTTATTTTCTCAACAATAAGTCATAAACAGTTATGCTAGTAATTAAAAGCATACTAGTGCCACTAAAAAGAAATTGAACATCCTGGAATAGACTGTATGTGTGTGTGAGTGAATGAGCACAAGCATTGTGAAAGCTACGCATTTCCAACAACACATATCACTGAAACCATAGCAATACATTTTTGGAGGTTAATTTCTCTCCATTTCACATCCTCCTCCTCCTGCTCCTCATCCCCTTATAATCACATCCAGAATCAGATCTAAAATGTGCATATGTATTTCTGTCTCAGAAAATGACAGAAGACAAGCGAAGCCTGCTGCTGGATTTTGCTTCAATACAGCATAACTAGATGTTCTTCCTCTGATCAGTATCATTCACACCGCCACTGTCAGTTTTCACAACACTTGTATATGGTGCGTCCAAAATAGGACATCATCCTGTGACAGATGCTGCACTTTGCATTATTTTTAGACTGCAATAAAGGACAGATGCAATTTTGCAAACTTTTTTATAGGTAAGGCAAATAAAATACTGGATATCGTTTAAAATTTTTATGTTTTAAATGTTTATATAGAATAGAAGTCTCTTATGCTCACCAAGGCTGCATTTATTTAATCAAAAATACTGTAAAAGCAGCAATGTTGTGATATATTATAAACTAAAATAACCATTTTCGACTTTTAATATATTTTAAAATGTAATTTATTCCTGTGATGACAAAGCTGAATTTTCAGCAGCCATTACTCTAGTCTTCAGTGTCACATGATCCTTCAGAAACTAAAATTTCCTGATTTGCTGCTCAAAATTTTTTTATTATTATTTATTATCAATATTGAAATTTGTGGTACTGATTTTTCCAGAAATGGTGATACCTTTTTTTCAGGATTAAAGTACATCATTTATTTAAAATCATAAATTTATAAACATTATAAATATCATTAATTATCATAAATATCTAATTATAAACATGATCAAAATCTTTACAGACACTTTTGATCATTCTTTTTTTTTGCATTCTTGCTGTTTAAAAGCATTAATTTCCTTTTTTTTTTATCTTTGTTTTTATATTTGGTTTCTTATATACCGCAAGCTTTTGATGGTAGTGTATCACCGTTTCGACACTAGAAGCAGCACAACTGTTTCACAAGCTGATATTAAGAAATGTTGCTATTTGCTTGTTTAACACTAAAAATGTAGCACATTTCACATATTAAAGTTTTTTGTATTTTTGATTAAGTAAATGCAGCCTTGGTGAGCTAAGAGACTTCTTTAAAAAACTCTTATACAGATTTTTAATAACAATCAGCGAATACGTACACTGTAAAAAATAAGTGTAATTTTAACTGTAAAATTTTGTAAAAACGCTACGGCACAAAAACTGTTAATATGTTACCATAAGTGCCCGTATATACATGGAAACACTGTAAAATATCTAAGGCAGCATTTCATGTACTTGTACAGTAAATGCTGTCAAAAACTGTAACGGATATTCCCGATATTCCCTGCATGACACTCCACATTTGAACGTTTTTTTGTTTAAATAATCATGTTTTTTTTTTATAGTTTTTGTTATTAGTTATGAATATTTGGGCTTTATGTTACATCTTCTGTTGTTTAATGAAAGTTTAATGCATTATTTAAGTATCATGTGTGTTACCATGATGGTGTTTTGTGTTTGTGTGAATGACCTTGAGCCGCACCTTCTATATATTATAATATACTTCTGGTTGTGGCGAAGCTACTTGTGATGAGCTTTGATTCTTAATGTGGCTTTCTCTTTTACCACCTGCATTATTATGGTGGTTGTCAGTATGTTAAAGCAGTGTGCGTTGTTGAATTGACTGGTTTACATTCAAATTTTATTTTTTGTAAATTACAGTTTTATACTGTAAATTTACAGTTTGTTCTGTAAATGTTTTTTTACAGCTTTTCTGTATTTTTTACAAAATTATTCTGGCAACCACAGCTGCCAAAATTATTTTGTAAAAACTACAGAATTTTTTTTACAGTGTAGGATACTCACATGCACACAAATGAACCATCTTTGTGAGTATCTGAAGGCTTATTTTAGAGTGCATACACTCATCGTGAGCTTGTATGGAATGCTAAACAGATTATATAGGGAATTATCTACCTTTGTTTAATAAGAGGATTGATTAAAGACAGCAGGGGGGTGAAGCTAAAAACTCATCACACATACACTCCTCACTCACACACTTATATATGCTGTCAGCACAACCTTGACATCAAGACGTGTCTGTAAAACACCCAATATACCTGTATCTTCAATGTACACAAAAGCTTTCTTAGCTGCTGCTGGAATGTTAACCTTCATCTAGTTTTAACCTTGATAGAAAAAAAGGGGTGGAAAATAAGTGGAAATTTATGTCTGTGCCTTTCCAGATTGTATTATACAATACAAGAATATCCCATATAGCCCATCACTTTAAGATGCCCTTGGACACAAGAGCCTTTGAGATGAAGGCCTCATTTTATATCAAAGGACACATAAATTCCATTTTGCTGCCTGACTTTATAGATGAACAAACAGATGATGTTCAGTTCTGAGAGAAAATGTACAGGGCAATAGCAATGTACACTGAGGATCAATTCGGATGGATAGTTTCCGCTACAGCAGGCTTGACTTTCAGAGTAAATATGTTATTTGGTCTGGTATTATTCGATTAGATCTGTGGTTTTTCTTGATTAATCTTAAATTGTATGTTTCAGAAGGGTTGCATAACCTGTGGTATGAAATTAACTAAATTATTTGAATTATTCTGCTGGTAATATTATATTTCAAATTGCACCTCTTTCAAGCCAGCACAGTTTCAGTCACCCTCTGCATCTCTGATTGGTTAGTAAATCACCTAAACACAAAATAACAGTTTCTGATTTGCTACTTTTGTTTGTATGATTCAGAGCTGTAGGCGTAGTACAAGGTGTGCCTTCATTTTAGACATTCACAAATGAGAAAAATGGCAGAGATCAAAGCTGTGATATATATAAATGTAAAATCACGAAGACTCCCAGTATTATGCTGCCTATTTTCATATGCAGCAATGCAATTGACAAAATTATATAACGTCAAATAATTTTTATTACAGTCTTATTTAATTCATTCTCTTACTATGTTTGATGTTTGAACTGGGGGGGGGGGACTAAAGAAATTATAAAGAAAATGTTAGATCTACTCTGTATGGACATTCAAAATTATTGAGGTGTTCTTTGTTGCACAGAAATGGAAGACTTTCAGAAGACTGATAAAGATGTTTAAAAAAAAAAGAAACATCATAAAGTGATTTATTCTTTTGAAATATCAAATGTTTTAAATATTACACACTACATGCCTTAGAAATGTTCACCTTTTGTCTTTTATAGCAACTAGGTCTTAGAAAAATGAATGATGCACAATTTAAAACAAGAAAATAAAATTAGCCAGCAAAATATGTATTAAAAATTGTTGTATATTCCAAATGCTAAATATATAATAGAGATTTTTCATTAAATGGATTGTGCTTTCAAACATCCATTCACATTTGTAAAAAACACTTTACATTACAGTTGATGTGTGTTAGAACTGAGAAAGGTATAAAGATATATTTATATTGATTGCTGTACATCTTATATTTAGCAATAGCATGTAAACTGTAAAATGAATAGAAATATTAGTCTAAACATGACGGCAGTTACATTGTCTGCCACAGACCAATACACTTTCTGATTTTGAAATCAGTTAATCAGCAGCAAATTCCATCAAGATGGAAATCAGATATGTAATAATTGTTCAGATTAACACACAGAATGAAGTCATATTGTACTGAAAGGGATATTCAAGAATTGACAGTTTAATACTCATAGAGCTCCTGTTTAGGCCTGTGTTTCATGTGAATCTGTCTAATACCAGTGCTCTTGCATTCCTTCTAGATGGATACAAGGGATTTTAAATTGTCTTTCATCTAATAACAGTTTGCACTTCTCACCTCATCTACTAAAGCCTTGTAATCATCCTAAGCTGCTATACTGCAACGGGCAACGAAACAGCCCATTTCATGCCCTTGCTTGTGTTAAATCTAACAGTACAAAGATACTAAAATGACTTACAATTACACTTTCAGTATATTGCACTCAGATGGATGAAAGATGCCGTAACAATTCTTTGTCATGTTGAGCTGAGGAAAGTGTGTTACTTTTTAGGGTTGATTTATAAATCACAGATTTAGACAAGAGAAATTTCAAACAATTTAGCCTGTATTCAAACCTATATTCACATGTTCTGAATAGGTTGTAAATGTAGTTGCTGCTAGGCCCGCAGTGACTATTATGGCATTTTCAGCACTGGCTACCCACCAAACCAATGCTACAAAACCTCCGCTATGGCAAGGATTTGAACTCGAGCCAATATTAGCACAGAGCAGAATCTGAAAATATGAGCATATGCTGACTTTAAATGATATTTCACCACAAAGCTGCTGTTATACTGCACACCCAGAGAGGTGAGATAAATATTGATCAGCTCCTAAAAGCTGTATCAGGAACCGCATTGATTGAATTACGACGAATCTCTTCAAACCTCTCATTTTATCATAAAGTGTTTATCAAGCAATCATTATGCCTCTATAATGAGTGTAAATGGGAATTGCGTTAGAAACTCAGTGTCTTGCCAGACCAGCGTACACAGAATTAATTATGACCAAACCCTAACTTTTACATACCTCAGATCTTCATCTCCTGCTCAGAAATATATATTATTCCCAGCTAGTTGTCATGGTTGGAATTTTTGCATGTCGATGAACTCAGACTGGAATCTCCTGATCCAGGGTTGACGTCTGGGTCCAGAAGGCCATATAATGATGTTAAAAGAAAATTAATAAGCAGACCAAGACTGTGTTCAGTCCTCTGTGGCTTTGTAAGAAGAAAGTGAGGCTGGAAGACTGAAGATTTCGCTTTTCTTTCCCTAAATAAGTGGCTGCTGGAGCTTCAGGCCCCCCAACTGTGCACAGCATGGGCCTAGAGCTGGGAAAGCCAGAAACAGACTCACTTAGCAAAGAGAATGACATAAGGAGCATTCATTTTATATTATGTAAAAAGAAAAATATATCAGAATACCTTAGAAATATTTAGGCCAACTTATAGGGAGAAATCCAGGTCATACTACTGGAGCAATCCTAAAAGATAAAGACACATGACTTTATTTTATTAAATACTTTATAATTGAATTAAATAACTCAAATGCATGCAAACACAAACGCCTGCCTTTTTTTGTTAAGCTTAATTGACATTTACAGGTATATCACGTAATAATTTGTTATTAGGGCTAGAAACATATTTATTGATATACACACGCTCAGTATTATCACCTAATAACACGGTATTATTTAAATGTACTTGCTCCAGCACTGCTTTTGCATACAATATAATAGCGAAGTCTCTCCTCGCTACACACAGTCAGACTGTCACATTCGGTCTCTTCAGACTGAGAGGGCAATGAAAGGACCAGTGCAGCTCACACACTAGCTAAACCAACACAAACACACACACACACACACACACACACACACACACACACACACACACACACACACACACACACTCTGGTCTGTGTCTGGAACCTAATATCATGTTAATGACCCTGTGCCTAAAGGCTGCCGTGCATTATGGGGTTTGTGAGTAGCCGTTTGGTCGCTTTAGAGCGGGTGGATTAGGGAAATGCTGTGGTCCCAGTGCTCGGCTAAAGAAGAGCGGGGTTGCAGGACTAAAGGGTTTACCCTACACACACAGACCCAGACCGACACTCTCTCATTTGGCTGTCACTTTGACTCACCTCTGCGAAGCTCCGCACCCTCTCCTGTTTTCTTTTCTCTGCAGCCAGACGCTCCTGCCTTTGTCCAACACCAGCTTCCTTTTTGTTTTATTCTTTGTCACTGAGGCTTTATTTTCTTTCTTGCTTGCTTTGTATTTATCTATGTTTTGTCCTTTATTGTAGCCTGTTATGATATTCATTGCAATGTTACATGAAAACTAATTGGTAAAGCAAAATTGTTTGAAGTTTATTTTTTTTAATGCCATATTCATTAAATAAAAAAATATACAATTAAACTTCTTACAAAATAACAATAACTATAAATTCAGTTTAACATTTGAAATTGTTTTCATTTAAAAATTTGAGTGCAGAGCAAATACATTAGTGATCACCATTCACAACAGTATGAATTTCTAGTCATAATTCATAACTCATGTTATTTCTGTTTAACATATTATATTCTGTTTTAAAATGTTTTCTGCACCCCATAAAGTTGATTGGCTGATCTGTCATTAAATTTGTTAAATTTACAAAACGGAAAGGTTCTCTATTTATGCATTTAGCCTATACAGATACATATTTACTAACAGGATTCAATAAGAGGCACAGAGACTGCAGAACACAGTTCCGTGGCTTGCTGTTACGCCATATGTTATGAGATAACAGGCTGTTTTCCAAAAATAGCATGGCCAGAAATATCTCATGTTTGTTGGTCATTTTCAAAACTATAGAAGGCCTAAATGAGCAATGTAAATGAGCCTCAATGAGCTTGAAATAATTTACAATGTAAAATACGTTTTGCACATATATTGCAACAGGCTATTTGTGACAGAAACAAACACAAGCATGCAACAATAATGGCCTCTCATTAGTGACCCCTCCCATTTGCTTTCAAACACAATGGATTTTTAGCTTCAAAGCTTATTCCAATGGTTCAAGACCTACTGTTGTTATACATATAAACTACAAGTAATTGCTCTCTGCACACTGTATGGATACAAATGATTTTTAATGTTACCGTGACAGCAACCTGACAGGCAGCTGCTAGAGGAAAATTCTATTAAAATAAACCAAATCACATTGTATAATCATCATCATGCAAATCAGGCAGAATCTAAATGCTTAACAGATAGATGTTTACTTGTAAATTTAAATTCAAATTTTCCAAACCCTCATGATCTGTTGAGACTGTGCGTTTATGTTTCGGTCCCAGAAACCCAATGATAATTTTTAATTTATGGTAATAATCCAACAGCAGTTTTAAAAAAAATAACAAGTTCCTCTAACTTAATCAAAAGCCATAAGACATATAGATAT
This sequence comes from Sinocyclocheilus anophthalmus, assembly GCA_018155175.1. NCBI lineage: Eukaryota > Metazoa > Chordata > Actinopteri > Cypriniformes > Cyprinidae > Sinocyclocheilus > Sinocyclocheilus anophthalmus. The sequence goes on along the minus strand of JADLZN010005697.1, from coordinate 196,836 downwards.
TATTGAAGCCTTAACCATCTGTTTGAACTAAAAGCAAATAACCAAAAGCAAGTATTTAGAAACGAGAATAGTATCCAGTTCTGCTGTTTCTGTTTTGATCACAATGAAAATATGGGTCTCAGTCACCAAACATATGTAACATATCTCATAGAGAGCAATGTAATGTTAAGATTAAACTTTTTTCCATATATGAATAATTCACCCAAAATTGAAACTATGTCATCATTAAACACAGTTATGATGTTCCAAACCATTATATTTTGTCCATACAATAAAGGTCAATAGGTCCAACAGTTGATATATTCTTCAAAATATCTTCTTTTGTGTTCCACATAAAAAAGTCAATGATGACAATTTTCCTGATATTTCACTGTATTTTGAGCAATTAAATCTGTGAGACCCCAAACAGAACACGAGGATTTCGCCATAAAGACAAAAAATATATCTGAATTGAAATGCTTATTGCATACTGCAACTTCACTGGAAAATCTTCTGCATTTGCAACCTTGGCCTGCACTTCCACAACACTATCTCTACCGGCTGCTCGAAGAGATGTCTAAAGTAGATATTTGAGAATGTGTGTGCGCATGTGTGCGTATGATAGACAGGGACACTGTCTCTTATGTTTCATTATCATTCCTGTTGCAGACCCTCCATGAAAGAGCAAAAATCCAGAGATTTATGAGGCGGCTTACCCCCCCCGCAGAGCACATCATCAATGCTCTGCGCTAACCTGACTAACTCACAAAACATGCACATATATACTTAGACTCTTGCTTTGTCCTCATCTATGTCTAAACCTTCATATGAACACATACACAGATGCTTCATGACGTTTGCATATTGACAGACAGACAACACTGTATCGGGAGGCTTAAGGCTTAAAATAGTCCAAGTGTGCACTGTCAACTGATTGTCACATTGTGCTTGGACGTGTTTGCAAGTGCAATTGTTAGTTTTTTTCCAAATAAGAGACATATCAAAGCGTGATTCCTGCTGTGCGGGCTAGTTAGAGCGAGCATACAAGGGAATGAATTTTTCACAGGCTAGCCTCTCTTTTCCCAACACACACATATACAGTCACATTCTGCTTTAAGTCTTTTTCATAAATAATAGTATGTGCAATTTGAGTGACAGTCTGGGCACAGGCTGTACAAACACTAATTAAGTTTCACAGCAGGGGGCGGAGCTGTAAGAACGATTACTTTTGACAAAGAGGAAATTAAAACTAGCAGCACAATAACATCATTTGCATATTTATTCACAGAGATATGCTATAGATGGTTTGGGCTGGACTGTTAAGTGAGAGCTTAGTTCTGTCTTCAAAACAACTAGTCATTTCCTAAAAGATATTTCAAACTTTGCTACAAAACCCTTAATTTATGGATTTTCGCTCGAGTTAAGATGTTTTCTAACTATTTTCCCCATTTAAATTCGTTTTTTGAAGACCTCATGAATACTGTTTGAGATCTCAGCATTTGTAATTAAAGTTTACTTTTGCTTTCGAAAAATATGTTTTCAAGTAGGACAGATGTGTATCTATGTGTGTGTTACGAACACAAACAAGCCTGCCAGGTGACTCACCTCAGATAACAGTGAGTTCATGCACGAGGTGAGGGGAGAGAACGACCTCTTTGGTTACAAGGATGAGTCATTAGTGAGTAACCCACTGTCACTCACACCCACGCACACAGTCCGTATCGGGTTAAAGAGCTAGATGTGAAGTGAAGTGACATGTGACATGTGGCCAAGTATGGTGACCCATACTCGGAATTAGTGCTCTGCATTTATCCCATCCAAAGTGCACACACACAGCAGTGAACACACACACACCGTGAGCACACATCCGGAGCAGTGGGCAGCCATCTTTGCTGCGGCGCCCGGGGAGCAGTTGGGGGTTCGGTGCCTTGCTCAAGGGCACCTCAGTCGTGGTATTGAAGGTGGGAGAGAGCGCTGTACATTCACTCCCCCCACCTACAATCCCTGCCTGTACGAGACTCGAACCCACAACCTTTTGGGTTACGAGTTAGTCTAACCATTAAGCCACGACTTCCCCACACTAAACTGAAAATTATGCCATAATTTAGACCAAGAATATGCGAGCACGAGGTTTATCTGCGTTTATCTGGCAGTAACAAATCTAAACATTACTGTGTTCTTGTGCAGGAAAGTTTCTATAGGCTATTTACTTTACTTTCTCAGCAAGATTGTCTCCACCATTTACCCGAGAAGCAATGGATGTACGTTTACGGAAAATTTGTTGAAATGCATTATTTATTTATTTATTTTTTCATTTACAGTGAAACTATATATAGATTGTCTGTGAAAAATATTATAGTACAATTACGATATAAAATAAAACGATTCACTTAACAGTGGCTTCATTAGATGGATTAAAACAAATCTGATTTTTTCTTCATTTTGTAAGAGTAAGTTGAAACTATATTTTTTATAATTAAGAACTTAACTTTTATATACTGTATTTTTTGTACTTATTGCTGTGTGCCATGACTGTCAAGTGATTTAGTGAATAACAATGTATATTTCAGTCTGTTACTGACAGAATTGGTTTCAAAATATAGCAGAAAAGTTGCATAGACCACTTTTAGGTTGCTATATTGGGCTTTTTGTGAGCATTAACATTCTTCATAACATCTCTTATGTCCCAATGAACGAAAAAGTCTGAAAAGTTTGGATGAGGGTGAGCAAATGATGAGAGAATTTTCATTTTGTGTGAGCAATCCCTTTAAGGTGAAACTACCCCTTTAGAAATGACTATACTGGCCAATCTCCAATTCTCTCTTTTATATATGTAGCTTATGTGTGTTTGCATTCTTTCACAGATGTGTTGTTTCTTGTCTTTAAGTGTCACTGTTACCCTGTAACTGTTACCCCGGTTTACACTGTAAACCACATGATGCTGACTTCCTGCCTTTCTGCTTTACAATCATGGTTATATTATAAAAAGCTTATGTGAGTGCTTGTGAAGGCTGAGTAGTAGTTTGAGAGAGATTTGTATTTTAAGGCTATGAGAAGTGGGGACAGTGTGTTTATGTGCGTGTGAGCAGAAGTGTGTGTTTGGGCTTGTAAGTCACTGCTGAGTGATGCAGTTTTTGTGTGAGCAGGTGAGTTTGCTCACATTTGAAAAGAGAGCTAGCATAGTTATACATTCTGCAATACCATAGAGTGGCTGGGTGTGTTTTGTGTGCTTGTGTGCCAGCTTTCTGTAAAAGACATTTCATTGTTCATTTCAGACATTGTTTAAGACGCTTTCAATCTTATGTCAACAGACAAGATCCTTCTATTATATACCTCACTGTGGTGCTATTAAATCGTCTACCTGAGTACTGTGCTGTACTGCCATCTAGTGGCATCTCTACAAATTAATTTTGTCACAATATTAGAATAAGTAGATCGAACATCCGTAACCAGGGTGTCAAACTCAGTTCCTGGAGGGCCGGAGCCCTGCATAGTTTAGATTCAACCCTACTTAAACACACCTGATCCAACTAACCAAGTCCTTCAGGCTTATTTGAAAGCTACATGGTATGTGTGTTGAAGCAGTGTTGGAACAAAACTCTGCAGGGCTCCGGCCCTCCAGGAATTGAGTTTGACACCCCTGCAATAGACTAATAATTTCTATTATTCTATATAATCTATCATATAGAACTACAAAACAGTTCCGCCATTTATTTATAAGATATAAGACTCATACGCTGACGTTCACATTTTGTGAATAGAAGTTGTGACAATGAAAAACCCACCTGGCTTCGTTACAATAACATTGGACTACAATTGCCAGTGCGCATTGCGCGAAGTGTACGGTTGCTTAGCAACGCAGAAGATGAACGCTTCCGAGACGCTAACAGATGTAGTTACTTTACAAGGTGAAATAACACTTTGTATGCCTCATTTTGACTTAACACAAGGTGTTTGAGATATGCTTCGCGTTTGTTTATCGTTTTAACGCAATTCCTATCAAATGCTTAACAAAATTTTAACTCTAGGTCATCAGCAGAAAACAAACTTGACATCTGTTTGCCCAACAAACAATTACTGTCATGTAAATAATTATTCTAATTGTTAAGCAAATTTTTATTCAGTTATTAGTAGTTATTATCACATTCATCTTGTATATTTTCTCATTTGTGTGTCAAATGCATAATGCATTCACATGATACTCCTGATTTAATGGCTTTTAATTTCAGAGCAACAGCTTTGTGGGTCCAAAGAGTGATGAACCTGTAGGAAGAGCAAAAGAAGTCAATCCCAGATGATTACAGCTATGAGGAACTGTGCTCCAGACCCTTCATCACTGCAGACTCCAAATCCCACAGAACCCGCTGCACCCCTCGTATCCACAGCACTAACCTATCGCAAATATATCCAACATTTCCTTCAGTAATATCTATATATATATTAGATATATCTAATATATCTATCTCTATATATATATATATATCTGATTGCCCAGTCAAAAGTTTGGATAATTGACATTACATTTAGTCATTTATTAGACTCTTTTATCCAAAGCGACTTACAAATAAGGAAAATTGAAGCAATCAAAATCAACAAAGAGCAATGATACGCAAGTGCTATAACAAGTCTCAGTTAGCTTAACTCAGTGCCTTTCGCACGGTTTTTAAATTATATACTAAATAAAAAGAAAACAGATAGAATAGAAAAAGAATAGAGCATGCTAGTGTTAGAGGTCTTTTTTGCTTTTGTTAATTGTATAATAAATGAAAAAGAAAACAGATAGAATAAAAAAAAGAATAGAGCAAGCTAGTGTTAGTTTTTTTTTTGTGAAGAAATCAGCAGCAAATAAAATAGATGACGTCAACGTACGAGTTGTTTTATTTATTTATTTATTATAAAGAATAAGTAGTAGAATAGAATGCTAGAGTTAAGGTCAAATCAAGATGGAAGAATGTGTTGTTTAGCCATTCTGAAGATGGCTAGAACTCAGCTGCTGGGATTGGTTGGGCAGCTCATTCCACAGAGAACTTTATGTAAAATATGTGAAAAGGATTTTGTGCTTTTGGGATGGCACAATAAGCAACGTTCACGTTGCAGAACGCAAGCTTCTAAGGGCACATCAGTCTGAAGGAATGAATTAGTAAAGGGGTGGCAAGAGCCGTGTGGTTTGGTAGGCAATATGGATATTATGTTTTTTTGACATGTCTCGTGTGCTCACTCTGCATTATGAATTTGAGATGCAAAAATATAGTAACCAGTCATATTGTGATATTACACAATTGTACAACAGTTTGTTATATATTTGTATAATGTAATTTATTCATGTAGGTCAAGCTGAATTTTCGGCATCATGACTGTCACATGTTTTTCCTTTAGAAATCCTTCTAATATTCTGATTTGGTGCTCAGGAAACATTTAATTCATAGGGTTGAAAACACGGCTTAATACTTTTTGGGAAACTGTGATACACATTCAAAAGTCTTAAAAGATATTAACATACACAAATTGATCAAAATCATTAAAACAAAGAAAGAACATTTATAATGTTACAAAATATTTTTTGCACTCACTTTCTATTCATTAAAGAATCCTGAAAATGTATAATGGTTTCCACAAAAATATTAAGGAGCAAAAAACTCCTTTCAACAATGATAATAATAAGAACCATTATTAATAATTGAGCTTTATCAATAATTGATAAAAATCAGCAAACATTTTGGAAGGATCATGTGACACTGAAGAATGGATTCATGTCTGCTGAAAATTCCTTTGCCATCACAGGAATAAATTACATTTTACAATGTATTCAAATAGAAAACAGTTATTTTAAATTGTAATAATATTTCACAATATTTTTGATCAAATAAATGCAGTCCTGGTAAGCATAAGAGACTTCTTTCAAAAACATAAAAACTGCAGTTATTCCAAACATATGACCTGTAGTATACTGCCACCTTGTGATGCCCTGCTGTGATGAAGGGTGAGGATTCATGACTATCTGTTCAATTCATTTGCTCCTTAAACTAAGCCCAGACATTCATTTGGCTACTGTGGGCAGAGAGGGAACCTACAGCTGTTGGATGAGCATACATTGGCCTTCATAGCCGGGAATCTGCTTATCCTAATGGATGTGTGCACACCAAAAAGCAGCGTTACATTCGCTCTAGCAGAGGGGGTGGGATCGGTGCCATTATGATATATCATTTAGATGACAATGTGTATGGAAATTGCAAGGTCAAATTAAAATATCAACAGCAACAACAACAACAAAAAATAATGGCCTTGATATATGAGTGTATGAGCAACATGAGAAAGGTCATAAAACTTATCAGACTTAGACGTATTAACATTTATCATCATAACTCATTTTACACTGTATAGTGTACACATGGATTATTATGCACAATTATGAGGTTACTATACAGATTATTGTATAGGAGACCTAATATCTCCTTTTCTCTTTCCAAAGACTCATCCAAGTAAGCACTATTTTACAGTGGCAGAGAAAGGCCATCAGCCTAACATCATCATATATGAGTACCCGTCCCTGTGGCCTTACAGAATCCTACATGCATTTGGAAACTGGATCTCTCATTCTCCAACATTGTGAGTCATGTTAAACAGGTGCTTAATCTTTTTTGTTTTTCCACGGTAGGCCAGATAAGCATGTTTTCTGTTTTTCAGTGTCTCTTCTCATTTCATGCTGGTGCCATTCAGGGCATGGATGTTTCTGAAAGTAGCCACCTCATGGCCACTACAGCCTTGGACTGTAAGAACTAATTTAACATTGATCAAACATACACCCACATACACAGACCTATGATGTGCTTCTATAAACATTGACAAATGCCTTTTTATCTTACCCAGCCTCAGTCAGGGTGTTTGACTTTTTTCAAAGAAAGAGCTCACAGTAAGCCGCTTCAAACAAGGAGGGACAACACTCACATGGGCTTCAGACATGGTAATGTAAATTAATATCAGATAAAAAAAAGAGACCAATATAAAAACACTATGCTATTTTGTCTAAATAAATTAATAATAAAACTAAAAATTAAAATCAACTTTTTTAAATTCTTCAGTGTTGTTATTTTTAATTAAAACTAAAACTTTACAAATGTTTTCAGTAATGGAAAAATAAAGCTGAACTCTAAAAGGTAATCTAAATGTAAAAAATCAAATCAAATAAAAAATAAATATCCAATATCAAACAATACAGATAAATGCAAAAATCTCTAATATCGGAAGATGACCAGTATGGTACCAATATTTTGTGCATCCCTATGTCTGCATATTGTTTGCTGATGGTGTGAGTGTGTCTCTGCAGGTGAACACTGCCGGGGGTCTGCTGGTTGTGGGTTTTGATGATGGTGTGGTACATCTCTTGGAGCTGTATAACACTCAGTTTGCACCCAGTTGCAGGACGCACATGCTCTGGAGATGCTGAACTATCAAGCTCTCAAGCCCCACAATGCACCTGTGCACCGCCATCGCGTATGAGAGAACTAGAAAGATCATGGCTACTGGGGTAGGGGTTGAGTGAGTGAACATGGTTTGTGTCAAAATATTCTGCTGTGTTTGATATTTTGCTCTATCTCTCGTTAGAGTGCAGACAGGACTGTCTTCTTCTTCACGGCGGGAGAACGATATAGGCCAATAGGGTTTGTTACTGTCCCAGGTCCTGTGCAAGGCCTGGAGTGGTCACCTCAGTCACATGTGAGTGTTGATTGTTTGCAGTGAAGCTTGCTGAGGTTCTTGTGGTGATCGTTTCATATATGATTTATTGACACTGAAGGTTTGTGTATGTGTTTAAAGGAGAAAAACACTCTTGGGCTTTGGATAAAACTGAAACCAGTAACACGAACACACGCAAAACATTCCAATGGTGACGTGGTGGAAGTTCAGTGTCTTGATCCGATAATAATTTAATTTAATTTAATTATTTTGTTTAAATGTGTTATTTCAAAATAAAACCTTTTATAAAAAGAAGAATAATAATATTTTTGTTTTTAAGTTTTATCAGTTTATGTTTTTTTATTTGTCTAATTCTATTATTGCAATTATGTTAAAACAATGAATTCTTACGTGATGCCACGTGATATACAATCACCATTACTAAAATCACCACACTGTCTGTAAGGACTATGTCTTTTGTTTATTGTTCGCTCGCTGTTGTTTTTGCTGCACCTGGATAGACACAGGTATCTCCTGTTTTCAGAGAGCTTGCAGATGTAGCCTCCGTCAGTCAGAAAAGTGAAGAGAACAGAGAGGGCGAAACCTGAAAGAATTGAAGGAGCAGAAGCCCAGAGGCCAACAGACGGAACTACAGGAAAGAAGAAGAGATGAGGAGAAGAGGAACTGCTCTCTTTACATTTCACTCACCCAGTGCTCTACACGGCTCTTTACTCAACCCCAGGGTCATTCTGCTGCTATGTAACTGTAACGATCAGCTCATGGGAAATAGGATAAGTAATCAAACTAGTTATAATATTTGATCCGCTGTAGATATTTAGCTTGCCCTCGGTCAACGTCTGGCCAATTCTAAGACGTTTAATTTCTGGTTAAGGGAAATAACTTTCCCTTACTGTCCAGATTCTACAAAAGCTTGTAGCATACCTTCGCATGATTTAGTGACTCCAGTTTATAATCAAACATGAACCCGTCAATTGATACAAAGAGGGTTTTATTAACTACAAAACCTTAACTAGTCTAACATATCCATAAAACATAAACTGTGTCAACATACACATACACACACCCATACACACACAAATACAGTTGGTATAGGAAAGGGTTAACGTTTAACTCAGTACAGAAAGAGACATAAGGAATGAAATTTATGGAACCATTTTGCATATTCAGCAGATCTACACCTGAGGGAAACACCTTAGTTCAAACACACCTTTGTAAAAGATGCAAATGATACTTAATGTATCAATTAATAAAACTAAATTTGAATACTTGCACGTCTCGTCTGTCTGAAAAAAAGGCTTGATGCAATCTGAAAGTCCCAGTGATCTTTGCTGAAGTTGGTTGATGAGAAAGAACCAGTTTGCGTCAGATTAACTTGATGAATGGAAAGGACTAGGTCGAAGCCTGGCGCGAGCTTAGGGTTAGGGTTTCCGGGAGCGTTTTTCTCACATCCTCTCAGAATTAAAACAAACCACCGACTCTGGGTGGGTCACATGGTGTGATGCCTTTAAGGTCTGAGAAGATTCACGCTTCTCAAGATGGGCTTGTCCAATGAGGATGTCCGGAATCTCAAGTGGGAGTTCTGTGATACTGGGGCGTTTTTATGGCCCTTTTTGAAAGCATGGTAATTTGCATATGATACTCGGATAAAAATTATTAAAGACTCTTAGAACCCTAATATGTTGCGTAGGTGTAAACATACAATATACACTCTCAATTAGATCATCCGAATACGAATTCATAGATATTAAACATGGTAGGGTTATATACAGTATATGTAAGCTGACAGGAGTGTTTCGATTATAAGTCTGCATAACAGTATACAATTTCAAAGACAAAATACACGATGACAATAATATACCCAATGACCTGAAGGATCATGTGTGTTCATTCAAAGAAAGGTTTTCCTATTAATTAATTAGCAAAGAAAAGTCCTTCCTTTGTGGATTTTCCTTATGGGCAAGGAAGCGAGTTTCTTCACCTAAATTCCAGGAGGTCGTAAATGTATCGGTGTCAGGGTTACCATGGAACCAGGGGCCTGTTCGGCTTCCTGGGGTGTTACCTGGGAGTATTTGTTAAATATAGCTAACAAAATATATATTGTGTGTTTGATTGGTCCAGACGCTACAGTACATATACTCACAGACATACATTACATTTCAAAAGTTTGGAATTAATCAGGAATACATGGCATTTTAAAATATGTTAAAATATAAAGCAGATATTTTAAATTGTAATAATATTTCACATTATTACTGTTTTTAATGTATTTTGATCAAATCTGGTTTTGGTGACTTCTTTCAAAACATTATAAAATCTTACTGATCTCAAAGTAAGTAAGTAGTAGTGTAACTAACGGTTGTACGTGTCACTAAAATGCCTCCCTCTCTCTTTTTCAGGGTAGCTATGACTCAGGGTATTTGTACCACTGTAAGTTCCCTGAAAAGCAGAGCCAAGATCCATTAGAAAGGAAAGATGAGTCCTTTTCCTTCATACCTGAGCATGACGCAGACCATAACCCCATTCTCACCATCACCTTCAAGTGAGATTTTTCTGTCTCTACACTAATACCCCAGGACTGAGCCAGGAATTAGTGTCCTGGTTTGATTTCAATTTCAAGTCAATATTTTTAGTCAATAATTAGTTGATTTTTATCATATGTGATTTCTTACTCTCCTTGTCTTAGTTCAAGTAGGTATTTGTTGTTATGTGGCATGAAGGATGGTAGTATTCGGGCATACCCTGTACAGGCCTCGGACCATCAGCTCAGCTCCATGCAGGTGTACTGGGCCCTCAGCATCCATGACAACCACTATGGCCATGTGCGCCACATCCGCTTCAGCTTTGATGACACATTTGATCTGACTGCAGGAGAGGATGGCAACATCTTCTCCTTCAGCTGTTTGCCAGAGAAGGAGCTCCAGAAAGCCATACTCAAACATGCCAAAGTGCCCTCTCCATGGGTTAGGTTTTTTTTCAGTTGTGGGTGGGTAATTGTGTACTTGTGTGTTTCAACTCTCTACCACTTTACTCTGTCATGAAAACAGGTTGGGCTGGAGATGGAGAAAGCAGCGCAGGACATAGAGGACTTACAGGTGACTTTGTGCATTTAAATAAAGCAAGTAATAAGGGTCAAGGCGAGTGCCTTTCTATAGCCCCGTTCACACTGCCAGCGACACACAGCGACAAAGCGACATGCTCCCATTCATTTTCAATGGAGAGCTGGCGACTTCCGGCGACACGAGCGACAGTGACCGTTGGCGACAGAATGTGGGCGTGTCAAGCGATGCGAGTCAAGCGACAAAAGTTAAAGGGGTCATATGATGCTGCTAAAAAGAACAGTATTTTGTGTAATGAAATGTGTTTATGCGGTTTAAGGTTCAAAAAACACATTATTTTCCACATACTGGACACATTATTGTTTCTCCTCTATGCCCGCCTTTCTGAAACGCGTTGATTTTTACAAATCTCATTGGTCTGAAAAGCGAGGTGTGTGCTGTGATTGGCCAGCTATCCATTGCGTTGTGATTGGCCGAATACCTCAAGCGTGAGACGGAAATGTTACGCCCCTCACCATACTGTTATGATGCCCTGTCAGGCCGGAGCGATGATTCATAAACATGAAAACCCATTATAAACGAGGCATTTGTTGCATCCAGTGGTGACATATTTAGGATTATAATGACTTATACTGTCTTTTTTTTTTACAAACAACGCGTTGTCGTTGCTCGCCTCGCGTAACAAAACCATGTCTGCATTTGTGATGGAGAAATGACAAACAACAAGCGCTAACCTACACTGCTCAAAAAAAAACTCAACTTTAATATAAAAAATTTCAAATTTCTTTAAATATGAAAACATACTTACAGTCAGTGAGTCAGACAGCCGGCATTGTAGTCTACTCTACTAGGATCATGAAACAGTCCTCCATAAAATGTGCTGGACACATCTGTATATTTGGGTTGAAGTGCTCTGGAACAGTGATGTAAACACAACTTAACCACTGATTTCTAGTCGTGTCCATTTTTGGAAAGCCAAACAAAGTAGTTTCGCTTTCACAACGAAACAGCGTCACACACGGCGGCCTACAGTGGGCAGAGGCCGGGGGCTAGCGTGAGGAATGGCCGGAGGGTTAGAGTGAGCAGAGGCGGCGGGCTTGAGAATGGCACAGCCGGCGGATTCGACAAAGGAGCGTCCGGAAGGACATGTGACAACTCCGGGCTGGACTCCCGCTTCGGTCCACGGTGAAAGCTGATCCAGTGATCCACAGCACTAAGTTGATGTATTTCCTGATGTATGTTGATCAGCTCCAGGCATGACAAAGCAGATATCGTCCTCTTTTGGAAGACCAAACAAAGTAGTTTCGCTTTCACAACGAAACACACAGCGTCTTCACAACATGGATACAAAACTACAGCGAGAATAAAAGTTACGCCTTCTTTCTTTGCGTGAACATTTGGGCGGTGTCATGCAAATCTTCCCACATCGTGACGTAGACATGTGGGGGCGGGTTAGAATGAGCCATTTTAGGTAGGCATTGTTGACTCTTAACTTTTATAAAGAACATCTCTTTGAATTTGAGACTTTAGTCTTTGCATTTTTACAGATCTTCTTTATGCACTAAGAGTTTGTAACACTCCAAAGAGAAAGGAAAAATTGAAATCGCATCATATGACCCCTTTAAGAAATTTTTAACTTTATGCAAATGAGCAGCGAATTTCGCGAGTGACAACCAATAGGAGTGAAGAATCTGTCAGTGGCGCTCACGTCACCGCCTCGAGTGCAGGCAAGACAGGACAGATTTCCTAATCGATTTCACTGTTTTACATGATGTAACCACATACATGGATATAAAAAACATGATGCGTAGTAAAGAAACTGTTGGCTGTCTAAGTGAGTTTGATTCATATATTGATGGTTCGAGTTGTTAATTATATGATGCAGTGAGCAGTTTAGCACCGGTTAATGATTTAATGCATGAGCACTGCTGTAGTTTATATAACACTCTCCAACAGCAGAATGGTACTTTTATTTCTTTTAAGTCTAATTACTAATGATATTAGAATGATATCTTAGTTTTGCCGGCAATATATATAGTTTGTGATTGCATTTCCTAAAGATATGTCCAGACGTGCAGTCTACCAATAACATTAGAGCGACAGCAGTAGGAACGCCCACAAGCGTCTTCACAGCAGAGTCGAGCGACATACAGCAAAAAAGTCGCTGGCAGTGTGAACGGGGCTTATTTGTGTGACCCGACCCCCCAGTGGGCTACAGAGGTACTGCACAAAGGATGTAAATGTATTTTTTTATATAATAATTTTTCAAAAATATTTTATACCAAACATTCTAACTTTATTTTGAGCTAATTTTCTAGTTTCTGATTATGTATCTTAATCATTGTGTTACATTATAGATAACACTGTGGTAATATTATTTTACCATAGTTGCATAGTAAATAATTGTTTTTATTTGTTTGTCTGTTTACATAAATATATGTAAATATGCTCAAATAAATTGTCTTGTTTTCTCATGATCACAACATAAAAAATTATACGCCCTCTTAGATATATTGATTAGTTATATTTAATTTGTATTTTCCTTTTATTATTTATTATTATTTTTATTAATTATTAATGTTAATTTTATGTAGTTATATATTTTTATATTATATTTAATATTAATTTGTATTTATTGATATTTATTTTATTTTAATATTTAATTTATTTATTTATATTTTTATATAATTTTTATTGTTATATATATTATTAATTTTATTTTTTTATTATTTTAATATATAGTATTATTTATAAATATTTTATTTTTAGTATTATATATTTTATTTTATTTATATATTATTTTTATATTATATTTATATATATTTTATATTATTTGTTATATGTCTTATTTTATATTTTTTCTTTGTTTTTTATTTTTTTTCTTATATTTTTATATTTATTTTTATATTTTATGTGATTAGTTAGTTAATTTTTTATATTTTATTTTTTTATATATATTTTTTTAGAACCATATTTATCTTAAGAAAACAGTCCCATTTACAAGGTGTTTAACGTTTAAACACTTAACCAATTAAATATGGGATTAAACAAATATCACATAATACAATATTAGAAATATGGAAAAGTAAATAAAAATATTAAATATAAAAAACATAGATTTCACGTAATGTTAAGATCTGTTAAGAAACTCTCACTAATCTTGATTTTAATTCAAATAAATCCAGATAAAAAGTAATGCTTCCTTGCTATTCATTATTTATTATTCAATATATATAACATTATATGTATTCTGACCTATATTTAACTGATTTAAGTATTTACAAATAATTCTTAATCAGTTATGGGACTGTGACTTCTATTGTCTAAATATGAATAAATTGTGATCTCAATAAAAGTAATTGTAATCTATAATCATGAGAAAGCAAGACGAAAACAATATTTTGTTTTAATTAATTGCAAAACAAGGGGAAGAAATTTATCCATCGTACCATAGGGCTTCAAAAACACCAGTAACAGTACACAATAACCAAATTTCCATTTTTATTATCATGCATAGATGGTGCTTGTTTATTTAGCATAAGTGTGTGTGTGCAGCATAGAAACAGCTAAACAGAAGCTAGAGCTGGACCGCATGCATGGCGGAACTGCAGAGTCGATTTCAAGAAATTACGTAAATTACTTACAAAGAAGAAAAAAGTCATATTGGTTTGAAGTGATAAAACAATGAGTAAATGATGACAGAATTTTAATTTTTGAGTGAACAAAATATATTTAAAGATGTTTCTCATAAACCTTATGAAAAATAAAAGTAGACACAACTGAGGCAATTGTTGACCTACAGTAATAATATAGGGCTATAAAAATAAATACCAAAAAATACAAATCTAAGCCAATTTTTGTAAATCCCAATTTATAAATCTCATTTATTCTAATTGAATTGTAGGAAGAAACAATTGAGAATCACAGCTTTTGTTTATAATTTCGTATTGCTAAATGGATATGATCTCTCAAAAAGACACAACACGGTCACGATACCGCTGGAAGGGAAAAAAAAGAAGTGAGACGGTATAGGGAAGAAAGGGGTGGGGGACACGATAAGGTCTCCGTCACTACTTCAGCCTTCTGGGGCATCGGTGTGCGCGGGGCTTTCTGGGTCTTGCCATGCAACTAGCCCTCGCTCGTCAGTTCCCACGCGCGGCGCAGGCCAGCTAACAGCATCCGCAGCGCTCAGAGCGGACCCAGGGAACAAGAGCACTGGCAGAACAAAGCACAGCCTGGCAAAGAAGCCAGCAACATTTCACGCGAGACAGGATTAGTGTGTTAAATTAACATTTAGACTTATAGGAGTGTGTGTGTGCACTGTGCAGTCATCGTTCTCCTTCTGTCCTTTCCTATGCGTGGCAGATGAGCTGCTGAACCAACCCAGAAAACCGGGTGCAGGCAGGAAGCATGCAGTCAGAGTCCCATAAACCAGCCAGCAGAGAGGCAGAAAAACTCTGCAAAGCATCGCGGAAGCACAGAAGCCAGGGGGGGGGGGGGGGGGGGGGGGGGGGGCAGCCATGATAGAGAAGAGGAAAAAAGAGTGGGCAGAGCTGTAAGTACCTGTGTGTGTGTCTTTCTCTCTGTGTTTATGTGTGTGTGTGACATTGTTAATGCTTCCTCAGCTATGCCTCTAAGCCTAGTGAGGACTATGAGGACCCTAAGGATGTGGAAGCGATCCGATTGGCTAATGAGAAAATGGGTGACTTTAAGCTGAAGTCAGCAAAATACTTTACAGTTTCTGAGCACCTGAGGATGAACGTGGAGAAGAAGAGAGTGCAGTTAGTGGTACTGGAAAAAAAGGTGAATGTATCAGCAAAAATGAAACTTTCTAGAACCGAAACATAAACTTTCCACAAAATAGAATTAATACTGTAAATGTAATATATTATAGACAGTAAACTATGTAACAGTCAGAATATATAATTAGAATATGATGTTGCCATATGTGTTGATACATTTAGATATTTTTGACATTTTTTATATTTTTGTTTAATAAATCTTTATACAATTTTCAAAATAAAAATTGGAGCTGGTCTGCACATACAATACCGTTCAAAGGTTTTGGGTTCTGTAAGATTTTTTTTATAGTTTTTGAAAGAAGGCTGCATTTATTTTTATTAAAAATATTATTATTGTGAAATATTATTACAATTTACAAATAACAGTTGTTTTCTATTTTAAAATATAATTTATTCCTGTGATGGCAAAGCTGAATTTTCAGCATCATTACTCCAGTCTTCAATGTCATATGATCCTTCAGAAATCATTTACTGCACCAACATTTCTTATTATAATTGTTGTTGTAAACAGTTGTGCTGCTTAATATTTTTGTGGAAACCATTACACATTTTCTTTCATAATTAGAAAGTTCAAATGAAAAGCATTTATTTGAAAAATAAATATTTTGTAAGATTTTAAATTTGATCAATTTAATGCACCCCTGGTGAATAAAAGTATCAGTTAAAAAAACCCCAAAATCTTACTAACCCCAAACGTTTGAACGGTAGAGTACATTTTCTCCTTTTTTTGCATATTTCTGTGAACAAAACTGTCATTTTTATCAACCAAAAACATTTTAGTAAGAGTCAAATATTTGAAATTCATCAAAATGAAATGAAAAACTTCTAACATCAGCAACATTAGGCAAGTGGATCTCATAACAAAAAAAAAAAGTATTTTTGTGACAACCTCTTTAAATGATTTTTGTGGCTTTTTAACTAAAATAAGCTGAGCCAAAATGCATGACTATAAGAAGCAGATGGAGCTGAAGAAGAGAGACATCCTGAGACTCCAAGGGAAGGAGAAAACAATCGCAGCCACATTTCAGGCCTCACTGGGGGAGAACAACAAGTTTGAGGAATTCCTCACCAGAGTGTTTAAGAAAAAGATCAAGGGTACAAAGAAGAAAGAAACACATGGACGTGACGGTGAGCTGCAAGTGTTCTATGTATCTCAATGAGTGAAACTCACATAACCTGTCTAAAAGTCACATTTCACCACAAAACTAATAAAAAGTAGTCATATTTTGCATAAAGTAAATGTATTTGAACCCTTGGATTTTTGTTGTTGTTGCCAATTTACCATTATTTTCAATATAATTAAGCAATTTTTATTACTGTCTGATAATAATTCTTCCTATTGTTTTTTTTAATGATTGCAGTTATTACAAAATTATTAATTTTTAAGAGGCTTTATTTCAATTAATAAAATGTTTGTAATAGTTTAATTCAAATGTAATATTTGTTTTGTTTCTCCTTCCATCAGGCGGTGATGTGACTGAGGAGGAAGATGACAGCTATGAAGACTCTGATGAAGAATCAGACGGGGATAATGAGGAGGATTATGATGACTCTGAGACTGGAGCTCCCCTGGATGACAGTGTGTGCCCACCAAGTAAGATCAACCTGCTCCCCAGAGAACAAATCTACCTTGTTTGCACCCTGTTGTTCGCTTGTGCATTGTACTTAATATATAACATATATTACATTATATCCACTACCATTCAAAAGTTTGGGCTAAGTAAAATTGGCATCAGATTTTTCTTTAAATATTACTTTATTCATCCAGACACAGTAACTGCTCCAAAGGACAGTTAAAGACATTTAGATTTTACAAGAATCATTAGAATGATTTCTGAAGGATTGTATTTTTACTCTATTTTTAAACACTAAATGGCGACTTTCGAACATTAAAATATATATATATATAAATTATGTAATATATAATATAGGTCCTGTATGTTTCAGACTGTGATCCTGAGCTTTTTGAGAA
Organism: Sinocyclocheilus anophthalmus; assembly: GCA_018155175.1. Classification (NCBI taxonomy): domain Eukaryota; kingdom Metazoa; phylum Chordata; class Actinopteri; order Cypriniformes; family Cyprinidae; genus Sinocyclocheilus; species Sinocyclocheilus anophthalmus. The sequence goes on along the minus strand of JADLZN010005697.1, from coordinate 179,335 downwards.
CACACTGAGGTTGTGTGAACGTTATCTGCATGTGGAGGAGCAGCTGCAAGAGGATAAAAATGGTTGACAGTTTAAAGAAGGAGTGTGACACACTGATCAAGAAAATTACAGAAATAGTTCTTTCCACTCTCTCCTTTCTTTCTGTTGTTTCTTTTTCAACAGAACAGCCTAAAGAGACACCATGTTTGTTTTTGTAGGAGAAGATTTTGCAGAACAATCGTAAAGCAGCAGAGGGCGATCTGGAGCTCATTAACCGAGAAAAGCAGCAGAAGCTGAATGAAGTGAATGTGGTGGTGCCACTCAGACTGCATCAGGTGTGAACTTAATCACATGTACTTGCTGATTATCTTATGTGTTAAAGTGCTAAAGTGTTAAATCTGCTAAAGTGTAATTTACATCCAATATCAAGTCTCTTTCTCCATCGGAACAGATTGAATATGTGAATAAAGGTCTATTACTGGGTAAGCTTGACTCAGCATTGGTCCTGAACACAGCTGATCTACAATGTCTGCAGAAGCGTATTAAAGAGCTGCAGCAGGAGAAGATTGAACAGCGAGAGCTCTATAAACACGCAAAGCAGCAACACGTGCAGCTCACACATGACCTTAAAGATATGGAGGCCAGAATAAAGGGTCAGACATCTACATACATGATGACAATTTCAAATCACACACTTGCTGCTAGTTGTAAAATGCAGTTGTAAATTGTACTATGAATTCTTACATATAATGTTTTTTTCCCCCACAAACTGAGGAATGAGAAAAAAGATATTATATTTCCTTAAACTTGAGGTGCTAGTTTCAGGAATAAAGTGTTACATTAAATAAATTTCTTTGCAGAGTCGGAAGTACATTGCGAGCAGCTGATGCTTAAGAAGTTCGGAAAGCTGGTTGACCTCGAAGTTCTGCAGATTCTGTCAGGCAACAGGAGGGTAGAGGAGATGAGACAGGAGATCAGAGAACAGGATGCCAAATACACAAAGGAGCTCAAACACTGGGAGGTACACCCAGGGCCGTCCTTAGCTGACGTGGGGCCCGGTGCGAGGTAGGGAGCGGGGCCCCCCCCTCGGTCCGTTCGCCATGGGGCCCCCTCAAGCGCGGGGCCCGGTGTGACCGCACCAGTTGCACCCCCCTAAGGACGGCCCTGGGTACACCGACACTTACACTACCTTTGCCTTACACTACTGTTCAAAAAAAAAATTTTTTTTTTTAATGCTTTTTGAAAAAAGTCTCTGATCAAAAATATTGTAAAAACAATATTGTGAAATATTATTATTATACAATTATCAGCCAATGATAATATGATTAGCATTATTATTAAAATTACTGTTTTCTATTTTAATATATATTAAAATGCAATGTAATCCTGTGATGGCAAAGTTGAATTTTCAGCATCATTTCTCCAGTCTGTAGTGTCACATGATCCTTCAGAAATCATTCTAATATGCTGATTTGATGCTAAAGAAACATGTATTATCACTGTTTATTTTTTTTCAGTTTTCATAGATTTTTCAGGATTCAGTGAATTTAAAGTTCAAAAGAACAGCATTTTCTGAATAAAAGTATTAAATTCTTAGCAGACTTAATATGTGAATAATGGTCTATTGTCATTATGCATATATTTAGTTTGAATTAAAGTATTTTAAAAAATCTTACCTTAAACTTTGAACAGTAGTATATGTAATGAACCAATTATTATGATTAAATTTGACAATCTAGAGCAGTGATCCTCAAATCTAGCTAAACTCTGCAGGAAAGTGGATCCCGCGAGCCAGATTTGAGGATCACTGATCTAGAGCAATTGTTCATGATTATGTGTGTGTGTACCAGGCAAAAGTTATAGAAGCAAAAGAAGCACTGACTGAAATCACGAAACAGAACACAGAGAGACTACGTAAAATGAACAGCCTGCTCAGTCAGAAAAAAGCACTGGATGAACAACTCAATGCCAGACAGCGGAAGACGGTATTCAGTTCTTCACATATTTGTTGTTGCTAAAGCCAAACATCTGACATGATTTAGTTTACTCGATTTCAGTTCAGATTCATCTTGAATCGCTACAGTATTGACAAATGAAGCAGTAGCAGCACCTGCAGCTGTGAATGTTTATGCAGGACACTTCTCAGACATTCAAAATGTGTGTGTGTTTGTTTAAGGTGGGTCAGTTCTGAGGCCATCTGGTTGAAAAACAGGAACTGCAGAGGCTGCAGCAGCTGGTAGCGGCTCAAGCACAGGACATCGAGGCTCTCACTGATGAGATCCGTGCTCTGTCACGCAAAGACAGCCATGTTCTCCCTCCTCTTGAACCTGTCCTGCCTCCCATTCCCACCCTGCCCCACAGACACACAACAAGCAATTCTGTTTTGCACAGGAAACTCAACCTCAGCAGCAATGCTGTGAAATAGATCCACACACACACTTTTACCATAAGTGCAAAATCAGCATGTTAGCACTCAGACCTCAAGCTATCAATCTGTACCTGTAGACATGTACGACAGACTAAATATGCAATTGTCTAACTGTAAAAAATTGTTTTCTTGGTGATTTTAATGTGTAATGTGTCTCCTTCCTCTTAGACTGACCTTTTCAGAAATTGCTGCGTAACCTTGGAGATTTCCCCCATTATTTTATCATCTTAATCTGGCAAGTTTCAAATCTAGAGTGTCACAACTCAACCAAATCGTAAAAATATTAATAAAAACATGAGCAGTTAACATGTGACAACATTTTTACTGTAGCTTTATATATGCACTTTTTGTGAAATCATATTAAATGAGAAACTCCATGGAATATTTGTACTTATAACACCACAGATCTACTTAAGTAAACGAAAGAAAAAGATAAGGCGTAAAAAGGTGAGCAAATGTGAAACATGTTAACATTAAGAATAATATTAAAAGAGATACTGAGTACATCATCTAAAAATATAAGCAGATTGTCTGGCATTAAAAATGTTGTTGACATTTCCAAATATACCTTCTCCTGTTTTCTAGTATCAATGAATGAACACTAAATCTACAGAAAATAAGGAAAGCTATAAAACATCGCAGTACACGTGTACAGTGAAGCCGTGTCACGTGCTTTGTGTGACTTTTCTTTTTCTTTTTAATTTTTTTTAATTAAAAATTCTGGCTCTGTCAGATTGAGAAAGAAAGGAGGCGATACAGGAGCAGAGGATGATTTATAGGATGAGCGAAATACTAAACATACACTAAGAGCAGCTAAGAAGTAAGGTTGAACGGTTTGGGAGATTCGACGCCTGCTGTTTTAGGCATTTGTAACAATCCTGGTAGTAATCCGACAATCTAGTCTTTAGAGGCAAAAGCAAATGTGTAGCCTTTGCTTTATTGTTGTCGTGACTAACGCCGTTGACTTGAAGGAATCAGTTCATTTATGTTGCGCGTTTCATCCGGACTACGATAAACGTTTTATATGGTTTCCACACTGACTGGAGTGACCTTACTTGTAAGTAACTTAAGCAGATTCTTTTATCTAGACAATATCACAGTCATGATATTATCGTGCTGGATAATATCCATTAGTAGCTACAAGGTGGACTATAATGAAACGCAGATATTCATTTTGAATACTTTTTTATACATATTGTAAAACTGTCTGTTAACGCAAGGTACTGCAGATTAGAAGATACGGAGGAACGTCATGACGACACCTGCGTAGATACGCCCGTTACAAAAATAAACCACGTGATCTCATGTTTTACAATTAACACGATGCACGGGGCGTGAGTGTTGTCTGTTTTTTTTTTCATTTCTTTGCACAAAGATCTAATAAGCGTACAATATTTTATATAATTCTTTATGAAAGATGATTGCGTTTCATTCCACGTGGTTTGTGTGATCTGCGCTAAATGTCAGAACAGCATGTTAAAACAAATAGCATCTTTGTCATTTTTAATGTTGATTTAGATCAGTGGTTTTCAAACTTTTTGATGCCAAAGGCCCCATATGGACTGCATCGTTTTTCTGTTAGATTAACCTCCTTGCTGCACATGGTGGTCGTTTTCTCAAAAATAATAAGCCTTAATACCTAGCTGCAACAATTCCGAACGGTTTGTGGTTATTGATGAAATCATTCATTATTAGCAAGATCCTTAGATCACACCAATACTGAATCAGGCAGGATACTGAAACAGAATATACTTTTGTTTTTTATGTTTTATAATCTTCAATCTCATTTGTCTGCATTGTTTACAGGGGGCCAAAGCTGGACATGTTCTAGTATCTCATTGAGAAGCTGCCAAGCTGGACGAGTCCAGTTCTGAGTGCTCGAGATCAGACCCTACAGAAGCCGTACACCTTGGACCCATCCCGGAAGAGCAGTATGTAGGCGAAGGAACTGAGAAACCAGTGCCTCTAGCGCCACATGCCCGCTACAGGGACGCAGAAACAATCACAGGTCAGAACGTGTGTGACTGTGTGTTGTTTCATTACAGGATGCACAAGATATTACAGGATGCACAAGATGTACTAGTGTTGATTTTCACATCTCTGTTTCTCTCTCTCTCTCTAATATAGATGTTTGTAACAGCACAGAGCTCCCTGAGGTGGAGATTATCAGTCTGCTGGAGGAGCAGTTGCCGGTCTACAGGCTGAGGGCAGACTGTGTGTACGGCTATGAGCACGACGACTGGATCCACACACCTCTCATCTCACCCGACACATGCATAGACCTCACCTCTGAGCAGATTGAGGAAACCCTCAACTACTTTTGTGAGTGAAAGAGGCTTGTTATCATGATAAAGATTTATTACCGCTAACAGGTTTCTGTGCATCTTAAAAAGGTCTCAAAAAGTCTTAATTCACCCTTCCACTTTTTTTTTAATTTTAAGAAAACATAAACTTTAAAGAAACATTTCTTGCACAATTCAATTTAATCAAAATTATAATTTCGTAGTACAGCTGGCAGAGGAAAGCTCCACTAGTTTGTGCCACTGGAGCTAAATAATTGCTAGAGTTACTGGTTGTCTGCAGATTCCTCTACCTTTTATCTGGTGGAGTGAGTTGTGATCTAATATTTGAGTTAAGATAATAAAACTTTTTTTCCTGGCCATATAATATGATAGTGCTGATTTTTCCAGGTTTTAAAGGACCTAGATGTAACAGAATATGTTGCTTGAGATATATCAAGGTCATTGTGAAAAATGAACTGTGTTGCCACTGACATGGCTCAGCCAGTAGATGGTGCTGGTTTCTTCTGTTTCCTGCACTGGTTTTGTGAGTGAGATAAGAGTTTAAAATAAAGTGATCTGATGTAAAGCTATGGCTGATTGCAGCCCATGTATTGTAAGCAATATTTTCTCTGGAAATAAAAAAAAAGCCAATATTGTGACTTGTGAACTGTACTGTAAGTTAAAACATAAATATTAGAACAAATGTTACATAATATTGTAAAAGTGTTTATAGTGAAAGATAAGCTATCATTCAAAAGTTTGGGGTCAGTAGGAATTTTAAATGTTTTTAAGGAAGTCTCTTATGCTCACCACTAGGGATGTAACGATTAACTGCGAGCCGGTTGAAAATCGATTCAAATATGTGACGATTCAAATCGGTTGAGATGCTAAACAAATCGCGGTTCATTTAGGTGTAGGAGTTCATATGAATCCATGTCTGAGGGGAACTTACTGTCTTTAGAAAAGTTTAGATGGTACTTTTTCTTTTCATCTTGACTCTGTATAATGCATATTAAAGTTCATAAGTGCAGCGCTGCTTTGTTTACAGCGGAAACCAAGGAAACGCTTTAAGCGCCACCTGCTGGCTGAGAGTGAATCTGGGTCTCATTCAGCTCGTCTGCTGTTTTTGTTTCATGCAGATATTTGTTTGTATAGTTTCACAAAACTGAAGTCAAACCATTCTGTTTTTGCTTCAAATTTTGAAATTATACAATCTAATTAAAATCAAAAACTGCTCATGCTGCATGTATGCAGCATCTTTGTTTGGATCATGGTTAAAATGCAGTGGTTGCCTCTTAATTTTAAATGGAAAGAGCACAGACAAAGCCTTATTTTGTTTATATGAAGAGATTTATTTTATTTGTGTTATTTTGTTTAAAATTTAAAATGAGGGCAATCGAAGCAATCAAAAACAACAAAGGAGCAATAATATGCAAGGTAGTATTAGTATTATAATAAGTGTTATATTTCAATTTCACAAAGAAATGTGCAGCATTTTGTCCAAGTAATAATAAAAGGACACATTTAATTTAGAATTTGTCTTAAATCTCATGTTAAAAAAAAAACCGTGAATCGAATCGAACCGTGAAATCCAAATCGTGAATCGAATCGAATAGTGGGGTTGAGGAATGGTTACACCCTACTCCACGTTGCATTTTTCAATCAATAAATAAAGTGAAACATAATATGTGAAATATTATTACAGTTTAAAATAATTGTTTTCTGTTTGAATACATTTTAAAGTGTAATTTATTTCACTTAAATAAAGTTAATGCATCCTTAGTTAATTAAGAAAAAATTAAGTATTTAAAAAAAAATCTTACTGACCTTTTTCTATTATTTATTTGCACTGACCTTGTAAACAAGTTGTCTGACTTGTAAACAATGACCCATTTTGATTAGCATTCTGAGAATTGATCTAATTAACCTTTTTGCAGCCTTTATTATTTTTTTAAGTGGTTCTAGTTATATAACTGTTATAGATCTCCCCTCCGGTGTATCAGACATGTCGGAGTGTCTGACGCACATGCATCGACTATTGCACGATTCTAAAGTTTCTCTGATTGGCTGCTGCATGTGCCAGTGTGAAAGAGCAATAATAAGTCATTTATTTTACACTCATTCACTTACTCTTTAGAATAAATACCACCAATAGTTTGTTTATAAATAAAGTTCACACCAATAAAAAAGACACAGTAATTGTATTGTTGTGTAAGATGTGAAGTGAATTTCAACACTTAATTTAAATGATAAATGTTCAATTGGATATTTGTGTACTGTACAGCTCTTGACTCAAGCCCGTCTGAATAGATCCTACTGAATCATGTTTACTGTCTGAATCATGGCTTATATCAGCTTTCTGTGCAGACAGAATATACTGACAACGACATAAAGAATGATACTGTAATAATTAGTCATTTTCTTTTTCTGATGGGACTCTGCACATGTATTATATTCAGTATCTTTAGTTTCTTCTTTAAATGGAAAAACAATTGTATTGCACTTAATCCTAGAGGATATATGGTGGTTTCTGTTGTTAAAAAAAAAAAAAAAAAACCCAAAATACCTTTTGAATTCTTCTTTTTAAGGAAGTATTTCTATAGAATAGTATAGACTTACAGGGAGATGTTCTGGTCAAGCTCAGGCACGTAAACCTATTTACAAATAATTTACACAATGACAAGACAATGATCAAGATGCCTAAGAGCAAATAAACAACTAAAATGAACTAGTGAGGGATTGACAGTTAGGTTATTTGAAAATTAAATTTTTTTATGTTTCATATTTTGAAAAAAAATTTTTAGTCAATTTTTAAATCGTCTTTTGAATGGTATATGGTCATAATAAAAAAAGTAGCCGTTATCAATAATATTTGTCACTTTTGAGCAATGTAATGCATCCTTGCGCAATAAAAGTTATGAATTTCTTTGTACAAACTAGATAAAAAATAATTGTGTACATACATAATCTGTGTCATGTTAATTGTCATATTGGGTAAGAGAAAAACAAAATCATGACTTGCCCCTTTACAATGATAAGTTTAATATTTTATTGGAATACTCTTAGCTAATCAGGATACTATTGCTAGTCATATGCAGGGGCATGAAACACATGCGTAGTATGAAGTCCCACTAGTTAAAACATTAGTGCGTCTTAGTGTTTAGCTGTACATTGGACTTGTGATGTCACCAGTATCAATAATATACCACCCCCCCACCCCCCCCACCCACCCACCCACACACACACACAAACTCTCTATCTCTCTCTCTTCTCCTCTCTCTTCTGTTCTACTTCCCTCCCCCTCCCTGGCTCTCCCTCTATCGCTTCTATCCTCGTAGTGGTAAATATCAGCACTTACTCTGTTGCGTAATGACCCACTCTCAGCATCACTCAATAGCATTACGGGAGGAAGGAAGTGTAGAGCTCAGGTTTGGTTTAGTCTGGTCCTCTCCTCTGCTGAGTGGAGAGGGAGTGAAAGGATGCACAAGATCATGGGAGCAGAAGACTTTGAGCTGGAGTGGTGCTATGAGCAGTATGCCGATGGTAAAGTGATGTGTGTGTGTGTGGTTCATGTACTTTTAGTGTCTCCTTGAGTGGTTTCTGCATTGATTTCTCATTATATGGGGTGTTTTTGTAGATTTTGAGGTGTTTCATTTGTGTGTTGTGGGCTACTTTTATCTGTAAATTATTTGGATGAGATTCAAAAGTGCTTTAAAGCTAAACATTCTCCTTTTTACTCTCTTTGTCCTTTTTGAGTGTAGCCTGAGGTCTCTGGATGGCTTTGTGCATGCGTGTGTGTGTGTGGTGTGGGATGGAGAGGACCATGCTTGACTTATTGTGTGCTCGTCTAGGGTCATTTCCTTTTCTGACAGTATGTCCTCGTAGAACTTTTCTTTCTCTTTCTCATAACCAGTCTGTGAGCGTTTAATATTTTTACAGTCAATGTCCCGAGGCTGTGCTCTAAATTTAGATGCATAATCCTCGTTAAAGCAGTTTAGGAACTCAGCAGGAGCAGGCATAAAGTTCAGTCTTTGTCTTTTGAAGAAGACTTTACTCCATATTCAGTTTTGTATATTGAAGTTAAGCTTGTATTTTATAATATCCTTCTAACAAAAGTAGTTTCTCTTGCCCACATCCTTGTACACTGAATTTAGTATCAAATGTTTCATTAAAAGGATTCAGAAGTTTATATTTTTATATTTATCTTTTTACGTTTTTTTTGTGTTACTTTTGTGTGTGTGTGGGTGTGTGGTGTGTGAAGTATGAGCTTCGCTGATATCACCAGTAATTGTGGCTGATCTGATTCTGGCTGACTGTGGATGGAGTTGCTGGGTAACAGCACCATGGAAACAGTTGCTGGGGCAATCACGCATGGTTTGTCATTGATGTTATTGTAAGAGCGTGATGGTGCGAGGTCAGCAAGCCAGTGGCCCCCCTCCTATCTATGTAAACTCACATTAGATTTCTGTAAGCTTGAGAGTTTTTATGTCAGGATAATATTTAGGTCAGGTATAACATAATATTATATACAATATAATAATTTTAGGTCAGGTCTATGTAAGAGTTTTTCCACATTGTACTGAACGCTTCTTGTACTGAAATTGTTTAAGCAGGTCTGATGCTTTTTCGGTCTGTGTTTCAGTGCTGTGTGCTGAGCGAGTGGGCCAGATGACTAAGACCTACAATGACATCGACGCAGTCACAAGACTTCTGGAGGAGGTGAAGTTTAAAAAGAAATTATGTGCATTTATTATGATTCTAGAGTTTGGGGTTAGTAAGAATAAAACAAATTAATGCTTTTATTCAGCAAGAGGGCTTACATGATGGAAAAGAGTCCGTACAGACATTTATACAGGTTTACAAAACAAAATTGGTAAATGTGTCTTTTAACTTTCAATATTCATGCAAACTGAAAAAAAGAATCACGGTTTTCACAATTTTTTTTGCAGCACCTAATGAGAAATTATAATAATAAATGTTTCTTGAGCATCAAATCAGCATATTATAATGATTTCTGAAGGATCTTGTGTTACTGATGATTGGAGAAAGTTCAGCTTTCGACGTCATAGGAATAAATTACATTTGAAAATATATGAAAATAGAAACCAGTTATTTTAACTAATAATATTTCACAATATTACTGTTTTTACTATATTTCTGATTAAATAAATGCAGCCTTGGTGAATATAAGAGGCTTAAAAAAATCTTACCAACCCTAAATGTTAGAACTGTAGTGTATTAGCAAATCTTTTCCTCGACTCTACAGAAAGAGCGGGATTTGGAGCTCTCTGCCCGCATCGGTCAGTCCCTCCTGAAGAAGAACCGTGTTCTGTCAGAGCAGAACGAATACCTGGAGGAACAAGTGGGCACCATCAGGGAGGAGGTACATGAACAGATTGATTACAATGTTCAGATGAAAGTGTCATGGTCTTTCTGGTAGGAATTCACTAAAAATGAGTTGCTCCTGCTGAAATCCTGTGTGCAAAAATGTTGCAATTCTTTAGTGAATTCAGCTCTCAGTTTTCAGAAGCTTTTTTATGGCTTTTATTTTTTAAGTCTGTTAAACTGTTAGTAAGTATATGGGTAATGGTAATTAGCAATGAATGAATTCTTGTTTACATTTTGTTAATTTTATTGTACACAGGTGGCTCAGTTGCACCATGAGTTGAATCTAAAAGACGAGCTCCTGCAGTTCTACACTAATGCAGTGGAGGAGAGTGAAGAGGGGTCTGGATCGCCCACGTCAGTCCACTGTTTTATAACACTGTCCTCTTTTATCTATCGCTCAAGGCCGGTGGAGCTGGTTCTGTTGGCTTCAGTTAGGATATTTAAGGGCTTTTCAGCTGTAGTTTAATTTATAATGCACAACCATTTTCAACAAACTCAACACTTGTTATTTCTGTTGAATCAGACAGAAGGTCTCTGATGAAAATTAAAGTAAGCAGAATTGTAATGTTTCAACGTGCCCATATTAGGGCTGATTTCTTATTCATACAGTCTTTTGTTTCGGGATCAGGAGTCAACAGGGAAGGGCAGGAGTTTCTGCCAGAAGCGGTTCCTCTCTGGACATTCTGCAGCAGAAACTTCGAGACCTGAAGGAGGAAAATCTCTCTCTCAGATCAGAGGTACATGCACATGCTGAAGCAAACAATAAATAAATACATATATATTTATAAGCACATTACCATTCAGAAGTTTGCAGTGGGTAAGATTATTTTAGAAAACAATAATTTCAGAAGAACAGCTTTTACTTGAAATAGAAATCTTTTATAACATTAAAAATATCTTTACTGTCACTTCTGATCAATTTACTGGGTCCTTGTGAATAAAAGTAGTAAGTAAGCTAAAAAATGAATTTGGAATGGCAGTGGAATATATAAATATGAGGAACCTCAGTCATTCAGTATTCAAAAACGCAAAAGCAAAGAGGAAGATATTTGGACAGTAGCAATGTATATGCCACTGGCCAATTTCCATGTGTGAATAGAAAAAAATATTGATTTCTATTGTGCGTGCCGTGATCACAATATCTTACAGCTTATCTATGACCTCTGTTAGTCAGAGTCATTCTGAATTCACAGTGAACAACCAGCAAATGGTCGAGCAAATAAATATATGTTATGCTTATGGATGGTATTTCATGTTTCTGGAAGTTTACTGATTTCACCATACAAAGATTGCAATCTTTTTGCTTTTTTTTTTTTTAAATGTCCCATCTTGATTTGATGTATTTAGAAAACATTTGATTGAATGTTCTTAGAAATGACACAGAACAGATCAAATAAGACACACTTGATCTTTAAGTAGTACCAGTCTCTCTTTCTGTCCCTAGGCGAGTCAGCTGAAGTCTGAGACAGCGTCATATGAGGACAAGGAACAGCAGCTGGTGAATGACTGCGTCAGAGAGCTGAGTGAGTGATGCTTTGTTTAGGGCTTAGGTGGAGGTGTAGAGCTCTATATTTTGACTAAAAAAAAATAAGTCCACTCTTTCTCCTCATACAGGGCAGTCCAGCATCCAGATCTCCAGTATAGCAGAAGAACTGGCCAAAAAAACAGAAGACGCCTCTCGCCAGCAGGAGGAAATCACACACCTTCTCTCTCAGATAGTGGACCTGCAGAAAAAAGCCAAAACTGTGAGAATCCTTTCGTCTTTCACTTTATTGGTGTACATGAGATAAATATGTGCTAAGATTTATGTGTGTATGTTTTTGACAGTTTGCTGTTGAGAATGAAGAACTTTCTCAGCACCTTACGGCAGCTAAAGATGCTCAAAGACAGCTTACATCCGAGGTACTTTATTTCAGACATAATAAACAATATTCCACATATTTAATCTTACAAAAATATACCTTCATAATATATTCATTCATTCTGTGTAAATGTTATTAACAATTGTTGGTTCCTCACACATACACAGCTGCAGGAGCTGGAGGAAAAATACTCAGAGTGCATTGAAATACTCCATGAGGCTCAAGAGGAGCTCAAGAACCTACGGAACCGCAGTGTGTCTGCAGGAACTCCTCGACGCTATCACCCTCTGGGACTTTTTCCCATGGTGAACACACGTGCGCACACACACACAGACAGTTATAGAACTTATGCGTGCAGCAAGAAAAATCAAACAAAACTGCAGTCAATTTGCACTGCTGTTCAAAATTTTGGGGTCAGTAGGATTTAAAAAAAAAATGTATATATGTTATTCAAAGTATATAAGTGACAAAACGTGTAAAAGTGATAGACTTTTACATTGTTACAAAACATTTCAAATTGAACTTTCTATTCATCAAAGAATCACAGTTTCCACAATAATATGAAGCAGCACAACTGTTTTCAACATTGATAATAAAAATAATTGTTTCTTGAGCACCAGATCAGCATATTCAAATGATTTATGTCATTCAGTGACACTGAGACTGGAGGGAATGGCTGAATGAAAATTCATTAACAACTTCTTTTAAATGTAAAAGTATTGCACAATAAAAGGAGCATTTTTAATGCATTTTAGTCTAAAATACAGCCTTCAAAAAACATAAAAAAATCTTATTGCCACCAGACTTTGATGGCCGTGAATTGAAGCTATATAAATAAAAAACTTAGAGGCCTAACGGTTGGATTGACATTACTTGTAAATTACGTTTGGCCTGGCATTTGTATGGTACAACAATACGAATTAATTGAAAATTAAATGTACAAAATAGCATTCCCATGATTCTAAGTTTTCTGTAAAAGACTATAAAAGTCTGAGAGGGGAACAATCCCAAAATAGAAAAATTGGGGCAAATTTAATCCTTCTAAAATGTCTGAAAATAACTTAAATTCTAAAATATCATTTAAAATGTATAATTACTTATTATATATAATTGTGTGATTTTTTTTTTATTTTAATTTTTATATCATTCAGGAGACAGAAAAGTTCCCCAAATTGAATAATCACCCATATGTATGTGTGTATCTACTTAACCATATTTTGGAGACATAATCGTACTCTAAATTGAGCTAAATCTGACAAAATTTCAGTTTGAGAATGTCCTCATTGGTAAAAACGGTATAAAGTAAATAAAGTTTTTTTATTTTTTTTTAACTGTAAAAATGCAGAAAGTCTTTTAAGGTTTAGAGTGTGGGTTAGATTACAGTATTTATAGCAAACTGTATATAAAAAAATAGAGGTCTATAAAATGTCCCCATGTTGATAGCCAAGTAAGCGTGTGTGCATATGTGTTTTAGGACTCCCTGGCTGCTGAAATTGAGGGAACCATGAGGGAGTACCTCGAGCTGACGTGTGAGTGCTCATGACGATAGCCCGTCTACACGACCCGGTAGAGACCCTCACTGACCAAAGAAGCGGTTAAGATCGCCAGTACGGTGAAGAACAGAGGTTTGAAATTTACCTCTCTTTTTTTACTTTCCATCACACAGCACATTTTCTTTTATTGTCATAATCTGAATTAGTTCAATATCTCGATTTATCTTTTCATTCAGAAACAAAATGTGCTTTTGTCTCAAGGGTTCGTCATAAGCGTGTGTTTGAGACTGTGAAGAACATCAACCAGTCTGTCAGACAGCGATCTGCTAATTCTGCTACCAACATCCCTGGATCCAATCAGATGCTCTCCTCCCTTAGCTCCGCCCTCTCTGACAGCAATGGCAACAATGCAGCGCCTGATAACCGTACACAGAGCATGCTCCAGGAGACCGGCTCCTCAGATGCTGCGTGAGTCTGTTATGAGGCTATGTTTACAGAGGCTGTAAGAAAAATTACTTTAAGTTGACCTTTAGGTTACTTAAAATATTCATGGGATTGAAAGGCCACTGGTTCTGGCACACTTGAATTTGAGTTTGAGCGTCATTCTCAGGAATCCATGGCATTTGTACTAGAAGATTTCAGGAAATTTTTAAATATAATTATTATTTTATTTTAGAAGGTCAGTGCTGAATTACAATTTTTACAATACAATTCATTGTTTGAAATGTTTCTTTGAGTAGACTTTTTTTTTTAAATCATACATTTAAGAATAAAATAATTACAATTTTGCATTACACAATAAACAAAGTCAAAGCTATGAAATAATGTGACTAATTTCCGCATCCTTTTAAATTAAATTAAACAAATGCCACAGTTTCCTGAGAATGACCCTTGTTTTCAGTCATAGGACTTACCTTGTTCTCTGCCTGCAGTGTGGATGCCCCTGAGAAGCGATCTGGCTCTGAGGAGCTCAAACTTGCTCTGAGGCGACTGTCTTTGCGACGGCAGAACTGTCTGAGTGAGCGTCTCTTCTTTGAGGGGGAGCGAGAGAGGCGTAATCGGGAGCCAGCAGACAGTGCAGATTACTCAAACAGGCTGGTGCACAGCGAGAGCATCATGTCCCTGGGCGCTTGGGCCAGTCGGCCCTATCTTCCCGACAAGCTCCAGATTGTCAAACCTCTGGAAGGTGACCGAAATACCCAAAATATCTATCCTAAGACATTCCTGCGTTACCGTTCCAGGCCACGTCCACCCACTATGATACTTTTCAATTCACTGTGGGGGCTAATGCTCCCGCAAACCTATACTTTAGAGATCCGCTCATGGATTTTCGAGATAAGTGTTTTATGGCTTTAACTAATACAAATAAAGAGTGGTAACTAGGCTAATACAATAAGGAAACATACAAACAACACATGCATATACCAGATACAACTGTAACTGATTAATTATAGTCTAAATAAAGAAATGTCTTTGTGTGTGTGTGTGTTAGTTTGTGTGAGTGTGTGTTAGTTTGGCCATTTACAGCTCTTCGGGAATGTGTTTGAAATCAGATTGGGGATGCTCGTGGGGGCTGGTTCTAATCTTCTTTGACGGCGAAGAACCATTTGGCAATTTAAAACCCCTATACAACGTAACATCTCTGACCAGAACTGTAATTTATATGCAAATGTCAAAAGCTAACAGGGTCTTTTAAGCCATAAACAGTCCAACTATCATGCATGATCCTACGCAGACGCTACAAATGTGTACATAACATTATAGAACTTTAACGATATCTGCAATACATTTATGTTGGTTCTGTTCTGTTTACCTGGGGGGGGGTTACGGCTCTCCCTGCTATCATCCATGCTAGGCTACATGGATGCGCAGAGAGTTCTTGCCCAGAACAAAACCATACCGCCAATCCAAACTGTATGCTAATTGTCAATCATCTTTGACGATAGTGGTCCTGACAGAAACCAATGAACTGGACCAGGCGGGTGAGAAATCAACCATGGTATTTCACTGTCAGCTCTGTAGAATAGCTTATTTTCTTCTTTATAATGTCACTTTGGTTTGGTTATGTTCATATCGCAGCTTTTTCTGACCAAAAGTAAAGAGAGACCAAGCACAGTTCGTTTAGTTTTTTTCTTGCCATGAGGGTTATCTGAAGAAGCTAATACAACAATAATAGACCAGTGTGAAAAAAAAGTATTTAGATAACGGCACAGCAGTTATGTATAAAACACTGACGAATGGCAGAAATGTGTATAGACTGTGTGATCACAATTTCTGTCTGTCAAAAAATTTATAATTGCAGATTATTTCACTGTCATAACAGAAAACAAAGTGAGGTTTAGTTGTTGCTCATTGTTTCAAACCAAACACTTAAAAGAATAATTCACCCAAAAATGAACATTTGCTGTTAATTTACTCACCCTCAGACCATCCAAGATGTAGGCAAATTTTTTTTCTTTAGAAGAGTAAAGTTGATTTCTAGCTAAAACAGTGGTTCTTGCTGATTCATTAAATGACAGTCACCAGCTGCCCATTTTTGAGAATGAAAAAAAGCATATCAAGGAACACAAAATGAATACCCGTGGCTCCTGATGATATATTTAGGTCTTATGAAGTGAAACGACTGGTCTGTGCAAGAAACTGAACATTATTACCTGTAATCCAGAGCCTCCGCAATGGGGAAACCTTTCCTTTTCTGTGAACCGGTTCTATCAAACATAACATATGACATAACATATATGCAATTATATAATTAAAGCGCCCTATAATGACGTGAAACATGGATGTGTTACATAGAGCATATAAAGTGAATGAAACTCGTCTCCTCAATCACCATTTTACGCAAACCATGAGAAACCAAAAAACTTTTGGCCATTTCGCCCCTTCGTTCAAGCTCTCAGCTCACGTATGCACATACGGCTCATCGGTCTTCGGTCGAGTCAAACGGTTTCCTCAGTTTAGTGACTGTTGGAGGAACTGGAGCACTGAATGAGTTCAGTCATCACAGGATCAGATACGCTGCTATTTTGGCTCATTTCCAGTCGGAGTGACTGTCAGGCGTCCGAAAGTGAGTTTTGATTGAGCTTGTAGATGTGCTGCTCGAGCCAAGAACTGTTTCAGACACTTCAGTGCGATTTTAGTTCACCAAAAAGAACTGGTTCAGAAGAATGATTCGTTCATGAACCGGACATCACTCTGGACCGTTTGCCTGAGGCTCTGGATTACAGGTAATAATGCTGTAAATAATGCTCAGTTTCTTGCACAGACCAGTCGTTTGCTTCATAAGGAGCACACAGGAGCCACAGGTATTAATTTTGTGTTTCTTGTATTTGCTTTTTTTGACTCTGAAAGTGACGGTAGCTGTTGCATTTTATTAATCACCAAGGAGCACATTTTCAGCTAAAAATCTTCTTTACTGAAGAAAAAAAAGTCACCTACATCTTGAATGGCTGCTGAGGGCGATTTTTGGGGTTGTGGAAGTTGAACTAGCCTTAATACTTTCAAGATTTGATGCCAATAACCTAACAAAACTTGGCAAAATCCAGTGAGTATTGATCTTCGACGCTCGTTGCATCAACCCGGTGTCTCGTAAGCACCACTTTGTTTCCAGGCAGACTGATGAAAACACCTGAGATTCCTTACAGAGGACACTAGATGGAGAAAGTGCTGGCGTTCAGTTTGGCCTGCCGTACGCCTCAGACGGTCAGTGAAGGGAATGTGGGTGGCTTGTAGGCTTGACATCTGAGGCTGAGACGAAGGTTTGGCTTCTTAAAGTCCCCATGAAATCAAATTTTAAGTTTTTTGGGTGTTAGTATCAATGTTAGTCTTAGGTTATTTATAAGGCAGTGTGCTCCAAAACAGTGACAAAGTTCGCATTTAGAAGATATAAGCATTCAAAACTAGCAGTTCGTCACTTCCGCCAAAACGGCTCAAAGATTTTTTTTTTGACATCACATCGTACTTCAGCTTCTCACAAACTTTCTGTCCAATCAAATGCTCTCTAGAATCCGAAGCGCCCGCCCCCTACACTATAAAATAGACGTTGAAGCCACGGCTGAAATCGGTCACTTATCCACAGAATTAGAATTTTCTGTACAATGAATGGCATGTAGTGCACTATATAGGAGACAGGGAACGATTCAAACAGTGTAAATAAGCTTTCCATTGAGGAAAAAAGACAGGTCTGGTTTGGCGCGTGTCACGCTAACCACGCACCGCACACGCACTCTGTCTACGGGCCAGAGACACGATAGCACGGAGGGAATACACATGAGTGGAGTCGGTGCAGACCACAAAATGTATCGGAGCTATTTGAATTCTACACAGAATGCTATATTTTATAGCAATATGGATGAGATTGTGGCTGGCATACACTGTCAAATGCGGCTTTACGGAGCTCAATGGCTCTGAACGGCTCTAGCCCAAGCTGTGATATAAACGAATGCTATTGGCTATTTTAAAAGGGGGCGGGCTGCTTGATATGTCCCACCCTGTCTTCCCGTTTCAGTTAAAATGACGTCAACACATATTTTGTTGAGTAACGCTGCGTGTTTCTAAGCATTTCAGGGGACCTTTAAGGATAACAGAAAGAGATGTGATGTATAAAGTGCTGTTTAAATGGAGAATATTCCTCACACTGGAAGTAGTTCTACCTTAAAGGGATGAGAACATCTTTAAATACTCATTTCAAATATACAAATACACATTTTTGTACACAACAACTACTATAATGAAAATGTGAGCGGTATATAGGGATGCATGATAATGGTTAATCATAATTATTGTCATTTAATTGTTTCTCTTTTTTTACATCAAGAGAACATCACCTTGCATGGTTTGCTCGCAGACTGGCTGTAATACACTTTAATTTGAGCACACTATAAGAAAAAGTAAACATAAAAAATGGTTAAATGCATGGCACAGGGTGCCAAACGTTTACCATTAATGGAAGTAATGGTTAAAGGTCTTTAAAAAAAAAACTGTCAATGACTGAAACAAAAACTGTAAAATGAAGGTAAATATTCTAAATTGCATCCTAAATTATTCTTAAATGTTTTACAAAAAACACAGTTATTTCATAGGTATTTCCTGAATTGTCATTGAGAAACATTCTCCGTAAAATGTAAATCTCTTGCAGTTAACCATTAGTTAACAACAGCACACATGCATGAGCTAATGTAAATATCAATGCATCAGCAACTACACAGTTACTGCCTTTAAATAAAGCAACATGCAGCATAACATCAATGTTTCTCCTTTCTCCGTCTTCTCCTGGACTGAAGCACAGACTCTACTCTTCAGCTCAATGGTGACCCA
The DNA here is from genome assembly GCA_018155175.1 of Sinocyclocheilus anophthalmus. NCBI lineage: Eukaryota > Metazoa > Chordata > Actinopteri > Cypriniformes > Cyprinidae > Sinocyclocheilus > Sinocyclocheilus anophthalmus. The sequence goes on along the minus strand of JADLZN010005697.1, from coordinate 160,587 downwards.
CAAAACCCTTTAAATCCCAACAGGACATTAAACACTAACAGATCTCTCTATAGAGCTCAGCATCTTCACTTATTACTAACCAGTCTGACTTTATTTCTTTCATACAAAACTTTTTATTAAGAATTAACAGGATTAGATGTTGATGTTTTATTGAAAATAATAAAGTTTGAAGTCACCGTTGAGGAGATTATGCTTAATAAATCAAGAGAAGAAATCACGATCAAGACTAAAATATGATTTATCGTGTTGCCCTAGCAGCATACATTTCTGCTTTTGAAGTACAGTTACCCTGTAAACCTCCATTGTGAGAACAGTACTGCACATGCTGTTTGATAAGAAAAAAAATAATATTCACAGATGCAGTTGATATTCGATGAATATCTGCTCGGGTGCGCTGCATTAATCTGCAGTCTTGGGTCAGTGATTCGCTCATTCAGTAGCTGTGCTTGGGCTCTCAGAGCAGGTTTCTGGTCTGTTCTGTGACTCAGGCCTGTCAGCGGCACTGCAAGCTTTAGTTTATCATAACCACTCTCTTCTCAGTTCCAGCTCAGGGAACTGGGGCCCGGAGCTCAACCGGCCACACTGTCACAATCACACTGAAAAACAGCTTCCTTCAGCTCTCAAACAGTTTTGATAAAGGGCCAATAAATCATCCAGCTCTCATTACCAGCATCCGGTGCAGATAAATTGATCCTTTGCCTCCATTCACAAATGCAAGAGACCATTAAGCTGATGGATCTCCTGTGATGCTGTTTTCCACACCTCAGGTATTTAAGTGCATGTGTGCGGCATTGAGATGAGAGAGTGGCAAAAGGACTCCAGTAAGGTGCCAAAATCAGTTTTCAGTCAGCTGCAGGGCTACACAATTAATTGAAATATTAAGCAATATGGCTTAGTGTGGTTATCAGATCGCAAAAGGCTGTGATTTAAAGGCACAATATGTAAGATTTGTTTATTAAAATATCCAAAAGCCACTAGAACAGTGTTATATATTTTGCTGACTTGTGTACTTACATTATCACAAATGTTTCGAAGAATGTTTAAATCCAGAGAAATAAACAATTTTAACTAGTGACACGGACCGTGTCTATAGTGTCATTGTGTCGCCTGCATGGCCGGACTTACCATTGGGCTTGAGTGGGCTGCAGCCCATGGGCCCCGGATTGTAGGGGGCCCCGCCTTTTCCCGTTTACGTTTGTTTGATTTGTTCGTTATATAGCATAAACTGGTATTTATGATTATTTCACATAGAAGAAGGACACACGTATTGACTCGCGTCTGCACCGATTGGTTTGTTATCACATCGCTATTTTAAACAGCTCCATTAAGCCTTTAGCCCAAAAGAGCACACATTTAGAAAGATAATGATAAATACTCAAATGTTCACACCTCATTTCTTTACAGAGGATGATTCTATATTACTATAACCTATTAATGTTCCACTAAATTATGCGATCATCTGATGAGTTTTCAGCGCTTTCTCTCGTCTTACTGCCATTAGACATAGTGGGGAAGAAATTTCATCAAAATGATTTTAAATAAAAAAAAAATTGCAATTTAATGAATTTCTGTTTTTATAACATAGCTATGCCTATGATATAGGACTTAGCCTATCACACAAACAAGAGTCCTATTTTTATTTTCTCGAATATCTGCAAGATCGCAAATGTACAATAAACAACAACTTACAGAGTAACTTTCAGACACAAATTTCCGTTTTGCTCTGTCAGAAAGAAAATAGAACAAACAGCAGAACCGCTGCGTCTCCGAACAGCAGCGTTTTGTTCCTTAGCTTTACACGGACCAGCAAATTATTCAATCAGTACAGTCGTTTGCAAAGTTAAATGAATCAGCTTTTTAAACTAATTGGTTGATTCAACTCACTCATTAAGACAGTCACTTGCTGCCACCTACTGGCGGTTAAAGTTTCATGTTTTAAAAAGTAGCTTATTTAATTTTTGCAATCATTTAATATTTCTACATTAAAATGTTATATTTAAACTTGACATAATTTATGCAGAATCTATCTATGGATTTTGTTGATAGTGATTTAATTTGATTGTTTATAGCCAGCATGTCTTTTTATTCGATTTAATTTATTGATTAAATAAGAACCTCACATATGAGGACACAGATATGACAATAACCTTTATAATACTAATAAGCCAACATCTCTGGCTTTTTTTTGTTGTTGCTCAAAGTTATTTCAGGATTTTGATCTCTCAACTGAGAGAACACATCCTGTTTATTATATTATAATGAATATTTAATATTACATTTAAACTTTGACTATAGCCTAGACATTTTGCAAATTAATTATACTATTTATGAACCTCAAAGCATATAGTTGTGTATTTTGTGTTACTCCATAATGATGTTCTATTTGAGGGCATTTGTAGTGTAGGTATAGGGCCAGATCATAACCTCAAGCCCAGGGGCCCCCCACCCCCTAAGCCCTGCCCTGTGTCACCTGCAATGACGTCATAACCCCTCGATTTCTGGTTTTGTTTTGTAGAAAACATGGAAACACCAAAGACACTTTAATATGTTATGCGTTTTATTAGACAGGTGACAAACGCACAGAGTAGCATTATAACAGAACTTTCAAATGTATCTAGTATGATAAAAACAGCGCTGCTTTACCCCACATAAGCACGACCGGAAGCAGCGGAAGCGGTCGACTGTGGCATAAAAAAAGCTCCGCTGCTTTACCCCACATACACACGACAGGAAGGAGCAGAAGCGGTCGACTGTGACATAATAAAATCTCCGCTGCTTTCGAGCCATGTGTCGCGCTCGTTCAGCGGCCTCGTTTCGCTTCGACGGCGTTCAGGCATCACCCTGCTTAATTCTACTACGTTAATAAATCATTAGCTCATCCACGAACATGATTTCTGCCCGAGTCCCGTCGGATTGCTTTGGCTGTGGGGATGAAGACCACAACTCCATGATTCCACACTCAAACTTACGCTGGCCTCTGTTTATTTGTGAATCCGCGCCCTCTAGCGGTTGAAATGAAAATTACCTATGGTGCCTTTATTGAATGACTATATATGCTGTGGTTTCAGAGTGAAGCTTGTGTTCATTACACGTGATACGTCTGGTGCTGCCTGTCGCACAGCCATCGTCACAAATCTAAAACGAGAAGAGCTTCTCAATAAAAAGAGAAATTTGATGCTCTCAGTTAAATTTTCTTGGCTTGCCAAAAGTTTAATCATCTCACGTTTTATTTGATGTTAGTGTTTTGAAAAAAGGAAATTAAGATTTTTATAATTATTATTTAATTATTTTACAGTAATGTATTATAACATTAATATGTTTCCATTAATACTTTTTTCATTTACTATTTTATTTTTTACTTAGTAGTAGTAGTAGTAATAATAATACTAATACATTTAAATAATACATCATTCTAATAATATTTTGTTATTAAAATTGTATAGACATACTGATATATAATCACAAATATGTGGATTTTTTCCCCCCTGCAATTGCAATTTTTTTTTTATCAGAAAAAACACAATTAGATTTTTTTCCCCCAAATCATGCAGCCCTATATTAGCTACACTGTCATTTTGGCAAAAATCACATAGACTGTGTGCTGTTGATATGTGATGTGCTCTCTTGTAAGAAGAGGAGAAAACAACCATATTGTGCTTTTGTTAATACTTTACATTCGATTCTTGAAAGCTTCTTATTTCTGTGGTTTAAGAAACTATTAAGAAAGATTATGAGAAAACGCAGACACCTTTTATTTCTACCAATCTCACACACAAGCCAAGACAAGTTCTTTATTGTCAGGTCTTTGTAGTGCAGGTGATCATGTATACTATGTGTGAAGAACAGTGGGATCTTGGATTGGAGCAGAAGTCATTCTCACATAATGAAATGTCATTGTAGCGGGTGGGTTGTGGGGAGTCTGGTAGTCCTGGATCTGTTAGATGGCACATGGCAGTGGTATCAATAGATTATGGTTGGAAAGTAGACGGTAGGAATAGATTGTGATGATGCTGAGCGTCTTGTGGTAGATGTCTAGCAGTGGTAGTAGAGCTATAACTGTGATGGTCTGTGCTGCAGTGCTTTCTGAGCCTGCATAGAGCAATTGCCATAACATATAATGAGTTTGCTCTCAGCATGTCCAAATAATAAGACCATCCTTCCATTCAGAAGTAATAAGTATTGATTAGTTCACAGTCATAACTCGTAAATATACCGCTGGCCTTAAGGATATCATGTGCAAACAAAACTCTTGAAAATCTTTGTCAAATCCAGCAGCTAGTTCTACCTCAGAAGTGCTCATTGTAGCAGACAGTAAATATGATTTTGTCCCAGCGGGCTGATAAAAACCTGTGCACTCTGAATATTGTGTAAAGCAGAGAATGAGATCAGAGCTTACAAAAAAGGTTCTTGCTGTTTTTGTGTGCTGCAGACAGAGTGCATCACAGCGCACATTAAAGGGATCGTTAACCCCAAATGAAAGTCCTGTCATCATCAAATCTGTCATTGTGGACCCTGACACTCAGAGTCATTGACATCTCCACCGACAATTACCTTCTTTCTTCCTCAAAAGATGGCCAAGATCTGTGATCTGTTCATATTTGAAAAGCGAAACTGGCTTATAATCATATTCGTGTTCCAATTTCACCATCTGTGTTCCTCTTACAGTAATGTAGTTATTGAGGGATGTGTGGAGCTCTAGGCCACATGTGTGGATAATCCAGCACCCAAGAGCTGAAGCTTCAGTAAACAGGAATCCCATTTGGGCATATTTTCCCCCTTTTCTCTAGTGTCCTAATGCTGCAGCAGAGCAGAGGATGATCAGCGAGTCTGGCCGAGGTTCGGTGTACTGACACCTGCCAAAAAACCATATGCTCTCCTGTACTTCCCTGTGTGGATTTATGTGATCCGGTCAGTTGTCAACTGATCTGATACATTATCCTAGAAGAGGATAACAAGATTTCACACATCTGATTCACAGCAAATCCTCAGAGATTCCATATTTATTCTTCATACGTGCCGGCTGATTGGTGAACTCCCTGATAACTCATAGCAAAGAGAAAATGAGTTTTCCGACCGGTGTCAGTTAGTGAGCTTACAACAGCTCCCCGTAATGCACCGGTACGACAGCTTAGAGCAGATCTGTGAGAAAATCTTGTGAGAGATTGGGCACCACAGAGTCCTGAGCTCAACCCCATTGAAAGTCTTTGGGATGTGCTGGAGTCGAATTTACACTGCCTGTCTAAAAAGTTCCACACTAATATTTCATTGGACTGCCTTTAAATGTGATAACATTGTGTTTTCGTTGCTGGCATTGTACAACAGCATTTATTTCCATCAAGAGTTGCATACATTTTTGAGATCTTGTATTGTCAATGGGAGAGTTGAAGCACTCTGTAAAGTCGACTCAGCACATCCTGAAGTGTTTCAGTAGGGTTGAGCTCAGGACTCTGTGGTGGCCAGTTCATACATGAAAATGATTCCTCATGCTCACTGAACCACTATTTCACAATTTTGAGCCTGGTGAATCTTGACATTGTCATCCTAGAATATATACGTTGTATTTATTCTGACATGGTTGTTTTGAGAAATTAAAAGCTACACACCACATCAGTTAGGGTTAAAAGAATTGGTGCACAGCATATAACATGCCAGAAACATATCAATCACTGCAATAATGATCCAATCCAAGACTTTTCAGTATTTGCTCATTTATGTATCATTTATGACTTTTTTTCTTTGGCTAGGTAGTTTATATTATATTATATTATATTATTGAACTGTTGTGCATTCCATTTTTTAAATGAGTTTTTAATAGAATTTAAAAAGAATGGCAAAGTTAACAGCACTATTAAAACATTTTCTCAGGTAACCTAAATGTGCTTCATTTAGCATCTTCTGAATTAATAGCTTGTTGCTTTAATCATGATATAAAAATAATTTAATCACATGAAGGGTCAAATAAAATAGAGATATCACCATATTATATCAGAGATATCACCATATCTTGGTGATATCTTGCTGCATAAAGAGTCTTTTATTAAAGAGTGTTCACATCTACAAGTACTCATATTGTGAGGTCCAAAAACAATGAAACCTCAAATACTACAAAAAAAATATACATTTACATAATTATACAAAATAAAATAAAAAACAATATGAGTATAATTAGAAGACTTTTTTTTTTGCCCTTTACAGGTAGTGTAGTCTTCATAACTTAATAATGTGTAGCTCAAGTGAGCACAACATCTAGAAAACTAGCCCCATATCTCTAATACACTTTCTGTTACTTTCTCCCAAAGCCTCATCTGCAATAAAAATAATATTATCCAATTATATCAACACCCATGATCCAATCAAATTCAGATGGTACTTATTTAAGTACCACTGTTTCATTTAAGTCGCATCACAACAAATGTAAATGCATTGCAGTGGTCTTTAAAATATTATTATTGTATATGCAATGGGTTATTGCGGTATTTAATAATATTATAAATGATTAATATTGTGCTTGTTTTTCTTTGTCTAGGATCACATGATCTGAAGAATAATCTAAAGCTGAACGGTGTCGCAGATGCTGCCTTACACGCATCCTCCACAGCTGCTGCAGTGAGCACGAAGAGAGACGACTTGTTCTGCCTTATTGCTAAATTGGCCTTAAAGAAGCACCACTTACCACAGCCACTGTCAACACAAACTCCTTCAGAGGACCAGCCGACTGATGAGTCCTCAAACTACACGATATCCCTCATACCCTGTGCTGCCAAGGGCTTGAGCCCACTAGGCATTTCCAAGAAGAACGCAGTCAGCGTCATTTCACCATGATTGAACCCGCGAGCATTCCTGGGCTCACACAGGACTGTTTGATTCAGCAGAGTCACACCTGTCCCAGCTGCTTCATTGAGACCAAGGATATGTCCAATGTAGAGGCCAGTATCAACCTCAAAATAGCTGACATGAACCGAGACTACAGCACCTGCCCTGTCTCTGATATTAACATGCAATGCATGAGCACAAGTGAGACGGGGAGTTACGGAGACCATCTCCTCTCGGATCAGCTTTTGAGCTTTCCTGTCCCCAAAATTCAGCTAGTTGAGAAAAAGGACACAGAGAAAACAGACTTAGATGATTCGGCCTCCAAAAACCTGTATGAGGGACTGCTGTTAGACAAGTGCAATGGAGACGATGGCTTGCTTACCAATCCAAATCAGGACTGGGGCTACTTTGAGTCCTTCATAAGTGAGAGTAAGATAGAATTGCTGGATCTCTGCTCCAAGAACGAGCTATCCGTAAATCTCTTCACTGAGGAGGACGTGGACAATTACATGTTTGATGACGATGATGACTCCACTCTGAGCAGCGACGTGTGCTCGTTAAAGATCCGCTATGAGTCCTTCCAGGACAACATGAGGGAGAAAACCAATGTTCTGCAAGAGGAAACCCAGTTCAACTTTTTCCCAAGTGTCTTGGTAAATTGCACAAAGAAAGAGGGTGGTGTGGTAAAACGAGTTGTGGATGACCTACCACCTAAATTAGAGGAGCTTGGATTTCAAAATGACAGCAAAGGGGATGAAAATGACTGCTCCGTAGAGCAGACACCCGATTACAGCCCCAAAACTAACTACTTCATTGATTCAAGCAACTCAGCTGATGACTCGGGGGACTATAGTGATGATAGCTCCTCCACTGTTTCCTCTTTTGGCACCTTGAAAGATAACAGGCCTAAAAACTTGTTCTCACGAAAAAACGCAAGCTGCTCCAACCATCTGAACTATGGATTGCGGGCCAAGAGAAAAGTAAGGTATAGTGATGACTACTTGTATTATGTTGAGTCCACCGAAGGAGAAAGAAACATTGAAAAGCGAGAGAAACCACCGATTGGTCCAAAGCAAGAAGAGGATCTTGACTGGTGCCCTAAAAAGAGACGAAAATACTCTCGCAAGGATCCACCTTTAATAATCAAATACATTATCGTCAACAGGTTCAAAGGAGAGAAATGCATGGCTGTGAAGCTGGGCAGAATCGATTCAGCCGACACGACGGTAAGCTTAAATGAGGATACAATCAACAAATATGAGAAGCTTGCACCTCTGAAAGATTTCTGGCAGGAGAAACAGAGAGAAAGAGAGGAACAGCTTAAGCTGGCAGCAGGAGATAAACACAGTTCTCACCACCATGCCTTTAGTTCCAGTCCCCCCAAAAGGAAACACAAGCTAGCACACAGGCTTAGAATTCAGAGAATTCAAACTGTGAAGCAATCACCCACCAAGCAGGGCCCCTTTGCCTCTGATCCCAGGCAGGAGGTTGCTTCTACAGATGAAGCTGCCTCCATGGGAATGCCATTAACAATAGCCACCAGCTGTGCAAGCACATTAGACCCAAATGACATCATAGACACTGCCACCCGGAAGAGCAGATCACAAGAGAGGGAGGAAAGGAGAATAGGAAATAAAATATTCAGAATACAGAAATTCAAAAGTGAAGCCAGACTTAGGAGCAAGACAATGAGAGACCTTGTGGAGAATAGCAAGAGCATGACAGACCTGACAGAAGTTTGCTCGCTGCAGAAAAATATGGACGCAGTAGGAGGTGCTGAAGATAAAAACGTCAGCCCAGCTGCACACAGTCCCCATTTGTGTGAGAGTCAAATGGCTAATGCCACTGAAAAATTTGCTTTTGTGTCTACCACCTGCTCCCCTAACAAAGAGGCATCGCCTGAGAATGTGGCAGCAAGTGTTTCCGTTATCCCGGGTGGCTATTTGCAAACATTGCTAGATGCCTCTGATTCTTCAGGTAGCACCGGTATCCCATTTTTTCCCCAGCAGACCCAACACTCTCTGGACCTCTCTTTGGAAAAGCAGCAATTCACCTCAATTCAGGTAGCGCAAAGTTGTGTCCTTTCCCCACCATCAGAATCAGAGCTCCAGCAGTCGCCCCAGAATTGTCTGACTCTTGCCCAGATGTGGCACCCCCAGCTTGGTCCCAACCAGCAGTTTGCCGCTGCAGATATTACTGAGTCTGCGATCCAACCCAGCAGCTTCACTGGAGAGATGGCTATGCCGTTGTCTGAGAGTCTGACTGTGTCAGGCTACAGCCAGCTGAGTCTGGAGAGCAACAGAATGCTTTATGAAAAGAATTACATGCCTGAGCAACCACTGCCTCCTGCTCCTGAGTTTCAGGCTTGTCAGGGGCAGCCACAGTTTCAAAGAGCCACACTGTACACAAACAACGGCCAGCTCATCAGTTTCGACTCAGTTGGCTCGCTGTCAGCTACTTGTAGCAATTACAGCTCTCTGAGGCTTAAGTCCTGCGAGAAAGATGGCGAGGATGATGTTAACGAGAACTTTCTGGCCCACTGCAGTCCCAAACTGGTGATTCAGCAGAGTATTGATGCAATCACCCCCCTAAGGGAGTCTACAGACTTGCTGGATATCTCCAACTTCACTCCAGATAAATTCAGACACACATCTTTGTCAGAACTCTCTCCCCCAGAGACGCCTAATTTGTCCCCTCAAGTTGTGGGCCGTGAGATGAAGATATTTGGGAAGGCTGCTGATCTCCAGGATGGAGCTAAGATGTCATGCACCAAAGACGTGGACTGGAACTGCAAAATGATTGAGCAGCAAGATCTGGATAGATATTCAGTACATGTTCACGATTATCAATTGCACATTTTTAATGGCGAAGACAACTTAAGCCTGAGGACGAAAGAGGAAAATCTAGCTTTTGATGGTGATATGATGAGTGCAATCAAGGGGACCAAGGGAAAGAGGAAAAATAGCAACAAACAAACTGCAGGGCAGGGTACCAAAAAAAGCAAAGCCCCAAGAGCTCCAAAAGCAGAGAAGGGCAAAGTTCCACGTCAGACTTCACGAGCATCGAAAAAATTAAAGGCTTTACTGGATGAGAAGGGTGGCAAAGGGCAGGAATGGACAGGAATAGGTAGTTCAGAGAGCAAATGTCAAATCCACGATGACCAGCGAGAGTTTGAAGAGCCATCCAACATCTTGTCAAATATTGTCTCAGGGATGGCTGAAGTACAGAGATTCATGATGGCCTCTGTTGAGCCAATATGGGGCCCTACAGCAAATATCTGCCTGCCCTCGGAGGCTAACAGCCTCAAGTTAAAGACTCTCAAAATCCTAGCAGGAACTTCATCCGACCCCAAAAAGAAAGGCAGTTTGACTACTGGGGGCACAAAAGTCAAAAAAGGTGGGACGAAAGGTGGCAAAAAGCAGGCAAAGTTCAATGCCTCCTTGCCTTTTTTCCCTCAGTTGGCTTTGGGCTGCAACATGTTCGACAAGCCTAACCTTGGCGTTCCTGGTATAAATGGGCCCGCACACAAAAAGATGTACCGTCACAAAACCAGTGCAAAATTCCCTCGGATTGAAAATCTAAAGGGAACACGACCTGAACGAGACCCAAATAAAGACATATCATTAATGGCTTCTTTTGAGAAACTGAGGTAATATTTTATATCTAGCTGCTGATGCACGTTCCTCACTTTCCCCACTTCCTCTTAATTTCTTGACATACCTACACTGACTCAAGACTAGAGATGCATGGAATTACGTTATCCTTTAGTACCCCCTCCTTGTTTTTGCCCTTGAAGAGGATATTGATCTTGCATGAGAAACTTCTTGTACTCGCAAACTACCTATTGATTGATTGTGTAAAGCTTGATTGAGATTTTAAATGACCATGGCTGCATTTTTCTTCTGCATTCTTGTTTTTGCTATTTTTTGCGGTTGCTGAATAGTTTTTGTCTGAAGAAAAGGAAAAAACTTTGATATTCCATCAGGACGCGGCGTGGGCCCTGGCCTCGCAGGGGAGTATAGAGCCGCTGGACTGCCCCTCGGACGGAGTTTAAAGGGGGGAAAGGAGCAGCTCCCTCCCCTGGTGAGTACATACAATCATCCGGGGTACGGCCCAAAACAGGAACCCGCCCACAAGGGGACCAGGGGGGAGGGAGCCCGCCGTCAACTCAGAGTGAAAGGGTGTGTCTGCGCTCCCCGCCTCCCCACAGTCGGCGGACGGTAGAAGGTACGCAGATTGGCGCCGGAGCTATCGATGCTTGGGACACGGGGGAGTGGTACAGGTAAAGGGGGGAGAGGACAGGTCGATGCAGGGGAAATCCCAAACGGATGGGCAGGGGGGGGGCATGGGTGAGCGCATTTAGAAGGACCGGGGAGGAGGGACTGGAAATAAGAGAGGACTCGACAAATTAGTAGAGGAGGAGGAGAGTGAGGATGCTGTACAGAAATGCGCTGTTTAAAGCAAAACATGAAATCTATCCGTGTGCCAAATGTAAACTTTCTGTACACATTTATAAACTGTATGAATACTGGCTGTTTCATTTACTATCCTGATGAATGCTGGCTGTTCTCCTTCAAGACTTAGCAAGATCTGACCTTTTGTTTTTGGTTAGTAGTTTTGTTTTCTTTGGGAACCCTATCGTTTGAAGAGCACCTGCAGCTGACAGTGGTACAACCACTTAACCTAAACAACTCAACTCTGAACTTTTTTTTTTTTTTTTTTTACTTACCAATTTCAATGCTGTGTACCCCTCATCAGCATTACTTCTGCTTAAAGCAAAAGATAACAAATGTGTACTCCTCTAACTAGAAGGAAGAAAAATGAGAAAGGTGGACACGGATGTTAATTGAGGATGGCATCTTTCTGGTATCGGTCAGTAAGCAATCATTTCACAATATGCTGTAACAGGAACTGTGAACACAGGTGTTTCATATTTTGCCTATTTGTTGGAATATTTTTGATGGTTAAGAAACTGTAGCATGTCCATTTTGCCTTTATTCCCCCTTTGACCACACAGTTCCTTAACGGAGTCCATAAGGTTAAGTAGTATTCCTGTGCTGAACAATTACAGCTGAAAACAACACTTAAATTTTTTTTTGCTAGTGTTTCTGTTGTGATACAAAGGTTTTTCAGCGAACTCTGTTTTGGTGAACATGCTGTTTTGTTTCATTCGTTTTAACCAACCCAGGCTCATTGAAAATACGTGCTTGTGGGCTGGAGCGTTTTCTGCAACGCGACATTACGTACCTTATTGCATGTTTCGCGGCAGTTTCAAAGTGAAATGTCCAGTGAGTTACGCTAAAACGCATGATTGATGTGACTGTGACACGTTTTTATTACATTGACACAGGCACATAATTACTCGATTCAACTTTCAAATATCCGGGGAGTGTCGCTAAAGGTTAATGCTCTGTCGTGTTGGAAAATAACATACCCCCTACACCAAACCCAACCCTAAACCTACCCAAATGCAAAAGTGATATAAAAACGCATTCACTGATGCATAGTAGTTTTACAGGATTCGTATTGGAGCGGTCACGTATCACGTATCACGTGAGCTACCGAGCAAACCTACTGAGTTAGAAAACCCAAACATATGAAGCTGGATATGTGGCGCTAACGTTCAAAAGTATCTGTTTTCAAATCTCGCAGCTTGTTAAAATTGTTTTGAATTCATAACCCAATATTGTGCAAGGAATTGTGCGAAAAATTAGGCTTTCTGAAACAAAACTTTGGCTCTGTAAATCATGTTGGTGATTTGGGTTTTTACTAACCTGCCTCTAGTGTTCATTTTAACTGGAAACTGCAGCGATTCATACAGATGTGACCTGACCGACAAAAACATTCTAATTACGCTGGGTATTACTTTTGTACAATAGCCACAGTAGCATGCTCTTTGCTCTCCTTTGTACAAAATGATTTTGATTTCTTTTATGCCAAAAATCATTAGAATATTAAGTAAAGATCATGTTCCATGAAGGTATTTTGTAAATGTCCTACTGTAACACATCTATCAAAAACTTAATTTTTGGTATATGGCTTGTTAAGAACCAACGTCATTTGGACACCTGTTAAAGTATTTCTCGCCTTTTTTTGCACCCTTCAATTCGCGTCAGATTTTCAATAGTTTTATCTCCGGCCAAATATTGTCATACCCTAGCAAGCCATACATCAATGGAAATAAGCTCAATTTATTCACGTCTCAGATGATGTAATAAATGTCGATTTTGTCAAATTGACCCTTATGACTGTTTTGTGTGCGCAACGTATTAGGTATGTTTTTAGTTTTGCAGAAAATGTACACTGATACAAAAAAAATCTGTAAATGACAGTAAAAAACTGCAGCTGTGGTTTGCCCTATGAATTTTACCCATCCACCCTGCGTAAAAATACGGTAGCAACGTTTTAGGTTTTACAGTTTTAACTTACATTTACAGTTAAATACCGTAATTTCATTAACTGATATAATGTTAATATACCAACCTATTGAAGTACTGAAATCTGTTTTGTACCTTTGTAATACACTGATAACCACCAAATGCAGGTGGTGATGAGAAAGTCACTTGATGAACCAAAGCCCATCACAAGCAACTTTTAACTAATAACACCATCATGGGAACACACATGAAACTGAAATAATGCAATAAAGATTCATTTAACAACATTAGGTGTAACATACAACGCTAATGTACAAAACTGATAAGAAAAACTAAGAAGAAACATAGTTATTTCAACAAAAAAACATCAAATTTGAAATGTAACGCAGGGAGTTCTGGGAATGTCAATTTATGGTTATTCACTGTAAATTATACGGTCTTTTTCACTTTCAAAAACAGTATACTACCGTAAAATTAATGTCCAATACATGTAATGTCCAATACAGTTTTTCACTGTGTATAGTAGGGGAATTTACTGTTAACCATTTAACAGGATTTTACTGTAGCATTTTTACAGTCTTTTACCGTTAAATTCACGGCCATTTTTTACAGCGTAGGCAAAAGCAAGTATTTCCAGTGAGCCTGGGTAGGTGTCATTAGTGAAACATTAGTGCATTAGGTTTCTGCCTCAAATTTCACCTCAATTTATTGTAGCTCGAAAACCTTGAAACCAAATTCGTCCTTTCAAAAGCCCTTAATCCATTGGCATTTACCACATTTAGATGAATAGATGACACCTTTGATTTAAAAGTGTTGCTCAAGGAGGATATCTCAGGTAAAGTAATGCCTTACCTATAGCTTTTACCTTCGAAAGATTTCACTCCGTCCCCTTCTGCCTCCAGCCGGCCATGTTTAGCAGCAGCAGGATGATCCCAATGAGGAAACTGCACATGGGCTAGCCTGCCTTCTCTCATTTCTGCCTGTTGTCAACTGAATGTACTTCAAGTTTTCTACAACGTGCCACTGTTAAGCTGCCTCCTCCTACTGGTGCTAAGAGGGTAACTGTATTCACCCAGTAATTATGACACAAGGATTATAAGAAATGAAACCCTACTCCTCTCTTTATGAATGTACAATATATGGTTCTGTTTAATGTATTCACAACACAATTCTTTGTCATTAATTGGAATTGCTTTTGCATTTTTGTTGGAGAAATTATTGAGCTTTATAAATATTGTCTAGAGTTGATACCAGAGGGATTCTTAATTAATTCTCGCCATCACAAAAATATTGTATATTTTTCTCTGTGCCAATTTGTAAGATATTTTGTAAGTGTATATTTTTCTTAGAAAGTGCTGTGAAGTATTAGTGTGTGTGTGTGTGTGTGAGTAACCTTTTTGTGCCTCTGTAGGCAGTGAAAAGGATGTATAATGACAAGCTTTTGGTTTTAAAAACCAAAATATTAAGAAACAAACAAAAAAAATATATGAAAAGGCATTTTAAAAAAACTACATTTTGTTGCAAGTTTTGTAAGAGGAAACTTAACTTGTTGTGAGAGTGTTGTGGTATTGTGGAAAACACATATAGGCAAAAAAAAAGTACAGACAAAAATTGTGAACTATTCGCTGTTTTATAGATTTTCATGTAAATTATTCTTGTATTATTTTATGTTGTATCTGTTGCAAAGGTTTTAAATATTTGTGATCAAGCCTGTATGGTGAAATGTAATATTGGTAACTTGCTGAGTTTTGTAATAACGTTTATGGAGTGCATATACAAATTAAAAGGAGATTTTGAATGCTGCCTTTTGAATGTTGTCACATTTCTTCCATCAGTTTACACTGTTAATGCCTGAATTAAATGTGAACAAAGATGATAGTAGCTGATGCCATTGCTTTTCCTAGTGCAATTAAAAAAGTATATTTATAAACTGGTTATATCCACACTTAGCATTTAATGTGGCATTCCATGTGCTACATATCTACACACACACACACAAGCATTTAATGCCTGAATGGTAAATGTGACATGAATTAGGATTTAATGAAATATTCAACTTTGTCCGTAATCTCAACTGTCATCATTACCATGGTATGTTCTGGTCGAGAGACTGAAACTGGTTGTTATATAGTAGTTTTGTAAGACTTGACGAACCTCAGACACTTTAATCTTTTGAGATACAGACGATACAAACAGTGTATTAACATACAGACATCTGTTTTCACATCTCACTGAGAAATGGAAACTCTTCTCACATTTGTTTCTTTTCATAATCGTCCTTCCCTTCACTCAGAATGGTCAATAGCATAATATAATGTTCTACATGAATGCAAGTGATATTCACAGTCAGGTTTGGCATCATTTGAATTGTCTCAGTGCGACTGATACAATGGTCTCATTTTACAAGAAGTAGACTAAAAGTGAATACACATCCTAAGAGTTTAGAGAGATGATTGCTTACTTTAGAGGGTGTGCCATTTCCCAGTGTCTTTCGTGCAAATCAACGTCTGTCCCCAAAAGGTGTAAACTCAACATGTCTAGGCCTTGATCAATACAAATTCCAATTTTTCGTTCCTGTCTCCATTTGGAGGATGTTTTTCTTGGTCTGAGTACTTAAGGAAATGTTGCAAGAAGATCGGGCGATTCTGTAGTCAGATGAGCCCACAGTGTAGAGCGCATCCATACACTCCATGCTAGGGCTGGGTAAAAAAATATAGATTCTCGTTTTTAAGAAACGTTATTGATTCTTAAATCCCAAGAATCTATTAGCCTAGCCTGTTTTCAGTTAATTGGTGGAACATTGAAGGGCACCTCCCATTCAACATATCGCAATAAGCATTTTGTGCTTTGGTACTTTTAATATGAAACAAAGTCTCAGATTTCAAATTCTGTCCATTGTATTGCAATATTCAAACAATAAATGCCGTTTTAGCGCTGTTTAATGTGTAGTGACAGATTGCTGTAGTGAGGTGCACGTGAACTGATCATCTCCTCCACATTAATACCAGTTTCAGCACAAAATAAACATGACTAAACATCCGAAGGTAAGTTAAAAGAGAAAGTAAAATTTTACAATCCGTATCCTGTCTCATGTAATCTCTCAATCAATGTTTCAGCCGCGCAAAGACGTCAATATAACAGCTTGTACAATGTCACGTAACGTCACATTTACCTCAGAAAAACATATTCGGTGACTATAAACTCATTAGTCAGCTAGAAAAATTGTAAAGAGGGGCATTTTGCTAAATATATGCACCATTTAACATATGCATTATAAATTTGACTGTTCTTCAATGTTTAATTTATGTTTGAATAAATCCATCAAGTTTTTATGGCAGCCACCATTATGGTAGTAAGTAGAAATATTATTATGTAATTGTAACTTGAGTATTTAAAACTTCACCATTCAATATTATAGTAGCTAATAATGTAGTACCAAATGACTCTCATGTATATTTTACAGTATTAGTTGAGAGATTTTTTTCCTTGAGAAAATTCGGGCATTTACTGTACCTGATATATATCCAAAATATCGATATTGAATCAAATCGAATCGAATCGGCGAAGCGCAAGCTTGTGAATGAAAATCGAACCGAATCGTGAAATTTGTGTCAAAACCCAGCCCTACTCCATGCTATGTATTTTTCTGAGGTATGCATATTTTACTCTTAGATCTATCTTTGAGAATTTGATGTATTGATTATCTCTGATTTGACTATATAATTGGCATGATACATTTTTACCTGATTCATAATACATTGTCACATTTTATATTATTCTGACTTACTCTGAAATGATCTTCTTAAGTAGATTGAAGTAGATGAAGGCCTATGTTTCCACAAATCTGCGTCCAGGGTTAAGTGCATACTAGATCTCAGGTTAGATGGAGCATGGGGCGCATCAGGTGAGATTCTAGATTTCTGACAAACTGCTTGACTTTAGTTAAGTTGTTATGCAGTTGCATTAACTATGAGGGGCAAGACAAAATACTATTGGAGTACTAGTAAGCATGGTTCGGCATACTTCATAGTGCTAGCCACAACCTTCTAGTCTCAGCTTTATTCAAGTTGTTATATAGTTCGATTAGCTATAGGGGGCTAGATAAAAAAATACTATTAGAGTATTGGCAAGCATGGGGATTCATATATATTTCATAGTGCTAGCCATAACCTCTGATTATTGCTTGAGCTTTTAACTACGTTGTTGCATAGGTGACTGCAGGGGGCTAAACAGAACAACTATTTAAAGAATGACAAGCATGAGGCGGTCTATTAAACAGTCAGCCATAACCTCTGACTAATGATCAGACTGGAGAGTTTGTGACCTTGAGGTCCGTGAGACACTCTGAGCAACATAGATTCATAATGAACGAGTAAAATATAAAGTAAAGAGTTCACTAGAATAATCAAATGTCAGAAGAATAATAATTAGAAATGGACAAACAACCAATTTGCATTTCAATCTAAATTCAAGGTCATAATAAAATGGAGTCAGATTAGAGTTTAATTTAAATTAAATTACTTTGCGCACCAAAAAGACCGAACATGCAGGAAAACTGGCGTTCATCTCTGTGGGAGTCAATCAATCATATTAGACCCACAGATCTACAACCAATGTTTAAAATGAGTTAAATATATATATATATATATATCTTTTGAAGAACAACACCAGCACCCTGCACTTGGACAGATGGGATTTTCAAAGGTCTAATCATTGGATGATCTACTAGATAACATTAGAAAACCTTAACGTCCCTTAATATGTGTAAAAGCAAAGAAATGAGCACGGCTTAAAAACAACTAACATCTCCAAATAGTCTTTCTTCTTACTCTCAGAACAAGAGAACTGAATTTAGTGGAAGTGACATTCAGACACTCATGCTTGAACTACTTTGGCATAAATGTTAAATGAATTTACAGTCATAAAATTGCCTGCTGTTCACTGTGAAACAACTACACTAAACTATGTCTTTGTGTTCAGTTTTAGGAGAAGAGAGTGAATGAAAAACCTATAAAATATAACCAGGACAGGGAGTGAAAAGCAGGTTTAGGATGTGTGGGTATAACACCTCTCTTTTTTCAAGAGCTACTGTTTCTCTTATTTCTTTTCTATATAAAATTCATGCATAGAAAATAATAATAATAATACTTGTACTTCCTGATTGTGATTACTCAGAGTTTGCCAATATATTGCTTACAACATTATCTAATTACATTATTAAATGCTGACATTATCAAAAGCCCATTCTGAGAGAAAATATGTGTGTGTGTGTGTGAGAGAGTGTGTGTGCACGCGAGTGTGTGTGTGTTTTATTATTAATATTAATTAATTGCTTCTTGTGAATATTAATTGATTGTGTTTGAATTTTTCTTTGTTGGTAAATTAAAGATTGTGGACTTTGAACATGGATACTTCCCAAAGTTATGATGATATACTTCCAAATGATGACATCTCGCAATCAGGCAAGCTTTCAGGTGTTCATAGCAAACACTTGATGAGTATCAAAGTGAAAAATGTCCCCTACAGCACTGGTTAAGAATCATGTTTCGCATTTCTACACAATTCTTCAGGAATCTGGTTGGATGTTCAGAAACGCATTGCAAAAGGAAAGGTGGAATGTGGTGAAGATTATAACATATGGTAAGAGTTATTTTATTTTTGATTTGAATTATTCATTATCTCGCAGAAATACCACAGGGTGACATTCATAAGAGTGTAACGTTAACACTAAAAGAATGAGTAAAACGTTCATAATAAATTCACAAAGTATGTTAACCTCATTCCCTTTCATGCTTCTTCCGGCGTCTCTAGCACAATTGCATAATAAAAGTTGAGCTCTTTTCATTTTGAAACCAACTATAAATTACAGTTCATCAGCGTGCGCACTTAAAACTGCGTATCGTCATTTTAGACAAAAAAAACTCGTATACATTTCAGTGTTGTTTTGTGCAACATTTAGGGTTATTTATAAGGGGTAACACCTTACCTTTCAGATGAACCTCTTTTAGTGTGAACTACATATGTTACAATGTAAATATACTACTATTATCCGTTAAGCCTTGTCGCACACAGCCTACCTGTTAAACTCGACTGTTTGTTCAGACTTTTAAGTTTTATTGCGTTTCCGCACAGTTCCGCACACCGGAAGTAGAGTCGACGCCGAAGAGACGTTCGAGAAAATGAACTCCTGAATTGCTGTCAAGATTAACATTTACTAACGTCTACGAGGCGGACACGGGACGGTTACTAGATACGGCTTCGACATATTTATTGAGGTATTCTTCTGTGTTTTCCTCGTTAGACGCGTGAGTTGTTATGATCGTCGAAGTGACTCGCTGACTGCTGGCTGTTTTGATCTCACAGCCGTGCTAATGCTAACGTTAGCTTAGCATGAACAAGCTCGCTGTTTCTCCATAGGCTGGCTGTGCGAGCTAGCCGAAGCTCAGGCTACAGCTAACGTTAGCCTTCACCCTTCTCCTCAGTTCGTGCTTGCGAGAGGGTTGTCGTCACACAGAGAGAAATACACACTTGATGTAATATTAGTGATACTGCTTTGATGCTTTAGCTACACATTTATGATCCGACCTCTATTGGTAATGCAGTTATTGTGCTGACTGTATGTGGCATCAAGGACAAACGTAAAGGTTGTTTTCCTTGAAATTCGTGAGCTTTAGCCTGTTTAGCTCGCTGATGCCATTTTGTTTTCAGTCTCTTTGGTTGCAGTCAGCTAATTATATTCGAACAGACTCAACAGATCACACTTTAATGGCGTAAGAAGATTATATTTGTCAGCGAGCGCTTTCAGGTTTTGACCAGTTGCATTAGCTTCAGGTAACATCAGAAACACGCGTGTATTTACATGCAGGAACTGTGTGG
Organism: Sinocyclocheilus anophthalmus; assembly: GCA_018155175.1. Classification (NCBI taxonomy): domain Eukaryota; kingdom Metazoa; phylum Chordata; class Actinopteri; order Cypriniformes; family Cyprinidae; genus Sinocyclocheilus; species Sinocyclocheilus anophthalmus. Next base: position 140,521 of record JADLZN010005697.1, on the reverse strand, counting down.
CCCTATCATGCCGGTATTATCCTTTGGTAGTGATAATAGATGATTGCTATGTTCATTTATTACATGAACACGATGGTTTTTGGCTCAGTTTGTGTGTTTGGACTGATGGACACTAACGTGATGTTTCTGCTTGTGTGTGTAGTTGTATCTGACAGCTGGGCGCAGTGATGGAGGCTCAGGGTAATAATGCAGATCAGGGCAGCAGCGATCAATCTGAAGCACAACGCCGAAGACAGCTGGACCGTCTGGACAGAGAAGAGGCCTTCTACCAGTTCGTCAACAATCTCAGCGAGGAAGACTATCGGCTCATGAGAGACAACAATCTGCTTGGCACACCTGGTAAATCCTTTGGTGACCGTGAGACTAAAAAGTGCTTTATAGAGGCATTTTGCTTATTGCATGTGGTATAACAGAGCTGTGTTTGATTATTTATTTGGTTTAAGATTTGAAATTCTGGTAATGTTCTTAATGTGTTTTTAGACCTAAACATAAACATGGCTCCAGTCTAACATTTGAGAGCAGTGGCACCAGCGCCACTAATGGTGCTTTTCCACTGTGTGGCACGGCTCGGCTCGGTTTGCGTTTCCACTGCAGTTAAGTACCGCTTTAGAGTGGGTGGGATTATTCACATGTCGTTATAGTTGCGCCGCCTCTCCTGGAAAAACGTATTCATTCTGCGTCGCCCCATCAAGCTCTCGCTGGATCCGCTCCTCTGCTATCAACGAGAGGAGCGTCTGTACTTCCTCAACAGACAATGAAACAGACACTTTTTGGTTGTTAAAAAAGGTGCGCTCGTTCAAAACAGTTGCGTTCAATCCTTTGTTGGCTGTGCTGATTTAAATCTAGCGATTCTGTTTTGTTTGTGTCGCAAGTTCAGTGACGCAGGTAGTGACGATTCTCTCCGGCCAATCCGTGATCAGCAGAGTTTACATGTCACGTTCTGGTAACGGTACGGTTCACTTGTGACGCTTTTCCACTGCATGGTATGGCACGGTATGGTTCACTTTTTGGAGGGTTTTCCACTGGGTACAGTACCTGGTACTTTTTTTAGTACCACCTCGGTTGGGGTTCCAAGTGAACCGTACCGTTACCAAAACGTGACGTGTAAACGCTGCTGATCACGGATTGGCCGGAGAGAACCGTCACTACCTGCGTCACTGAACTTGATAGCAGAGGAGCGGATCCGCGAGAGCTTGATGGGGCGACGCGGAATGAAAATGTTTTTCAGGAGTCGTGGTAATAGAGGCGGTGCAACTATAACGACATGTGAATAATCCCGCCCACTCTAAAGCGGTACTGAACTGCAGTGGAAACGCAAACCGTGCCATGCAGTACTGAGCCGTACCGAGCCGAGTCGTACCACGCAGTGGAAAAGCGCCATTGGAACCTCAACCGAGGTGGTACTAAAAAAAGTACCAGGTACTGTACCCAGTAGAAAACCCCCCAAAAGTGAACCGTACCGAGCCGTACCATGCAGTGGAAAAGCGCCATAAGTTCTACAGATGGTGGCGCCAGGAGCAGATTTGGTAGCGCTGGGGGTGGTGTGTGGGAGTATTAAAATTATTTTATTTTAACATTTAATCACAAAATTACTATTGTTTTGCAAGTGCAGTTACTAATAATAGTTCATGTTCCTTTCTTGTTTTACTTTTGTTTATTGTTTATACAGATTTGACAGTAAAGCACTAAGCTTGAGTTAAGATGCATACAAAATTTACGTTTATCAACAATAACGGGTGCAAAATCTAATTTTTATATAGAAAATGTATATATTCCACTCTTATTAAATGTACCATTATTCTTCTAGTATATGGAACTGACCAACTTCAGTGATTGTATCATTTAGTAGCAAGTTGAAGAAAAGTTTGCTTTTCAAGTAGGGCTGTGCGATATGGACAAAAAAAACTATCGCGATTTCTTTGATCAATTTTGCGATTTCAATTTTAATCACGATTTTGACACACACAGACATGCTTTACAGTCATTAATGCATTCAGTGTGAATTTGAAACATATTTCCAAAAGAAAACCAATTAGAGCTTTATAAAAAAACTGTAACATGTCTCTAGAACAGACATAAGGCAAAATAATCACTAAGTAAAGTGTACAAAATGTCTCTAGAATAGACCTATGGCAGAAAAAAATAATCCCGTGTCCAGGGATTTTTTTTTTTGTGCCATGCATTGGTCATAGAGCTCTCTGTGGCGTTGTCTCAGATGTTGAACTAGATTTGTAGTGCCACGTTCACACGTACTCCGTCTGCAGTGCGTATACTGTACGTGTATGCGGTGCAGAAGCAGCACAGACTAATTTTGCTTTCACACAGGACGCGTTTGCAGTCCGCTCCTGATCCGTGGCTGTTTACCACAAACACAACATTTATCCGTTATTTTGATTTCAAATCCAAACATTACTTAAAATGCTTTTTCAGCATTGTGATTCTCTTTTTTCACAATACAGTAATTAACTTTATATAATAATTATAACTTTGTTTAACTACCACCACGAGTGCCATCTATTATTGCCTTGTTTATCTAAAAGTGCACTTTTCCTTGTTTTAAATCTAGCCAAAAAGCCATGTGTTGACTGTGAAACTTAAATTTTTTTGTAAAACTTTAAAGAGATTTTAATTATATGCATTTATGGTGTATTACTAATTTTCCGTGCCAATCCAGTTAATTTTTTACCACAATAATGCACTGGCACTTTCAGCCGCGTGCATCACAGCAGAATGACTCCTGGAGCGCACTGCTGGACCGCAATCGCGTGCAGTGTGAACTCTTTGATCCGTTAACATGGGCGCGGAAAAAGTACGCACCACAGACGGAGTGCGTGAACCTGGCGTTACGTTCGTATGTCCTCCCGGTCTGTTCTGTTCTCGTGCTCCATTTAGGCGCGCTGCATTCTTATTGGTTCGGATAGCATACTGCGGGAGGTTGGGGGTGCGGAAAATTGTGATATAAAGCGATTTTGATTAATCGCACACGGCACCGGATGTCTCAAATCGCGATTTTATGATGATTTCGATTAATCGCACAGCCCTATTTTCAAGGCACTTTGTGACTTTTCTTACTTCATACACACAAAAAAGTGTAAAATTCTGACAAAATCAGATTTCTTGGTGATTTGTTATTTTATAATAGTGATTTTATAATTTTCAAAATATAGAGAAAAAGTAGAACTTAATGACTAATAAGCCATTAAGTGCTCCTCTGCTGCTGTCTACTTGTTATAATTGTGATTTGATGTATTTTTTTAAATTTTAAATAAGTGTTTGTTTACCACAAAGTATATTTTGGTCATCCCATTAAAAATAAAATTCAATCTGGATCAATTTAGAGCTTTAAGATGCTGGAAATAGTTGTGTGAAATGCTTGAAAGCCATTGAAAAGTGCTTGCATTTCTCTCTCAAAAGGTTGTACAAACCCTGAAATGAATGATGTAATGCATTCGACTATTTCTAAAACAACACCATGGTTACAGTTAGCGTTACCGCTTCTGGTTTCCTGACGTATGTGAGCGCTGTTTATAACAGAGAATTCTGTGCATAATTTGAATGATTCTCACTAGATCTCGCAGCAACCTTATCATTGTTCGGCGAATTCAAACGCTTCTCACTGGATCTCGCAGCACTGTTGCATCTGCTGTAACAGTGTTGCGAAATCAACTTTGGCTCCTGAGTAATTCTGTTCTGAGCTCGGGCAAGTTTGTTTGCGTCGCGGTCCGAGCTGCGCAGCTGAAACGTAGCGCGGTTTAGTTTCACTTTCGTTTCGTTTGCCATTTCTCAAATGCTACAGAATGGCAGCGCTTATGAGTTGGACAACTCGGTGGTCACACCAGTGCGACCGCTCACAAAAATTAGTCGCAGTCTGGAGGCCCTGAAAGATCATTATATTTGTGTTCACTGCAGCTAAAGTTATAGTTGCTGTTGGGTTTCAGTCAACAGAAAGTAACATGACTGTGCTTGATTATTCGAGGAAATATACAGGCTGCATGTGATGCTTGCAAAATTATCAGAGGCTCGTTCTTGATGTTTCGGATTTCAGCCATTAGGTTTCTTTCATTCTGCAGCTCTGAATGTCCAATAAGTGTTACTGAAGGATGAATCACAGGTCTCGCAAAATCGATAGCCCGGCTTTGGTTGTGTCGATAGACGATAGTATCATGTATTATTGACGGTAGTCAGAGATATCGACGATAGCAGACGTCTTTGTCAATCGTCAAGACAATATTAGGCTCATTCTCCTATTAATGTATTAAATTATTATTATTAAGTATTGGGCTAATTTGGCTATTATTATCAAATTACCCCGCTATTTCACTTCATGCTTCACACACAAATGAGGATTAGAGCCTGTAGCCAGTGAAGGAGTCTCCATCCACAAACACATGCGTACATCGTCTGCTGATATAAGGTATTTCATTGCACTTTAACATCCTATATATGTGCCATGTTAGAAGGCATCTCGTTCTTGTTCCTGTGGCGGTGCGTCGTTTGATTTTCACCGCTGTAAATCACCATTGACTGATTTTTCAGACCGTTTAGACTAGTGCTGGGCGGTATGACCAAAAATTTATATCACGGTATTTTTCAAAATTATACCGGTTTCATGGTACATGGTGGTTTTTTTTTTCATGCATGACCGGGTGTTAACCATATTTTTTACTGATTGAGAGAGGAAATACTGCTGTATATTGACTTAGAATGCCCTATTTTGTAGGGTGTATGTCATGATGAGTGAATTTTGTCAAAAAATACCACACTAAATAGTGACTAAACACGACCCCTCTTAATACATGTTAACCAGGAGTCACTCATTTATAATCGCGGCATCGTCTGATAAAATCAACATGCATCTACACTAAAGAGCGTCTGTGGTTGTTTTGGCTGTATGATTTTTTTGTCTCATGCAGCGCACTGAGTAACAAACAAAAAAGTGCATGTGATATTAACAGACGAACTACGCTCATTTATAATTCCAAACAATCAGTAAGCGACAGGTGCTAGGAAACACTGTTTTGTACTCGTTTATTGACGCTCACTGCACAGAACAGACGCAGAGAGAGGCGACACTTCTCCGGGAAAGTCAGATCTCGCGTTCACGGGACAGCACTGGCGAAATCTTCCAACTGAACCATAGCTAAGGTTTATCCCAAAAAGTCGCTAGGTTTGTCAGTATGAATATTCTATGGAAAAAAGCAGCTAAAAGGGTCTGAAAGTTGCTAAATCTAGTGCTAAATTCGCGCTCGTGTGTGTGTGTGTGTGTTGAGACACGGGAGCTGATGGCAGGGGGCGGTGGATATTTGTGGCGGTCAATGTGGATATTGTGGATGAGTTCTTCTGTGTCATTAGGGCAGTCAAAAAAAATTTGAATTTCGAGTATTCGTCGAATTTAAAATAAAAATCCTCATTCGAATGCAAAAATGTTGCATTCAAATTTTAGGTGTGCGTCAGGCAGCCTTATCAGTGACATACGAGATGCGATGGCGATGTAAGTGTCATTGCATTTTTATGTTTTTGTTAACCTATCCAGTTGAAGCCACTAGATGCGGCGCTGCTACATTTTTCATTCAAAATATTGCGGAAAAAGAGAACATCAATGCGGAGAAGATCTTGTTTACATCAAAACTGAAACCAAGCCATTCACACAGAACGCATATTTCGGGCATTTTCTAGATGGACTTCTATTACTGTTGCACTCGCGTCTCGCACAAAAGAGGCGCATGTTTAGAAAGAAAGCCATGTCAAATTAATGTAAGGTCAGCTTTTAAAAAACGTATCTCGAGACTTTATGGCGGGGGTTTTTCCCCATCCCACTGCAACTCGTGTTTTTAAATGAAAAATGTACTCCGTGTGATTGGCTTTCGGCCCTTTGTATAAAGGGTCATATGATTCAATTAAACATTTCCTTTCTCTTTGGAGTGTTACAAGCGGTTTGTGAATAGATAAGATCCCTAAAGTAGCAAAGACTAAAGTCCCAAATCCAAAGAGATATTCTTTATAAAAGTTAAGACTTTTAAAGTCTTACGCCCTCCTAAAATGCCTCGTTCTAACACGCCCCCACATGTCTATGTCACTGTGTGGGAATATTTGCATAACGCCGCCCAGTTCATGCAAAGAAGAAGGCTAACTTTGATCTCGTGTTGCTAGCTGCCACCATGTTTTGTGTGACGCTGTGTGTTTTTGTTGTGAAAGTGAAACGACTTTGTTTGTTTTTCCAAAAGAGGACGATATCCGCTTCTCATGCCTGGAGCTGATCCGTGCTGGTCGCTGAGGGAATACATCATCTTAGTGCTGTGGATCGCCGGATCGGGTTTCACCGTGGACGAAGCGGAGTCCAGCCGGGGGTCGTCACATGTGGTTTCCGCAAGCCCGCCGGCCGCTCCGTTCTCAAGCCTGGCATGTGTGACGCTGTGTGTTTCGTTGCGAAAGCGAAACTACTTTGTTTGGTCTTCCAAAAGAGGACACAACTAGAGATCAGTGGTTAAGTTGTATTTACAAAACTTTTCCAGAACAGTTAAACCCAAATATTAAGATGTGTGCAGTGCTTTTTATGGAGGACTGTTTCCTGATTCTGTTAGAGTAGACTACAATGCCGGCTGTTTCTGACTCACAGACTGTAAGTAAGTTTTTTTTTTATATTAAAGAATTTGCCACTGATGATTGAAACTTGAGTTTTGGCCAGTGAAGAGTAGTCGTGTTGTTGTTTGTAATTTCTCCCATCACAAATGCAGACATGGTTTTACGCGGTGCGATGCAACGCAACGCTAAAAAGACAGTATAAGTCCTTATAATCCGTAATTATGTCCCCACTTGATGCAACAATGCCTCGTTTTTATAATGGGTTTTAATGTTTTTTGTCTCCTCGCTCCGGCCGGACACGGCATCACATATGGTGAGGGGCGTAACATTTCCGACACACGCTTGAGTTCTGCCAATCACAACGCACTGGTTAGCTGGCCAATCAAACAATAATGTACAGTATGTGGAAAAAATTTTGTTTTTTGAACCTTAAACTCTAGGGTTTGGTACCGAAACCCGGTACCAATATGGCACCAGTAGCTATGTAACCGGTATGTACTAGAACTGAATCCGAACGCAGATTTCGGTGCCTCTTTTCGGTGTCATGCCTGAGCGATCAATTGAAATATTTGTCCTCAGGTTCTCCTAAATGGATGTAAGAAGCAACATCACTGGCACCGCACGTGAAAAATAAATTTTCGACTGAGAAAATGCACGTGAACTCAAATCGGAAAGCTCTAATAATACAAATCTAACACATCTTTGTAGTAACGAGAGTGCAGGGCTCTACAGTGCGACCATTTCAGTCGCATTTGTGATTGAAAACTACTGTGTGCGACTATGAAATAATATTTATGAGCACCTGTGCGACTGACCCGATCATCATTATATTTGTGATTGTGATCGCTGAGGGGAGTTTCAAAGGTTTCTACGTGTTTTTGCAGCTTTGAGTAATGTATCACAGACATATCTCACGAATCCTTTCATAAGCAATTTGAGAGATTCATTGTGCAGTGTAGAGAGCTTCGTTGATTATAGTACAACTTTGTGAGATTGCGATGGACTAAGGTGAGTGACAGCTTTTAATGATTTTTATGGGAGTTTGTAAATGTGATACTGATTAATACAAGTTCAATAAACAAGAATTTAATATTAAGTGACTTACATTGTCTGACTATAACACTATTGTCTGATTTTGCTCTATTTCGTCGTCGAAAATAGCTTGAAACAAAGTCACAGCTCAGCAGCAGCATGTCTCCATTCAAACACAGCGGTGTTTCTTTATGAATTAACTTTTTTTTTTTAAAGAATCTAGTGAGTCAGTGATTCATGATTACCCATTCATAAAGACAGTCACTTGTTTCATTCCTGAATGAATCAGCTGTTCAACCGAATCAATTGAATGAATATATTCAGTGATAAAATCAGTGACTTACTGCCACCTGCTGGCAGTTTTTCATTTTTAAAGTATCTTTTCAGTTTTTAAATCATTTAATATTTCTATATTCAAGTTTTTATATTTAAAACATTAATATCATCATAGATTTATGGATTTATTTGCACTCATTCCACTTCTGAGCCTCATCAAATGTCTGAAAGTACACCAAGCCACTTTTGTGTTCTTCTGTGCCACCTCTACAAATTAATTTTGTTAATACTGATTTAATTACTGTTAATACCTCCAATTGGTTTCATTTGATTGTAACTATATTCTTATTCTACTTGTTCTTATTCTATTGTTTTAATTAGAAATTTTAAAAAGCTTATAAATATTTTTTTTTTTATTTTGACATAAAAGATGACATACTTTTAGTAAAGTTAGAGGAGTCAAATATCACCACGTAATGGGAAGGCTACTTTTTGATAAAATTTTGGATAATTGTTTAGAAGGTGCTCCTAAATTTTGAACGTGCTCCTAAAGTTTTTAAGTTAGGAGCCAAGTGCTCTAAAAAGAAAAGTAAGCGGAGAGCCCTGGAGTGTCCATGTTGTTTTCACATTCCGACTTAAAAGCACAACTCGGGAAACGAGAGCATCCGAGGAGCGCGTGAATGGAGTAATTACACTTGCTCTGATGGCAGCAGGTAGCCTTCCGTTAACTAAGCTAAACATGCTTAAATTAAAATGCCTAAAGCTAAACCTCCCTTGTATTCACATTTCTAAACCTGTTGTCCAACAAAAGAGAACGTCATAAACTTTTTACTCCACAACACCAGTCAAATGTTTCCTTTTGTGATCTGATGAGGCTTCTTGTCACAGAATGAGGCAGAAAATATTTTCCATATGCTACTTTAAAAAGAATACATCGATTAGCAATAGATTATAAATTAGGGTGACCATACGTCCTCTTTTCCCTGGACATGTCCGGGATTCGACCATTGCCTCCTGCTCCCGCTACATGTGTTTCGTTACCGCGATTTTCGTGTCCACTCCTTTAAACATTCTAATAATGTGTATAATTTTGGCGCTCGGACCGAGCGTTTTGATTTGACAAACATTTCTTGGTCCTACGTCTTCCACAGAATATATACAGATAAATACATTTAGACCACTTAACTTAATGATTGCTATCGGGATGTGAAGAGACTTTCTACCAGCATAACAAAAGATGTTTCTGAAGACAATCACCTATTGCACCTTTAAGCTCCAGAACAAGTTCATCTCTTTGTTTTGATTCAGAAATTGTGAAACCACAGGTCTCAGAGCCCCTTTAGGTTCTTTTGTAAGCAATTTCAATTTAGCTTTTTGCGTTTTATCTTAATGGTTTGCCTTTTGTTTCTGTGCTCAGAAACAATTGAACAAACTTATGAAGACACCCAATCCTTTTATGTCCCAGGACAGTGGAAAGGAATGTAATTTTGGAGCATCCTTTAGCCGTGCGCCCTGCCAGGAGATGGCATTGAATGGACATTTCTTGTCCTGGTAAGTCCGGTGTTTTTCAGTATTGTCCTGTTCTGTTGCTGTTTAACGATGAGTCTTTCTGGACAGCTACTGCATAAAGACTAAACTTCATTTAGAGTGTAAACTTGCTTTTGATGGCGAAATTCTGCATATCCAACTTTGTCAGAAGAAGCCATGGATGTGTTTTATCAAAAAATGCATGTGCCATGCCATTTGAAAATCTTGATCTTGTAAACTGTTAAACACTTTGCCCCTTTTGGCACTTGGCTTTAACATCAGATCTCACTTGACCACATTAAATGCCAGATGTAAACGCATTGTGAACGGATTGTAATCAGATCGCTGAAGCCGCATAATATTTACTGCTGCAAATAACCATGTCACTTTTGATGGACTGAGCCAATAAAACATAATCTAATTATTTACCATCTAATTATTTCATTAGATTACATCTGGAATCTTGATTCTGATATTTCTCTTCCCAAAGAGAAAACATAAAAAATGTCTCCCTTTGTCTTCACTCGTAATACATATTACTGTAACATTGCTGCAATCTTCATTATCGTGAGGGGTTCATGAGAAGAAACGCATGCATTCATCCAGTCAATGACACTGAAATATGCAAATAAGAAGGTTAACCTGGGGTTTAAGAATGTACAGTGTGAAACGTCAGCTTATGAATATACATAATTATTCATGTTTTAGTGAGTGGAGCTTTTTTGACAGCACGTATTTATTGAAATGTTTTCTTACAATACTCATAGTTAAGTTGTATGATGTGTAATGTCCTCCTTCCTGAATAATTTAGCATTTTTTCATGTGAAAGTCTTTTCGTGACTTTTAATTATCTTAAAGGGATAGTTCACCCAAAAATTTAAATTACTCACCCTCACGTCGTTCCAAACCCGTTCATCTTCAGGACACAAATTAAGACATTTTTCAAGATATTAGTAGTAAGGACATTGTTAAAATAGTCTGTGACATCAGTGGTTCAACCGTAATGTGAAGCTACGAGAGTACTTTTTGTGCACAAAGAAAACTTAATACCTTTCTGGGCCTTGAACGTGGTAGTTGCATTGCTGCCTATGGACGGTCAGAAAGCTCTCGGATTTCATCAAAAATATCTTAATTTGTGTTCTGAAGATGAACGAAGGTCTTACAGGTTTGGAACAACATGAGGGTGAGTAATTAATGACAGAATTTTCATTTTTGAGTGAACTATCCCTTTAATAACATTTTCTTCATTACACTGCTGTTTTTTTTTTTTTACATACTATAGTAAACATTTTATCTGTTATTATACATATATGGTATTTCCAACCCGTTTCATTGTGTTTCAACATTGACATTCATGGTGTCAACAACTTACTGCAGTCGGATATGTATTGTTTTGTTACATTTTTTTTATGTGTAAAATGAAGTATTTTTTAACCATTAATCGGGATGTTTTGTTGTGCAAGCTATGCAATTATTAAAAGAATTAGAATTTTGTTGTTTTCATTCACATTTCACGCTATCAGCCACCATTGGTTGAGAAGCTTAGTTTTCTATTTTGTGTTGACACATTTCCTCTTGAGACTTTGAAGTCTGGTTGCAACTTTGTTTTAGACTTCCTCACACCAGTGAACTGTGATTTTCAGCTTGATTTTGCTAGTCAGAGGCAGGTGGTAGTAAAGGGAAATGATTCTAGAGAGCAATTTATTGGATGAGCATTTGGAACTTCCCCTCAGTGCATCAGTTTTTGGACCTTTTTCTCAGAAGAACAAGACTGTACATTTAAAATGTGCCTAGATTCTGAAAGTAAATTTGGTTGTTTCACTTTTAGGAGTGAACTGGATTATAGATTAGAGCCTGACCGATATATCGTTTTGCCGATATTATCGGGCCGATAGAAGCTGTCGCTGATAAATCAGTATCGGCGAATATGCCGCCGATATGATTTTTTTTTTTTACAGACCATTTAATGCAGATAAAATGCTTGAAATGGTGTAATTACTTAGTTTGTCCGCGCTCCATTGTTAGCTACTGGCGACCTGGATGAAATGCTTTACAGCTTAGTCTATGGAAAAACCATTGAAACTTTGAACGGCCAAATCTCCGTAACGGCGCGGCGAATCCGCACCAAATTCAGGGGATCTCTTCAGCTCGAGGAACCCTATCGACTGCGAATCGAGTTTATGTCTTGAGGCCCTCTTTCGAATGAGACCACCACCGCGTCGATAGCCCCCGGGGTTCGGGAGTTACGGCTGGTTAAATTTGCGTTCCGGCGCCGACCGATCTAGCGATCCTGGGGGGCTACCGACGCGCGGAGGGTGGCGTTCGAGACGGCTGCTCGAGTTGAAGGGATCCCCCGAATTTGGTGGAGATCCGCGTTCGTGAGATATTGACACCAGTCAACACTTTCCCTTCAGTAGGTTTCTTGTTCAGGCAGCATTCAAGCGTGGTCTTATTCGACCGTAAGTGCCCTGCTAAGTGGACTTCACATGAAATTCCGCCAGGATTCCAGTTCCAAGGGAACGTACACATTAAATTCAAAGGGCATTAAAGTGCGCGAGACGTGAATTTATATTGTATTTATTTACAGAGGTAGGGGAGAGCGGGGCACAAAGTAACAATTTTTGACTTTCTCAGTTTGTGTAAATCCACATGGGTTTCAGAATATATATATTTTTTTATCCCCAGTAATTTTTACACTTGTCTAGTACAAATATGTCGCTTTGTTTCATAGTTACAGTGTATACATTTTTCTTTATTACCCTCAAAAAATGGAAGTGAAATATGACAACATGCCCCATAGGTGGGGCACACAGTAACATCTGAGGGGCATGTTGTAACATCTGCTCTTAAAACAAAATATACAAGACAAACTAAAAGTTTGTATATATATATTAATTAAAGTAAATAGTGTAAATTGCATCGCTAATGTCATAGAATAGCACATTGTAACACAGTGTTACAACGTGCCCCATCTGCGCAATTGGAATTTAAAACTGGTTAGTGTCTTCTGCTAGTTATCAAAGCATTAAAAACGATCGAAACTGATTGTATATTAAAATAATAGCAGATTTGTCTTATTTTAAATGAATAATAAAAACTGAGATAATAAATTTTCTTAAGCCAGGATTTAAATGTTACTATGGTAAAATAAATATTCAAACCACGTGTTACAACAAACACCCCGTTACTTTGTGCATCGCACTCATCGCAAGTTTATTGTTAAATTGTTAAATGTCCTTCCATATCTCTGTCACGTCATTATAAGTGTTTGATCACCACATTTGAGTGATCATTGCATGTAATTTTCTGGATTTAACCACAGTGATCAGTGCATTGGATTGGTCGGCCTGACTTTACCTAAGCTTTTACATGTTCCTGCAAAATCCCCACTCTTTCTCTGGCATCTTAATTCTAACACATTCCTTTCTTGGTCAGGTGAAATTACGGCAGATGAACTGTTAAGCCGCCTTCGGCAGGTCAAGGATGGCCCTGAGTCGCCCAGTAATGGCTCCACTGAGGAGAGAGGGGAAGGGCCTGCTGGTAAGTCAGCTGTACATTTTCCTGTTTGTATAGAATCCATATCATCCAGGTGACTTTTCCTGTAATAATTTCTTGAAAATCATGTTCTTGTTATTCTCAGCGACAGAGATGGAGGGCACTGAGGAAAACCCAAGTGGGGAGAGCCTTCTTGACTGGCTCAACACTGTACGACAGACGGGGAATACAACGAGGAGTGGTAACCGGGGTAACCAATCATGGCGGGCTGTGAGCCAAACCAATCCCAACAGTGGTGATTTCCGTTTCAGCTTGGAGATCAATGTCAATCGCAACCTAGCTGAGCAGCAAACGCAGACGGAAAGGCTGGAAGGGGGCCAGGAGAGACCAGATGGCCCTGTGTCTGAGCCGGAGAGTCTTATGGAGACTGCAGAGGTGGTTGAGGAACCAGTGGTGGATGAGCTGGCGGTTATAGTAGAGCCAGAGCTACCAGTTCCTATTACCCTGTCTGAAAACACGGAAGTAATTGCACCAAATCCACCAACTTCACCTCCCCCAACCTTGCCCCCAGTAGAGCAACCACGCAGGGGTCAAATTAGGGCTCGCAGTAGAAGCCCAGAGCAGCGACGAACAAGGGCTCGCACCACAAGAGGTCGCTCGCCGCTCAACCTCGAAAGATTAGACGGACTTCCGCCTACTCAGCACGGCCTGCCTTCTCGCAATCCTGAGATCCTTCCAGAGCCCCAGGTCGAGGGAAGCTCAAGGACTCGGCAGTTGTTTTTGTCTAGGCAGAGCACAGTGGAAACGGAAACTCAAGAATCGGGAGCAGCCGCCGAGGTCCCCGGAGCACCGCAGGAGAGAGAGGCATCCGCTGGAGAAGCAGGAGCCTCAGGTCGTCGTCCTCCAACCATAATGCTGGATTTGCAGGTACGCCGGGTGCGTCCCGGAGAGTACCGCCAGAGAGACAGCATCGCTAACCGTACCAGGTCTCGTTCGCAGACCTCCAACAACACTTTACTGTATGAGACTGAGCGCGGGGGTTTCCGCCGGACCTTCTCCCGTTCGGAGCGGGCAGGGGTGAGAACATACGTCAGCACAATTCGCATTCCCATTCGCAGGATATCGGACACTGGACTCGGGGAAGCCACTTCTTTGGCTCTGCAGTCTATGATTCGTCAGATCATGACTGGCTTCGGTGAACTTAGCTACTTTATGGACTCGGACTATCCGGACTCGAACCGTGAAGACATCCCAGCTGCAGACCTCGCTGATGGACTGGGTAACCCTGATGCTTCCACCGGAGCCGCTGCAGGTGAAGCGGACTCCTATCTTCCTGGAAATGGAGGCTCTAACCAGGGTGGTTTAGAGGCACGGACAGAGGAGAGGGAAGTGGATGATGGAGCGTCCGATGCTAACAGTCCTCGGGAGAACCGAGGCAGGCAGCGGGCGCCCATTAGCCTGGATGAAACCGGATCTCTGCCATTTCTGCGACTCGCGCACTTCTTCTTGCTCAACGAGGAAGATGACGACCAGCCCAGAGGTCTCACCAAAGAGCAGATCGACAACCTGTCCATGCGAAACTTTGGCGAGAGCGATGCATTCAAAACCTGCAGCGTCTGCATCACGGAGTACGCCGAAGGCAACAAATTACGGAAGCTGCCCTGCTCTCACGAATACCACGTGCACTGTATCGACCGCTGGCTTTCAGAGAACTCGACCTGCCCTATTTGCCGCAGGGCGGTTCTGGTTTCCACCAACCGAGAGAGTGTCGTCTAGCCAAAGTTGGTTTTGTGACACTTTGACATCACTTCCTCCCTTCCCTTTACATTTATTACCTAGTCATGTGAGAACGCGTACTGAGATTTTCCCAGACATCCTATATGAAGCCATTGTTAAGTTTTATCAGATTTGCTGGTGCCAATATTTTTTCCCCCAAACTACACATCAGTGTATTTTGACCCATCTTACAATTAAATAAATATTGGTGCAAGACGCAACCGATGAAGACTATGCTGCAAGCCCTGATCATTTATTGTCTTGAACATCAACATTCAACAACATTATTGGTTGAGGGGCAATGTAGAGAGACCTTAGAGTGGTACATACACTTTCATACTAAAAGAGAGATTTGAGTTGTACTTTTAAGCAAGTATTCCATATCAGATTGCTTTTTAATAAAAGTTAATCAATTTTGTTTTAATTTGATTAAAAACGAAAATAACATTTAGGATCAAGAAAAGTATAATCTGCTCATCCACAAAATACATTTCAATCGGAAAATGCATTGAAACTGTCACACTTTGCTGCATCTAAAGTGATTTTGGTTTCATACTGTGTTGGTATGAAAGCATAGTGTGTGTTGTACCAGTTGCACCATTATCATAAATGACTAAATGCAGATAAATAGTAAATTTCACAGAGTAATTCTGAGTGAGTTCGTCATCCTGTATAGAATAGATTTTGATTTGGCTTTTGAAAGTGTTCAGTAATACTGGTTTTGAAAACATATGGCCAGACACTTTTTACACAAACAAACAAAAAAGGCTGTAAATATGCTACGTGGAGACTTCAAGTCGTGTTTTCGCCTGTCTTCCCAAATGGTGATGACGCATCAGTTGGCTGACTCAAACATACTTCATATATCTTAAGAAATAAACTTGGCTACATGTAGGCAATGTCGTGCAATGCTAAAAAGGAAACCGTAAAGGACGTTTTGACAAATAGACTTGTATGTTGTAGTCTGTAAATATATGCATTTAAAATGAAGACTTAAATGGAAGTTTTTCTAACAGTTCTGTACATTGAGAATAGCATCATTTATCTTACTCTGAGGAGGAAATTATTTTTCTCATTATGTAATGGTTGGTTCATATGGGAGCTACGGTTCTTTAGTCCCATGCTAGAAAAACAAATGCAGTGTTATTTAGAAACAATAGAAGAGATATCTGTCTTTATTGTTTCTGTGTTGACTTGGGATACTAACCTTAAGCATAATGTTCTCCACCATGATTTACATCAACATTTCATGTATCGTAAGCAAGCCAACCATTGTTGAATTCATATTCTTGTTCAGAGGTCATGTATTATAAGAGCGAGTTACTCAATAGAATTTCTTTTGCCAGCATCATATTTATAGCTTATATTTTGTCATCTTTGGACTAGCTTCCAGTTTGCTGTGTTTAAAATGAATAAAATGATTTCCTCTCTTGACCGTTTCTCTGTGGCCTCGCCATCATGTTTAGTGCTGCTGCGGAATAAAGGAGCGTACAGTGAATCTCACAGGCCTTCGATCAACCAGTCCAATTTAGCAATGTATACTATGTATTAGGGCTGCACAATTAATCGAATTTCTAATCGCGATTACAATTATGGATGCCACAATTCCATAATCGTTCAAAGCGGCAATTACCGTATTGACCCGAATATAAGACGATGTTTTTTTCTTGGAAATGCATCTGAAAAAACGCGGTCGTCTTATATTCAGGGTCTTAGACTTTGACATGTCAATAATACACCCACAACAATAGGTGGCGCCAAATATGCATAAAACGAGTGTGCCATGAAATACGTAATGTAATGCGTGTTGTAAAGGTCGCGAGTAAAAACAAAAGAAAAAGAAAAGCTTACAGCTGCATGAGTCGTGACTGTCATGTTAGCCTGATGGGATCAAACTCCCTTTGTGATTTTAAAACGTAAGACAGTACCCAGATTTGAAGACTACAGTAAGATTTTACTTCTACTGTTAATAAGATTTTGGTAGGCTACTATTAGATGGATAGCCTAAATGTCCTAATTCAGATGGGCTACCTGTTTTTTTTATGGTATATCAAAAAGTGTATATTTTTTAAATGTGATTGTTGGTACATTTTACCAGTTTTTACCATACTTTCAAAACAAAAATTAAAATAGGAAAAATATGCAATATGAAAATAATTGAAGACAAAATGTGTTTTACTGAGAAAAAACAAAATTTGTTTTTTAAAAAGCCTTTTTCCAAAAGAAAAAGGTCCATCTGGCCACAGGGGGGGGGTGGGGGGGTCGTCTTATATTCGGGCCAAAACGGTATCTTCAAAGTCCACTTATGTTATTCTGCGTGCTTAAGATGCTTTTTTTTTCTTTCTACATGTTATATTAAGGGTTTTTCCATTGTTTTAATTTTAGTTTTAGTATAACACTATAATACCATTTATATTATACCATTATAATTTAAAGAAGAAACCAACCCGATGTATAGTTGACATTTGAGGCTTAATACTATAGAAAAGCAATCAAAGTTTTTCAGTTAGTGTTTTCAGCTTGTTTATTTTCATATAAAAATACGGCATGCAGTTGCATCAAACAATGGTATAAACTTCATTCGATGTAAATTGTGATGATCATAATTAATAATCGCAATTACAATTTCAAGGCAATAATCGACAGTTATGATTTTTGCCATAATCGTGCAGCCATACTATGTAATATGCTTTGAAAGGATTTTGTTGGTTCTTGCACATTCCGGTTCAAGGTTTGTATTTACCAATAATATTGATTTTCCTCAAATGTTCAATGTTATATTGAATTATCTTTGGATTCTTTAGGTGACATTTGCTTGCATCACACCAGTGCTTACGGCACACAGACGTTGCACACGTTCTGCTTGGACGAGAGACAACAACAAAATGTTAACCATAATGTTATTTCTATATTACAAAAAAAAAAAAAGTTTGCATAATGCATATTTATTTAACTGTCCAATTATTGTTGATAATGTGTTTTGACTCTTCATTATTATTTTTTTTTCACGGTTTACAATTTTTGCAAACACATATGCATTTTTTCCCTTAACGTTTTAAACTTTTTGTTAAAACTCTTTTTCCAATTTTTGGGATATGGTAAGCATAAATCTAAGATGATTTGTTAATTGAGCTAAAAGCTCATTTTTTAAAAGGCAACTTACACATAACTCTCTTAGATCATCATGATGAAACTGCTTAACATTACATATTTAGATCATGAAACTTTGAGGATAAGATCCATTGGTTCATCTCGCGCAGCGCTGAGAAAAGTAACAGTTCCACTGAACAACACCGTCTCAGCAGCAGACGATCATTTACAGTAAAATATTGGCAAAAATGTAATATTATAGAGAAGTATTATATGAAGTGACTACTTGCATGTTAATAGTGTCTCATTACTGTATAAATGTGAGATATTTCCTGGAAGCGAATTTATGAATCGTACTATGACAAAGGCTTGGCTCATAAATATTAAGTAGGGAGCGTGACGCTTGGCCACTGATTGGCTCAAAGGCAGACGTTTGTTCACGTTTATTTGAATAGCGCTTTTCACAATTCGAATCATTCACAGAAGATGCATGCTTCAAAATATTACAATCAAGAAGCCAGAAGTGACTGTGTGAAAGGCATATCTTATGAATGTTAAATGTGAGTGGACGTTGTATGAAAGTTACTGAGACTTTGGTTTCATTAATATTCATAAGATAAATATTGATGTAATTTAACTTCCTGCAAAAATTGATTGGCAGTGGTGCACACAGCTTTCCAAACAAATGAAGAATCAAACAGATTACCAGTCAAAAGTTTGGAATAACTGAGATATTTTGATGTTTTTGAAACAAGTCCCTTATGTTTACCGAGGCTGCATTTTTTAATCACAAACACAGCAAAAGATTATTGTTAAATATTATTATAATTTAAAATAATTTTCTATTTTAATATATTTTAAAAAATAATTTATTCTTGGAAAAGCTGAATTTTCAGCAGCCATAACCCCTGTCTTCAGCGTTACATGATCCTTCAGAAATCATTAATTTGCTATTAGTAGCACGGGTGAACACCGTTTTGTGCTGTTTAATATTTTTTTGTGGAAACTGTGATACAGTTTTTTTTTCAGGATTCTTTGATGAGTAGAAAGCTCAAAGAGCAGCATTTATTTGAAATATAAATCTTTTGTAACGTTATAAACACATTTACTTTCACTTTTGATCAATTCAATGCATCTTCTGATACAATATTTAAAATCTTTTGATGGTAGTGTACATCATGGTTTCCACAACTTTTTTCAACATTAATAATAATAATAAATGTGGAATGTCACTACTTTCAAAAACACACTACAAACAATAGCACATGGTGGCAGCAGAGTCTAAGTGTTCTCTCCTGCCGTGTGTTTCAGGGTGACCGCAAAGCTCTGAGTTTCGGAGAGCAAAAACTCAACCTGCATCAGGCTGGGAAAGAGTTTGAGCCCAAAGCCAAAACCCCAACACCAGGATCTGCTGACCTGTGCCTGATTACCAAAACCCCTCTGACAGCCATCGCTGCCCACCTCAAGGTGACTTATATTGTGTTTTGTCAGTTCAGGAGATGGAATTTGATTTGGAATGAAATTGCAATTAAAAAATTACTCAACAGATACATTTATTAGTCCAATACAAGTTGTGCAAATGAAACAAAATAATGACTATTATTTTTTTTGACTATTAATGCTTATTAATTTTGCCATAGAGTACCACAGAATGTCTACCACATAATTCTCCGATTAAGAGTTTCATTTTTTAAAAGGTTTCCCTCCATATTTCATAATTAGGAGCCTCCGGCAGCGGAAGAAGCCAGAAGCCTTCCCCTGCGGCCATCTGGCATTCTAAAGAGCAAATTTCCGAGCAATTTCATGCGATGTTGTTGCAAATGTCATGCCGTGAGTGGTGCTCGTGCAGTGGCTCGATGCAGGCTACGCTCACTGGGACGGCATGCTCTCATTGTGAGAGCATGAGTGTCGCCCTTCTCCGCTCGTGGATCGCCTTCTTTAATGAGGCGGTCCTCCCCGCTCTGCTTTCCCATTTCCTCTGTCCCCTAGGAGAAATAAACTGTGGAGCAGTGGGGTTTTAACACCAAGCTCAAGGGAACTCACACAGGCACAGCCCCTGCGTGCTTCACTCTCCACCCAATGCCTCGATTCACCGGTGTGATTCACATGTGAGGATCAGCGCCCCTCGTTGGCTGCGAGCGGCTTGATTTCCTTCGGCTCATCTGAGGAGGAAGCTGTCGTTGATGACTCAATGTCATTAAAGGCTTCAGATGCTGAAGAGTGGGCATATTCCGGACAAGAGCCAGACAACCTCTGATGCAGACAACACTGCCCAGCATGGACAGCGAGCTGACCCGCATTCTATCTAAGGCTGCTCCAGAAGAGCCTGTCCACGGCCTCCTTGATGAGTGGTACCTGAAGGGATGCTGTCAATGTTACTCCCACCAATGGCCCGCTCACCAGGATGTGGCACGCCCCCTACTCGGCCGAAGTGAATAGACGGGGCTCTTTCCCCTCTGAGACAGATGGGAATCTACCTCGACTATTGGCTGGTTTTAGCCAGGTCAGAACCGGAACTCATTGCTCATAGGTCGCTGCTGCTCAGCAACCTGGAGTACCTTGGGTTAAGAATCAATTTAGCCAAGAGCTCTTTTGTCTCCCAGCCATCGAGGGGTCTTTCTGGGGACAGTTATCGATTCTGTCCGAATGTGGGCATAGGTTACGCCGGAATGCTCCCTCACTATTCATCGACTGTCAGCATCATTCAAATTAGGGTCTTCCCACATCCCCCCAGGGCTTTCCAGAGGATTCTTCTTGGCCTGCTCAACATGCGGCCCCTTCAGTACTGGCCAAAGCCCATGTTCCATCATACGCTTGGCACCTGGGACGTTTTCATCTCAAGGTAACCCACCACTGCATCAGAGCAGTGGCCCCTTAGAAAACCCCTCACCTGTTTCAGTCAAGCATGACCTCCAGAAGGAAGGTGGTCATGACAGATGTCTCCAACTCGGGTCAGGGAGCTCTGTACGAGGACAGACCAGCATCCGGCTCCTGGTCAAACCTGGAGCAGCACTTAAACATCAACTGCCTCTAAATGATGGCTGTTTGCTGGCCCCGAAAACCTTCCTGCCAGCCTTAAAGGGGCAACACGTCCTGGTCCGATCGGACAACATGACGGTGGTAGCCTATATCAACCACCAAGGTGGTCTCAGGTCACGCTTCCTTCACAGGTTGGCTCGACACCTCCTCTTATGAGTCACAAGTCAAGCTTAAAAAGACATGCTGTCTAGGGACATGGCACTCCAGGAGAATGTAGGCTACATCACCAAATGGTTCAAATGATGAGCTCTTTATTTCAGATAAATGTTGATCATTCATCAAAGAATCCTGAACGATATGTATATATATGTGTGTGTGTATTTATATATACAGTACATAATAAATATACAGTACACATGCATACAGTATATTTTGTAAACAAAAACTTTTATTTTGAATGTGATTAATCATTTGACAGCACTGTTAATAATAATAAATGTTTCTTGAGCAGCAAATCAGCATATTAGAATGATTTCTGAAGGATCATGTGACACTGAAGACTGGAGTAATGATGCTAAAAAATCAGCTTTGAAATCACAGGAATAAATTACATTTTAAAATATATTCAAATAGAAGACAGTTATTTTAAATAGTAAAACTATTTCACAATATTACTGCTTTTGCTGTATTTTAGATCAAATAAATGCAGGCTTGGTGAGCAGAAGATAATTCTTTAAAAAACATAAAAAATCTTACAGTTCAAAAACTTTTGACTGGTATTATGTAGATGTCATCACGGCGAGTCCTTCTCTCGTGGCTGGCCAATCAGTCAGCAGAAACGACTTAGTCATTAAGTCATTATAGGAGCTCGGAGATTGAATCCGCCTCGTCCTCATACTGTGCCGACTTGGGACTTATCTATAGTCTATAGTTCTAGGGGGGCCCTAGGGAGAATTGTAAAACTCCAGTTTATTGGAATCCCTTCCCTCAAATCAATGAGCTTCCTTCTTTTTTTGTTTGTTCAGTCATTTCGCAATGTTATTTATTTGGTTATTTAACACTCTTAAACCATTCTCTGTTTATATTGGATCAACTTTTTGCTTCATTATCTCAGATTTTTTCAAGATAATCTATTAAGTGCTTCCGGCTTCCTTTCTTTTAAGGCTGTCTTTGACATCCTCATAACTAACTACTGACTGTGTCAGTAACTACCTACATTTAACTACCTACTGACTGTGTCACTTTTTCCACATGACACTTTTTTTGGGGTGGGTGAATTGTAAAAATATCCCAGTAAAATATAAACCATTAACACTTTTGACAGCATAATGAAATCATATTTCTAAAAGCAGTTTATATTACATCTCCTTTGTCTAAGAACGTGATAAAAACGACTCCTCATAATTACTTTATATAACAAAATTACTTTATTACTTTATAACAGGCACAAATGTGATGGTATTTTACACTATTATGAAACCAAAATCCTTTATATCTGTCATTCTATTGTTTTTGGTTTCTTTCCACGGAAGTTGCAAAAACAAAAAAACAAAGACTTACTTTCGCTTCACAATTGACAGTTGACATACATTAATAGACGATAATGGGTGTCATGTAACTCCTAACTGGAATTGCCTATAACCTGAACCATAATGGTATGCTGTATCCAAAATAAACAAATACGTGTTGGGGAATCATGTAAGATGAGATGCTTGATGAAGTTTGAGGATCTGAATGAAAGCAAACAAAAAGAAAACGTAGTCGTCATCAGGTATTGTCCTCACAAAATCAATAGGCAGTTTTTGTTCAGCTAACCCATATCCTCATGCACGTTTCAAGTAGACATTTAGCATGACATTTGCATCCAACGTACACTTATTACAGGAACAGTATCCCTGGATCAAGCTTGCATTGAGTGCCTTTCACAATAAAGTCACCCTCTTTTTGGCTCTAGTTTGGTCAAGTGAGTGGGTGACCTGCAAGCACTGTCAGTCAGTGCTTCCTGTCTTGAGTTTGTTGAGTGCTCTGGCCTGTTTAGGCGCTCAGAGCCGCTTTTTGTGTGAACAAGCTGTGCAAAACATGCGCAAAATATGATCGTGGTTTTGCGCAGCTTGTCAGTGAACAACGGCTCTGTGTAGTAAATGCTGCTTCATGTGAAAGCCCGCCCGCACGTGATGGAGATTTACCGCTGATTACAGAACCGGCTTTACTGACAAGATGCGCGTTAAATATCGCATACGATTTATCATGCAGCCCTACATTGGAGGCCTCTCTAAAAGGCTGCCGGTTACGAAGCAGAGACTTTCTCGCTGAATAGCGGATGCTGTAACCTTGGTTTATGCCTTAGCGGGCTTGCAGTGCCCTATAAGTGTGAGAGCCCACTCCACCAGAAGAATGGCCTCTTCCTGGGCTTGGTCCAGTGGGATTTCTATTGGTATCATTTGTGTGACTGCCGGCTGGTCGTTGCCGCCTACCTTCACCAGGTTTTATACAGTAACCTGGATGATTTTGTCTGCTTAATTCTACCTAATCTACTTATAAGTGGAGAGGGTTATGTTATATAGTCCTCATCCTAAATGGCTTGGGTCTCATTATTGGCTCATTGGCCCTGTATGATGTCATGAAGGGCGGAATTCCTTTTATGGGCACTTATCCCAGAAGAGCACGCGAACATCAAACAGAGCACGAGCAAAAGCAGCCCATCAATGTTCTTCATTCGGGTTACAGAAGTCATCGGCAGTGCTGCACAGGACTTTGAATTGTGTTTTTGGTTGTGAGGGAAAGATAACCTTGTTGAGCTTCCCAAAGAAGCCAGCATTACGTGAATAGTGGATGCAGTTTGTTTTTCCGGGACAGCAAGGGAGTTTCGCAAGTGTGTTTATTGTTCCCGTCATTTCGGTGATTAATGTTTTATAAAAAAGGCCCAGTTCGACACTGTATTTGCAGATCGTTTGATACTGAAAGATGGAGCGGTCCCAGCAATAAAAGGTCCCGGTCACAAGTCGGAACCGCAGGCGGTAAGTGAAACTGCATCACATTTCTGTGTTTAGTTGGCAAGTAAGTGCTCACGACTCTTTAGCTCCGCCCACAGCACGCCTCCAGGAGCTCGACTGTTATCAGAGAGAATCGTAAAGCTGTATCTTTCTTTCTTAAATCTGATAAAACTAAAGACTCTTCGGAGACATGAAGGATGCAATACTACTATACAGGTACTCAAGATTAATATGAGATTGGCTGAAACTGTGTGTGTTGTGTCCCCTTTAATTTGATAAATATAAATATTGTCCATAATGACAGATCCTCAGTGATTTTTTTACTGAGATTTCACATTATATAACTGATTATATAACATATATAACTGCTCATCCAGGAACCTCCTGTCTGTTATGATGTTCATCATCATACACTGTAAGTTTCAATTTCTCCGAACTGTTTAATCTGGTTTACTGTAACTGACAGCTTAATGACTCTTAATGAGCTCTATATGAGTCTTATTTTACATCTTTAGGTCTGATTAAGTAACTCTTATCTGCTTATCTGTTTGTTTTATGTCTATGGAAATCACTGATATTAAATAGAAGAGAGTCATTGTCTGAAGTTTACAGCATTTACTGCAGTGTTCATTTGAATGATTTTCTCCTTCATGATAAGACAAAGAATTTAAGGCCCTTGATCAGCTTTATAGAGACACTTCAAAGTTCAGTATTGCTTTTTCATTACGCAAATATTTCCACATAGTGAGGTAGATATGTGGGGGTGTGTTAGAACGAGCCGTTTTAGGGGGGCGTGGCAGAGTCTTAACTTTGATAAAGAATATCTCTTTGGTTTTGAGACTTTGCAACTTCAACTTCAATTCATGTTAGAGCATGCTGAAACATTTACTTTAATTTATGGGAAAATATTGTTTTTAGTTGTTCAACAATAAATTATTCTAAGCTTGTCTAGTTATAGAAATATTTCCATAATTCATCAGTTAATAATTGAAATCATGTGATTAGAAATGTTAATTGTGCTGCCACCACTTGACAAAATGTTTTGAATTTGAGTAGATGTAGAGTTCCCGTGACGGCCTGACTTTAAAATAAAAAAACTTTATTTTCTTTCTTTTTAGTATAACAATGATTCTGACTTGTGATATCTTAGGATGACTGATGATAACTTAGGTATTATGATGTCTAATCAGATTTCTTATCTCATTTAGCACACATTCAAACACTTTCAGTTTTTGCTTTATCTTGAGGACAAGTCTTAGAAGCATAGTCTGCCCTACGTCATAAGGCTTTTGAGAAATTGTAAAACTCCAGTTTATTGGACTCCCTTCCCTCAAAAATCAATGAGCTTCCTTCTTTTTTGTGTGTTCAGTCATTTCTCAATGTTATTTATTTGGTTATTTAACACTCTTAAACCATTCTCTGTTTATATTGGATGAACGTTTTGATAATTTATATCTTAGATTTTTTCAAGACAATCTGTTAAGTGCTTCCGGCTTCCTTTCTTTTAAGGGTGTCTTTGACATCCTCATAACTAACTACTGACTGTGACAGTAACTACCTACTGACTGTGTCATTTTTTCCACATGACACTTTTTTTGGGGTGGGTGAATAGTAAAAATATCCCAATAAAATATAAACCATTTACACACTTTTGACACCATAAAGAAATCACATTTCTAAAAGCAGTTTATATTACATCTCCTTTGTCTAAGAATGTGAGAAAAACGACTCCGGATAGTTACTTTAATATAACAAAATTACTTGTTTTTTACTTGGCACAAATGTGATGGTACTTGACGCTATTATGAAACCAAAATACCTTATATCTGTCATTCTATGGTTTTTGGTTTCTTTCCATGGAAGTTACAAAAAAACAAAGACTTACTTTCACTTCACTGTTGACAGTTCACATACGTCAATAGACTATTATGGGTGTCATGTAACTCCTAACTGGAATACCATAATAGTATGCTGTATCCAAAATAAACAAATACGGGTTGGGGTTAGGGTGGGGACTACTGTAAGATGAGGATCTTGATGAAGCTTGAGGATCTGAATGAAAGCAAACAAAAAGAAAACTTTATCGCAGTCATCATCAGGTAAACTGAAACTGCCGAGTACCCCTTAAAAGCACACTATTGAGTGTTCAACAGTGTACAATGCATGTGTCAACTGGAACAATGGTGGAAATTCTGCAAACGTATACATATTTAGCTGGTATTGTCCTCGCAATATCAAAATACAGCTTTTGTTCAGCTAACCCATATCCTCATCCACGTTTCGAGTAAGTAGTCATTTAGCATGACATTTGTATCCAAAGTACACTAAGAAGAACATTATCCCTGGATCAAGCTAGCATTGAAAGTACCTTTCTCAAAAGCTCATGACTCATTTCTTTCAAGTATTTAACAACAGCCTTGAACTTCAACCTCGCCACACTATCCTCCACTGCTGGATTAATATAAAACGTAGGATTTCTGTCGATTCAGCTGTTTCAACATTCAAGAACATCATAATAGGAAAATATTGACTTCCCATATACAGGTGCATCTCAATAAATTAGAATGTCGTGGAAAAGTTCATTTATTTCAGTAATTCAACTCAAATTGTGAAACTTGTGTATTAAATAAATTCAGTGCAGACAGACTGAAGTAGTTTAAGTGTTTGGTTATTTTAATGGTGATGATTTTGGCTCACATTTAACAAAAGCCCACCAATTCACTATCTCAACAAATTAGAATATGGTGACATGCCAATCAGCTAATCAACTCAAAACACCTGCAAAGATTTCCTGAGCCTTCAAAATGGTCTCTCAGTTTGGTTCACTAGGCTACACATTCATGGGGAAGACTGCTGATCTGACAGTTGTCCAGAAGATAGTCATTGACACCCTCCACAAGGAGGGTAAGCAACAAAAGTTAATTGCTAAAGAAGCTGTTTTTTCACAGAGTGCTGTATCCAAGCATGTTTAACAGAAAGTTGAGTGGAAGGAAAAATGTGGAAGAAAAGATGCCCAACCAACTGAGAGAACCGCAGCCTTATGAGTATTGTCCAGCAAAATCGATTCAAGAATTTGAGTGAACTTCACACGGAATTGACTGAGGCTGGGGTCAAGGCATCAAGACCACCACACACAGACGTGTCAAGGAATTGGGCTACAGTTGTCGTATTCCTCTTGTTGAGCCACTACTGAACCACAGACAACGTCAGAGGAGGTCTTACCTTGTCTAAGGAGAAGAAGAACTGGACTGTTAAGCGGTGGTCCAAAGTCCTCTTTTTCAGATGAGAGCAAGTTTTGTATTTCATTTGGAAACCAAGGTCCTAGAGCCTGGAGTAAGGGTAGACAATCTCATAGCCCAAGTTGCTTGAAGTCCATGGTTAAGTTTCCACAGTCTGTGATGATTTGGGTGCAATGTCATCTGCTGGTGTTGGTCCATTTGTGTTTTTTGAAAACCAAAGTCACTGGACCCGTTTATCAAGAAATTTTGGAGCAAATTTTTCATGCTTCCTTCTGCTGACCAGCTCTTTGAAGATGCTGGATTTTTTCCAGCAGGATTTGGCACCTGCCACACTGCCAAAGCACCAAAAGTTGGTTAATGACCATGGTGTTGGTGTGCTTGACTGACCACCAAACTCACCAGACCTGAACCCCATAGAGAACCTATGGGGTATTGTCAAGAGGAAAATGAGAAACAAGAGACCAAAAAATGCAGATGAGCTGAAGGCCACTGTCAAAGAAACCTGGGCTTCCATACCACCTCAGCAGTGCCACAAACTGATCACCTCCATGCCACGCCAAATTGAGGCAGTAATTAAAGCAAAAGGAGCCCCTACCAAGTATTGAGTACATGTACAGTAAATGAACATACTTTCCAGAAGGCCAACAATTCACTAAAAATGTTTTTTTTATTGGTCTTATGAAGTATTCTAATTTGTTGAGATAGTGAATTGGTGGGTTTTTGTTAAATGTGAGCCAAAATCATCACAAATTAAAAGAACCAAAGACTTAAACTACTCCAGTCTGTGTGCATTGAATTTATTTCATACACGAGTTTCACAATTTGAGTTGAATTACTGAAATAAATGAACTTTTCCATGACATTCTAATTTATTGAGATGCACCTGTAGTTGGTCTTTGTTGTTCAGACGTGGAATGGAGGATGAGAGAATGAGACTGAATGCATTGTTTTACCCCCAATATTTGATTGAAATTTACCTACTGACTCTCCAAATTTTTGCAGATACTTTCTGAGGGTAATGGGGAACGTTTTTGTTTACAGTGTGTTACCTGTTCTTGAATTTACATCACAGCCTGTCTCCTGAGTTCAAACTAAATATTGTGTTTGTAGCAAGAATTTATGTATTAACCATTATTTTTATTTTTGAGATATATTAATCTTAATCAGAGATGGACTTCCTGAAACATTGTAATGAGAGTGACCAGAATATTGACACTTTACTTTCCAAATTAAAGTACCAATTTTATATCTAATATCATAATTTGGAGATGTCTATTATGGGTCTAGGGTTCAATTAAAAAAGACAAATTTTTAGTCCCCATGACTAAAAGAGGATAAATAACGGATACTGAACTTAATCACACAATTTAGGTACACTTAACTCTATTTAGCATGTAATGTAAATTAGTTATATTTTAAAATGTTAATGTTTCATTAATATAGAAGCTATCATCATGTCACTAATCATCAGTTCATTTTGATGGGCTTCATAGACCTAAATATTTACTTTTATTGAAATTAAAATATAATTTCTTGCCTTTTCTGAAATCACGTTTGATTGCTTTGATTGAATACAGTCTGTAGTACAGACTCCCCAACTATTCAACTACTTGAATGATGAAGGAAGATGATGACCTCTTTTATTTTTTCCTTTTTATGTGTTATATATGTATGTAATGTGCGTGCGTGTGTGTGTGTATAAAAATATGTGGTGAATAAGCCATCTTGTATAGCAATAAAATTTATTGAGTTTCATTCTAAACAAGATGTTACATAATTCAAACAGAAGTCATCACGAAGATTTCATTTTACAATATTTAAAAAGAGCTCATGAGAGAAAAAACTTATATTTACAAACATACTTTTAGGCATTTTGAGAAATATTGTACATACATATTGTATAAACTCTTTTGAAAACAGACACAGCAGGAAATGAGACAGTTCAGTACAGTAACTCTACAGTATATACATCGAGAGAAAGAGACAGACTGTAACTTGTTTGAGTAGTGCTTTTGTTTAAATTAATCCTACAAGTAGTTGTGTTTCCCAAAAAAAATCAAGATTCATTTTACATTATTGATGTCATAAGCACCATGCTGTTTACTGCAGTTGAGCCAGTACTGGTTTACAGTCATCTAAATGGTCCAGCCCTTCTACAGCTTCGATCAGCCTCTCCAGCTGGGGCAATAGCATTCCTGGTCATTAATGCTTTCTTGATTCTAGTTGGTAGGTTTGTTTACAAATACATATCATAGACTCTCACAACTGACTCCTGCATTTTAAAGCATTGCGAATTGGACTGTTTCTTTACAGCGGCCTACAGCAATCTTGTTCTTTTGGCACTAACCACTGTCATGGAGGTCATCATAGTTTGTTTTCTCCTCTCTACTCTTGGACGACTGCCCTATCAGCTAGAAGGTACTGTACAAAAATAAATTTAGTAAGAAATCATATTGTGAAGATGAAGATGAAACTACATGAATAATGTGTAAAAGTTACCTCACACTTTCTTGAAACTCTTTCTTTAGTTGCCATGCTAGCAATTTTCGCCATCATATGTTTGTATGGCATGCTAGCATCCCTTGTGAACAGTATCTTCTCCGAGACCCTGATTCCAGTTGGACCTTCCCTTATCAAGGTATTAGTTCAATTATGACAAAATGCTTATGAAGTTTATGTTATTCATTCAAGTTTATGTTATTCATTCAAAAACTTCCTTGATTAATTGATCTGCGTTATCCAAGGACAAGAAAAAGAAGGAATCTGAGACCACATATCCATGTTTCATCGCTAATTCTCGGGAAACCAGCGGACTCCTTAAGATTGCCAAATCATTGGAAAACAATGGAGTGTGTGGCATCCCTACAGATACTGTCTATGCCTTGGCTGCTTCATGCAAGAACCCCAGTGCAATCGAGAAGATCTACTCTATCAAAGTACATGCCTGCAGAAAAACAACACAATATTCTCTTACAAATCATCAAACACCTGTGCTCTTGTCAACTGACCCACAAACTTTTCTCTCTGGTAGGACCGTCCTGCAGAGAAGCCAATTTGCATCTGTATCTCAAGTGTGGAGCAGCTTGTGGCCGCCAAACCTCCTTTCAGCCCTCTGCTCTGGGAGTTCATGAGAAATGTCTACCCCGGAGGCATTAGTTGCATTGTCCTGAAGGGCGAATGGCTCCTCAAACTCGGTAAGGTTATTAACAGATACAACATTTTGTATTTGCGCCTAACTCTATTATCAAAAATGGGACATCACCAAACCAAAAGAAAACTTTACTGAGCAAAATCTGTGATTCTCAATCATTTCCAGTCATTTTCACTGCTTATATTGTTCGCAGGTGTGGGTCCTGCATATGACCGTGTGGGTACCAGAGATAGCATTATGATTAGAGTACCTGACCACACCGCTACTGCTCACCTGTGTGAATTCACTGGCCCATTGGCCATTACATCAGCCAATCCCAGTGGAGAAGCTGACAGTACCCACCATGATATGGTCATCAAGTAAGTTTATAAAGGCCCTAACAAGCACTTGATGCTAAGTACTGCAAGTGAATACGAACTCTGCCAAACAAATGCACTGTATCTGAAATTATTTATTGAGGGGTTTATAGGTTGAGATTTTACATAATCCAGGGTGTTCTGTTACCTTCAAAAACCTTGAACAAGAACAAACCACAACACTCTATTGTTAGGTGCACTGATGCATTCTCTTAATTAAAGCAGAGTGCTCTGTAATTAAAGGTTTACCTCTTATATTAAAGCATACCTCTTCTGAAGCCAACTTTATTATTAGAAAGGATGTGTTCTCTGCTTGCCTTGACATTTTATATTAAAACAATAACTAATTTGCAATACTAAACATCTTAGTTTTGGCAGCGAGCATAATCGAAGCATTGTTTTCTTTTGTCCTGAAACAGCCGTCTTGGTTACAAGATTGAGGGAGTCCTGTGTGATGGTGAATCTAATGAGTTGGTGGCATCGACTGTAGTGAACTGCCTCAAAATTGACGAAGGTAAGCTGATATCCCGAACAGCTGCTATCCTGTTATCAATAGATATGCATTCCATTATTAATAATAACATTTTGTTCATTTTCAGGAACTATCAGCATTCTTCGTGAAGGTTGTGTGCCTGCATTGAAAGTGAGGCAGATTTTTGAACGAGTAAAAAGCAACATGTTGTAGGATTACTACCAACATCAGCTTTGACAGCACTTTTACTTGCTGTTTAATTTGAAGGATGTTTCACTTTGCATATGAAGAGAAAATTTAACTAACTTGACATGTATATAAAGCAATTTTGATATCACTTGCATTATCAGTTATTGTGAGTATCACCATGGAAACATGTTAAAGTGAGCATTGTTGAAGCTCAGATTAAGTGAGCATTAGCTCACTTAGTAACAGTAGCATTAGTAACATAAACCTGTTACTGTTGTGTTTTTGTAAATGTATTATATGTTGGCCAATGCTTTTGAAGGTTGAAAAGTGCTCTAATACTGAACTGTTATTTGTATTAATTTATTGTTATTTATGTACTCTTTCAGTGGATCATGCCTGAATTCAACTAGAGTGAAAAATGTATTTAAAAATGATCTTTGCAAAGTATGCTTGTATTTGTATTGTGAATTGAGAAACTGTATGCATGATATTTCTTTTTTCAATTGTGCTTTATAACTGTCTAATAAAATACTGACATGAAGAGTTGTTTTGTCATGAAAATCAATGCTTATTGAGCTTATATTAAAATGCTTTCCCAGCAAGTTATCAAGCTTTCATGCTATAGAACCAGTGAAGACAACAAATACAGAACATACAAGGAACAATATACAAAATAAACACAAAGAAAAATATTTAAGAATTTACTGAAAATATGCAATGCACTACATGCAGTAAATATACAGCAATATGTGCAGACCATATACGAACAAAAAAAGGAAACAATATATAAAAGTTTGCAGATGATGGTTGTATAAATACAGCTGCAATCAAAATTATTCAACCCCCTTGACCTGCAAGACATTCTCCTGCCTTGAACAATATGTTATGAAAAAATTCAACCAAAAAATCAGTAAAGTATTAAAGAAAGTTTATTAATACACATTTGTGTGTAAAGTTGATGGAAAATGAACAAAAATAAAATAGGCTCTAAACATTCCAGTACAAAATTATTACATTTTGTGCAGAATCTTTTATTCTTTCTAACCTCCAATAAACATAGCTTCTACGTGCTTAGACGCTTCTGAGACCTCTCTACTGGGACCTTGACCCACGATGACTGATAATATTTGGTTTCATGGGCTAAATTTACATCTGTGTTGCAGCTCAAGCTAGTTCGGTTTTCTTAAAGAGTTTCCAAAGGCTTAATTGTGTTTTAACACAATTTGTAACGTACCATACAAATAAGTGACTTAAAAACTGCAATTTTGAATAATTATGACAGCTGTGTTATTAAAAAGTCCTATAAGTAAAAAATATTACATTATATGTTGACATTATCACTTTTATGAAACTAAACTGCTATAGATGCACATTTAAAAAGCTCAAGATCTTCAGAAAAACGTACATATGAAAATTATTAAAGTCTCTGATGTTATAACAATAATGTCTATGGCAAAAGCTTTCTTTCTACTGTAATAGTATGAAACAGGACAACATATACTGCACATCTGTGGTCTGTTCTCCCAATTTAATTTACCATATATTCCATCAATAATTCACTGGAATGCACGAAGAATCTCTCGTTTTTCTCTTCAAATCCTCACGTCCCTTGGTTTTCACAGGTAAATGCAATTTATTATCTGTCAAAATGACGGAAATCCCTTTGAAATAGTATCACGCAATGCTGAAGTTAATGAGCCTTTTTGATTAAGGCAACGTATGTTACATAATACAGATATATATTACTACAGTGCTATTTGCTGTGGAAAGAATAGCACTTTTGGGGTTATTCGTGGTCTGTTGAAAGTACCTTGTTTATGCTTTTACACTTTTAAATGTCATTCTAATGTATAAAATGAAATCTGACTGTAGAAAGAACTTACTTTAGAAACAGTCTAACACATAAATAGTTCCATATCAGTTCCTTCGCAAAAGTGTTTGTGCTAGAATTACACTTTACATACCTTTGAAAACTGATGAGATTGCATCAGAACTTTCTGTTACCCTGTAAGTTTTATGCAGTCTATTTCCTTTTTCCTTACTAAACAAAGACAAAGTCATTCCAAAGCTCTTAGTCATTAAACAAAACAATACCTGCTCATGTGTAGCACCTGAAAGTGAAGTGTTTAGATGTTTTACATGTTTTCATATGTCAGACATTCACTTCCATAACCATCATTATCCTCTCTGTTTTAATTTCTAAGCAATAATAAAAAATAAAGACACAGACAATGCAACTAATAGGAAAATAATTACCCTTACACAATATAAGTAATTTTTTTTAAAGTAAGCTTAAGCAAAGTTCAAATATATTTTAAGTATACTTTATTCAGTAAGTACACAAATATCAATGTACTAGAAGTATACCTGTAAGTGTACTATTTCAATGCTACATGGGACTAAATAGGCCCTTTTTAGTTTATAAAGTGTACTTTTAAGTATACATTATGTAACAGTAGTAAACTTTGAGTACAAACTTTAGTGAAATAAGTATATAAAGTATATTTCTGAGAAGTACATAAACTGAAAGTATACTTTCTTATTGTTAGTTTAAACCAGGGGTGCCCAACCCTGTTCCTGGAGATCTACCTTCCTGCAGAGTTCAGCTCCAACCCTGATCAAACACAACTGAATCAACTAATTAGGATCTGAAGGAGCACTTGATAATTACAGACAGGTGTATTTGATCAGGGTTGGAACTGAACTATGCAGGAAGGTAGATCTCCAGGAACAGGGTTGGGCACCCCTGGTTTAAACGAAGTATACTAATAATACACTTGAATAAACTTATTTTTTTAAGGGGAGTTTTGGCTCCACACACCTAAACGTGTGTTTGTTTGATTAATTGGTTCTCATTTTTAGATTCACTTTAAACCACTTTCATGCCACTGACAAAATATCGTAGAGGACCATTATGTATTACTATGATAGATATCCAGAACTTACTTTTCTAAATAGTCCATCATTTACCTTTCAGCACGTTCTATTCCAGTCATCTTCATTCTTTAACTAGTGATGTTTTTTCTACTGTTCTCACTGATTAAAACATAATTAGTTATTTGAAGTTGAGTCAGAGTTATAAACAAATTATAAACAGGGGGAAATAGCGTGCTGCAAGCTCTGTCTTGATCCTGTCAGTAATGAATGTGATTTTCTCGATGTTTAAAACATGCAGGTGTATCGAAAGGAAAATATTGGTTTATACTTTATTTTAAGGTTGAAGTGTAAATAATTACACAAATAAGTACTGAGTAATATTAATTAAAGACATGTAGTTACTGTAGGGTTATTTTTTTAAACAATCCTAATAATTCATGTATGTTGAAGTTGACTGTTTGTTAATTTAGGGTATTGTAATGCTGCAGACCACTTCAGCTTCAAATGCTACTCAAATACATTGATATTGTTCATATCAGATTCTGTCCAGATATGTGTGCGCTACAATTATGTGTCACGTAAAAGGTCATGTTGAAATGTTCCATTTGACTTTTATCCAGTCTATTTCCTTCTTCCTCACTAAGAATGGAAAGATTTCAAAGCTCTGGATCATCAAACAAGACAATACCTACTGTAATCTGAAAGTATGATGATCCATTTTTATGAAATGTCAGCTGTTTTTCCAGAGTGAAGTGTGATTCATGATATTACCATGACACAGTGGTACAATGTCCAATCATATTGCCATACTATATCTAATCTTTTTGTATCATTTACCTCTTACTGTACTAATAATGCATGCTTCATTCCATTTTAATAGAGACTTCCCTCATTGATTATTTAATTTGAATTTGAGTCAGATTCTACCTATCATAACTTCATAATTGATTGCTGGAGTTTTTTTTTTAGCATTACAACTACAACTTCTGCCACTTTCAGAAAGTCCCATCCGTGGGATTTCCAGCCAAATATACTTTTGTTAATTGTTCTCAATCCATTCAGACTAAATAAAAGCAAAGTATGCTATTTCAATAGATGTGTTTGATGCTTGAAGGAAAGTTGCCAATTGAGAAATTGCTCATCCTGCATAGCACACAATATGGGCTGAGTCACCAATATCTGTGAGGTTAAAAATAAGAATGAAGGCATTGTGCCATCCAAACTGCACCTCGGGCATGTTGTAGGTTTCATGCGGCTGTAAACAGGATGCCCTGAGATGTCCTGCCAGCTGCTTGACACACCATGACACAGTCTGAGAATTCAAAGAGCAGGTTGTGCTCATCGTAGACAGGCAGGCAAATAAAATAAACTGACAGGGCAGGGTCATTGGTTCACCTGCCCAAATAAGCACACAAAAACACATTCATATTGCCTGACACACCCGTTCCGATTTCCTGGAAAGAAACCCCTTCTTGTAATAAAAACTGTTGGAAGCCATGCCTATTACGGCTGTCATTTGGCTTCTTCACATATTAGCCTGTAGGAAACAATAAGCCTTTGAGTGTCCATTTAATGTTTAACTTGAAAAAGTCCCCCTTTTGTACTTCCTTTAGCTTAAATCAGACTCAGGTTTATTTGTAGCTCCTATCAGTAAACCTGTAAATGAGAACAAAGCAAGTAGAAAAATCTATAAGCCGACAAGACGTCTAGTTGTTGCTACCGTTTGTCTATAATTAACTTCACTACTTCCTCGTTTTCCCTAAGCTGTTTGAGAAATCTAAAAATAAGAATCCGAAACCAACAATAGTAAATGAAAAAGAAAAATATTTCCTTCCAGAAATATAGCCTAAATAAAGCCAGATGAAATTCTTCAAATTCTTTTCAGAACCAATTCTCGCTATAGTTGCTTATTAGCATGCATGCTGGCTGTTTATTAGTACTTATAAAGCACATATTAATGCCTTATTCTGCATGACCATATTTTAGAACCCTTGATCCAACCCACATACCTAAACTTAACATCTACCTAACTAACTATTAATAAGCAGCAAATTAAGAGTTTATTGAGGCAAAAGTCAGAGTTAATAGCTAACAGTGACAATTGGTTCCCAAACTAAAGTGTGTCCAATTCTTCTTGCATGGTTGAAATGTTTTGTCAAGGAATTGAAGTTGCTTCATGTCACGCACTGTTTTAGCTTGAAATTAAGGTGCCAATTTGGTAAGTGGCATTGTAGTCATAAATCAATAATTTTTTTCTTTGTTTTATTTCTCTTTTTACTTTATTTATTTATTTACTTATTTCAGAGAGTCCGTCTTTGGAATAAAACTATTTCAAATACACGTTAACACAGGTTGTATGAATGAACATAAATCAATGTTCATTTAGTTTGTCTCCCTCATCAACACACCTGATTCAACTCATCAGCTCAATAGTATGTGAGAGTTAATGTACAGTATCATGAACAAAAATGAATTAACAATGATCAATAAATCGAAAACAGCATTAACTGTTGAATAATCACTGATAATTGTTATATAATCATGCATGTCATTTTCTCTGATGGACTGTCATTTCTTTGGAATCTGCTTGCTTTTATTTAGTAACAATAAAGTCATTCCTCAAGTCACTCAGTAAGACAGTTCTTTCATAGTTTCCCTTGTATGCCATTTCCACATTCTTACAGACAATTGTAATTCCATGATCAGTTTTCATTCATTTGCAACTTTTCATTGTTGTGCTTCAGTGCTGAGAATTCAAATCATTTTACTAAAAGTGAAGGAAGAAATCCTAAAGTCCCCAAATAAAACAAGACCTGCTTCATGTGTTTTATGTGAAAGCATGACGTGTCCGGTTTAACGGAGCAAACATAATGATCAAACCTTAACTGCATTTGCTTCCTTCTTCACTGCTGATTAATTAATTTGAAGCAAAGCACAGATAATAATTGGTTGTTTATTATTTTACAGCTCTGTAAAAAATTAAGAGACCTACAAGCCACAGTGTTCCGCACCCACTGTTAAATTTGGTCGAGGATCGGTGATGATCTGGGGTGCTTCAGCAAGGCTGGAATCGTGCACATTTGTCTTTGTGAAGGGCGCATGAATCAAGCCAAGTACAAGGTTGTCCAGGAAGAAAACTTGCTTCCTTCTGCTCTGACAATGTTCCCAGGATTTTTTTCCAGGAGGACAATGCTCCATGCCACACAGCCAGGTCAATAAAAGTGTGGATGGAGCAGCACCAGATCAAGACCCTGTCATGGTCAGCCCAATCTCCAGACCTGAACCGCATTGAAAACCTCTGGAATGTCATCAAGAGAAAGATGGATGGTCACAAGAAATCAAACAAAGCCAAGCTGCTTGATTTTTTGTGCTAGGAGTGGCATAAAGTCACTCAACAGCAATGTGAAAGACTGGTGGAAAGCTGTGATTGAAAAGCAGGGTTATTCCACCAAATATTGATTTCTGAACTCTTCCTAAGTTAAAACATTAGTATTTCATTGTTTAAAATGAATATGAACTTGTTTTCTTTGCATTATTTGTGGTCTGAATACACAGCATTTTTTTTCTTATTTTGACCATTTGTCATTTCTGAAAATAAATTGCTCTAAATTACCATGTTTTTTGGGGGGGGGGGGATTTAAAAGAAAAGTTGTCAGTAGTTTATAGAATAAAACAAAAATGTTCAATTTACTCAATCACATACCTATTCTCAATTATTTAAAAGGAAAAACAGAGTGGAAAACACACATGGTCAAGATATTGTACCTCTGTTTAAGTAATTTATAAAATACAAAACCAATTCAGATACTATCAGTATAAAATCACATGTGATTCAACATTACTTGCTTCATTGCCAATAATGGTAAAATTTTATTTGATTTAAAGCAATTCTTCAAAGGTTAAGAGCAAAAATGTTGACCAGTAAGTGGCTCTGTAAACGTATATGGTTTTCCTTTCATCAGTCACTACGACACCTGTGACCGACGAATTGGTATATCGCTTCGATAGACCAATCTACTCCGAGTGTAAACTAAACAAGCCAATGGACATTGGCATGCGATAATTGCATCCAGCTGCCACTGATCACAGCGTGAGCATAAAAAGGTAGCAGGTGTAACGCATGCCAGCTTTTTGCTTCGAAGCCGAGCGATCACATCATTTTGCTCCCGACTACTCTACTGAGAGAAGAAGACTAAACAAGTTCAGCGCGCTCTTTCTGTTGGCGGTACGGCGCTTTAGCGGTGGTGGTTACCTGTGTCGAGTGGGTTGCTCACATCAGGCTGCACTACCCCCTGTTAATGTTGCAGATGATCATCTCCCCTGTGAGCCTCAGCACGCTAAAAGAGCTTTTTACCCTAAAATCATTCACGTGCGTCTTTTTACAGACGACGTTGCGTCTTTGTAAAGATGACGTTGCGTCTCACTACAGACAACGTATCACCCGTGCATTTCTGGATGCGGTCGTTACCTGGCATCGGAGATGGTCACGGTCGCTGCCTCATGTGCTTGGGCATTTAGCACGCTGAGGTGGTGTTTGTGGATGAGTCATGTTCTCATTGCAGGAAGATTATCATCTCGGAGTTGCGGGCCAAGCTCCATTTCCTCAAAGGGGTGGAGTTCCGCTGCATCTGCCTCGATATGGTTCTCGTCATGGCGGCAGTCAGGCGAGGGCTACTTCGGGCAGTAGCACGGGTGGTCTGAGGGTAACTGTGATGGCAAACCCTCCAGGGAACCAACACTCGGGGGCCCATCATTCCTCTTGCACTCCACAACCTGTTGAGCTGCCAAAGGAACGTGTTGGGCCCTCTACAAGGAGCGTACCAGCAGTATCCTTCGGCACTCCTCCCGACAATTGGATGATCTCTCGCTGCATCGGAGGGTGAGCCGAGCTTTCTGGAGAGGAAGATTCGGCTGCGCTGCTGCCCTCCGGGACGGTGGCAAAGCCTGAATCGGATCTGGAAATGACGGCTATGCTTTCCTGGGCCGCCGTGAGGGTATGGCTCGTGTGGAGACTTCCACCGTGTCCCGAGCCCTCAAGGCTGGATGATTGGTTTTTTTCGGGGTGGCTTGCGCTGGTTCTCAGTGCCCCGCCCCGATGCCATTCTTCTCGGAGGTGCATGAGGAGCTCACCTCCGTTTTGTGAGGTCGTGGAAGGCACCTTTATCTGCCGGAAGCCGACCTGCTGACTCCTCATTCCTCACCACTCTCGACGGTGGTGCAGCTAGAGGGTATACGGGGGTCCCCCCGGTGGAGCGGTCGGTTGCGATGCAGTTGTGTCCTAATACCGCCTCCACCCGGCAGGGCAAACCGTGCCTGCCCTCCTAGGTCTGTAGGTACTCATCTGGTCTGTCCGGCGACGCTTATGTGACCTTGGAGAAGCTGCATCCGCCTTGCACGCTACGGCATTACTGCCGGTTCTTCAGGCTACAGCACTGAGGGACCTGCATGATGTGCACGATCTGGAAGTTCTGAAAGAGCTCCGAACTGCTACTGACCTTGCGCTCCGAGCGACGAAGGTCACTGCGAGTTCTCTGGGTAGTGTGATGTCCACATTTGCGGTCCAGGAGCATCAGCTCTGGCTGTATCTGGTCAACATGTCCCAGCTTCTTCGGCGACACAGTCGAGAACATGGCCCAGCAGTTCTCGGGCTACACAGGAGCAGACTGAGGTGATCCGACATGTCCTGCCCCGGCGGGCAGCTGCTGTCTCCACCCATCCGCCGACCTCAGCACCCCAGCCTGCTCGTCGCCGAGGGCGGACACCCTGTGTACACCCCGCTCCCCCAATCAGCAGCAGCCTCCGGCAAAGCAGCGTCGTGGAGCTGGTCGCAGGGCAGCTGCCCCGCCCGTCCAAGCCCCCGTCAAACCTGGCGGTAAGTGGAAGAGCAAGAGGCTCCGGGACGGGTGACCCAGAGAGGGAGGGAACTGCTCTTTGGCGGGATGGTGAATGCACCTCTCCCTCCCCTGTAGGCAGGTTGGGTGGAGAAACTGGTTTCCAAAATTTTCTCGACAAGATAGCAGTTTTCTCTGTATCTGGGTCCCAAGAGGGCATGGAGTGGCGTGGACGGACCACACTCATCCTCCTCTTTCACCAGGATTCAGCAGGCAGCAGCGGGCGGTTCGAGAACGTCAACAAAGGCCCTACTCACGCACACTCTGCCAAACCGTGGAACCAGATAAATGTTGCACTGCACACTCAGACCCCTCTTCGGTCCGCCCATGGACCGGGTCCCTGAGTTCCACCTCGCTGCCCCACTGCGGGTACGTCGGTGTTCCCGCTGGTCCAGCTTGTAGGGTGTCTGGCTACCCAAACCGGTCTCAGCTGCTCCCCGTATGGTACTGCGTGTCGACTGAAGGACGCGTACTTTCATGTTTCGATCTTTCCACACCACAGACCATTTCTGCGGTTCGCGTTCGAAGGACGAGCATATCAGTACAAGGTCCTGCCCTTTGGGCTGTCCCTGTCTCCCCGTGTCTTCATGAAAGTTGCGGAGGCAGCCCTTGTTCCCCTGAGAGAACAAGGCATTCACATTCCCAACTACCTCAACAACTGGCTCATACTAGCTCAGTCTCAACATCAGTTGTGTGCACACAGGGACTTAGTGCTTTCACACCTCAGCCTGTTGGGCCTCCGGGTCAACTGGGAAAAGAGAAAACTCTCCCCGACACAGAGGATCTCTTTTTCGTATGGTAGTTGAATTCGGTCGAGCGACACACGCCTCACACCAGGACATGCGCAGTGTTTGAACTGCCTGATATTTCAAGAGGCAGGAAAACCGTTCCAGAGGCTCCCTGGGGGCATCTGGCAGTCACGCACGCACTGGGCTGGTTCAATGAGACCGCTTACACTGGCTCCATGCAGAGTCCGACGGTGTTTGGGGCCACGCGGTACTCACCCGGGTCCAAGTCCACACCGGCCTGCCGCCAAAACCTCAACCCCGTGGTCAGACCTTGATTTCTCCGTGCGAGTGCCCCTAGAACAGTTCTCCAGGCATGCTGTGGTTCACAAGGATGCTTCTGCCACTGGCTGGGGGGCCACGTTCGACGGACTTGCAGTGTCAGGGGTTTGGACGGGACCCAAACTGCACTGGGGGCCCCCACATCAATGCCTAATTTGTTAGCATTATCCTTGCCTTTAAAACCGTCTCAGAGGGCCGCGTACGAGGCAATCACTGCTGATTCCGCATGGACAACACTGGCAACCGTTGCGTACCTCAAACGAAAGGGTCTACCTCCATTCACATCTCCTCCTCTGGATTCAGAAGCATCTGAGGTTGCTTCGTGCCATTCATATTCCGGGTCTGCTCAACCGTGCGGCCAACGAGCTGTCATGAGCTGCACTTCCTGGAGAATGGAGACTCCATCCCCAGAGGGTACAGCTGATTTGAAGACATTTCAGAGTCTCTCAGGTAGACTGATTTGCCTCTCCAGAAACCTCTCACTGCCACAGTTGTTCTACTCCCTGACCGAGGGAAAACTCAGCACAGACGCACTGGCACACAGCTAGCCGCGGGCCTTCGCAAGTATGCATTTCCCCAGTGAGCCTTCACGACACTAGCCAAAGTCAGGAAGGACGGAACTGATGCTCCTTGTGACAGCCCCTCCCTGGCAGATTTCTCTGAGGAAGGATCTACTGACTCAGAGATGGGGCACCCTGTGGTACCCGCGTCCAGACTTCTGGAAATTCATGTCTGTTCCCTGGACGGGATGCGTATGTTTTAGGTGACCTACCCCAGGAGGTATTTGGCACCATCACTTTGACAAGAGCACTGTCTACGAGACACGCTTACACCTTGAATTGGAACCTGTTCGTCTCTTGGTTGTTCTAATCGGGCCAGAGGCCCGATAGGACAATGATTTCCTTTCTGCAGAAGGATTGGAGCGAAGTCTGTCTCCCTTTCACCCTTAAAGATCAAGGTAGGGTAAAGGTAATCCTATGCCCCTCCCGTCTTAGTCTCGTGTGGAGCCGGTATCCTCCTGTTCTCACATCAAATGGCTAGAGGCACTGGGAGGCCCCGGTTTAGTGTCGGCTTGCTAAAACCACTCCAGAGAGTTCATATAGTAGACCCTGTTGAGCTCCTCCGTCCCCTCGGCAGCCAGACGTGGCGCAATGTCTGGCACCAGGCTCTCACTCGATGAAGCCGTGAGAACTGATAGAGGGCTGGGTTCCATATGTAGAGACATAAGCGGATCCCATATGTGTAAAGTCCAAGGTATAGACTCAGAGCCCGTGTTTCCCCGGCAGACTTCTGCCATTTCCAAGAGGGTTACAATCACCTCTATTCTTCCATATGCACCTAAACGGATGTCATATGTGTAAGTACTTTCGAAATCTCCTTCGGGAAGGATGGGGCTTCTGCAATGTTCCTGTTCCAAGTGGAATGGGTACATTTTCCCAGTGTTATCCACTCTCCTGAGTGGGTATTGCTACACAACGGTGACTGGTCTCTTGTTGAGGTGCCCGGCCTACCCAAAAGGGGTGCAGGATTTTACACTCGTTTACCCACATTAGTTTTCACTTGATTATATTGGTCATCTCGAAGCGGATCCCAAGTCGTCGTCACACTGATGTCACCGTTCGCTCCTTCAGGGAAACGAGGGTTACAATACATAACCGGACGTCTCTTAGGCATTTTGTCTTAGTCTCAGTGTATTTATTTAACATGGCAAGCATCACAACCTCACTTCCTGATGTTCTTTGGCATTAAAATAGTTAGTGGTTACAGGAAAACTTTTGCAATATTCATTAATAAACTCGGACAAGCTTCATCTGACATGAATCTGACCCAAAATTGGGAAAGATGAATGAACGCTGGAGGATGAGAATGCCATAAACGCCACAAGAATTCTAGCTGTTACTAATTTACTAACACTATGGGCCATATTTTAATGTCTAAGTGCATGGGGGGTTTCTGAAAGCGCATGGTGCAATTGCGCTTAGGGCGTGTCCAAATCCACTTTTGCTAGTTTAACGACTGGAAAAATGGTTGGCGCGCCCGGCGCTTGGTCTAAAAGGGTTGTCCCTATTCTATTACTGAGTAATGGGTGTGTTTTGGGCATAATGTGCAATAAACCAATCAGAGTCTCATATCCCATTCCCTTTAAAAGCCAGTTGCGATCGCGCCATGGCAGATTAGCTATTTACATGGCGGAATTTACAAGGAAAAACTGAATGCTTCTCTAGTGAGGGAACGGATCTGTTCGTGCACATAATCCTGACACATGCAGAGACTATCCATTATGACATGTATGACATTTTTATATTTATGTACACACTAATAAACTTTTTTTAAATTTTTAAATAACAACAAAAAAAATATTGCGCCAGACTTTAGACCAGGTTTATAGTGGTCAGTTGCCTCAAAATAGCAACGCTCAAGCAATGCGCCTGAACACACCTCGTTTTCAGAACCGCATGCACATGGGTGCACAAATGGGCGCAAATGCATTTGCGGTTTAAACAACATGGCGCA
Source organism: Sinocyclocheilus anophthalmus (assembly GCA_018155175.1). Taxonomy (NCBI): domain Eukaryota; kingdom Metazoa; phylum Chordata; class Actinopteri; order Cypriniformes; family Cyprinidae; genus Sinocyclocheilus; species Sinocyclocheilus anophthalmus. The sequence goes on along the minus strand of JADLZN010005697.1, from coordinate 97,015 downwards.
GGACGTGAAAATGACAGTGTGTCGGGCTGAAACTGGCAAAAAACATGAGCATCGCACCTGGCGCCGCATTGCGCCGGGTGTATGATAGTGCCCTATTTCCTTTTCATCTTCCCTAAGCTGTTTGAGAATCTTGAAATAACCCGAAACTACAGTGGCCGAGAGAGCTCGACGCGCTGCAACTTAAGAAAACACATGCAAATTGAAAAAACACCAGCAAATTAAGAAAACATCTTCATCAGTTTGACAACACAACCGCTGCAAATCCTCACAGCACATGCAAACGAAGAAACGCGCTGCAAATCCACCTCACAACAAATGCAATGAAGAAACGCCTGCAAATCTCACAACACATGCAAATGAAGAAACGCGCTGCAAATAGCACGGACCACAACGGAAATTTTTCATGGGGACCCAAAAAAGTGACGGACCCGGCTGGGATTTGTTTTGTGCAGTGGCTTTTTTTTGAGTTTCTGCTAGTGATTCCTTTTTTAAATTTTTTTATTGAAGATATAACATTCACAGGGGATACAGTCATAGCAATAAATTACATACACAACCAGAATACAAAACAAATATATAAAGAATAATAAAAATGAAATATAAACGGAACAAAAACAAATGAATAAAAAGTTAAACATCTTTTCTTTTTTAAAAATAAATAAATCATAAATAAATAAAAAATAAAAAATGACGTAATGGAAATTCACATAAAATGTCAACTCAACGAATACACAGGAGGTAACCTTACATCAAAGTCAATATTTTTTCCATCAGTACAGTAGTTTTAACAGCTTTCTTATTAAGTGAAGAGCAGAGAGATTCATAAAATAATTTCATATCAATACAAAAAATCCTAAAATTGGGCATACAGTTTGTGCAGTGGCTATTGGTCAGTGGAGTTGTTGGTGAACTGAAAGGTGAGTTTTTTTTTTGTTTATTTGAACACCCTGATTGCATGATTCCTTTGTCTTTTGGATATTATTAGCCTAAATAATCTGACGAATTACACGAGTAACTGTGAAACATTATATAAGATGGCTAACTTAATTAAATATTCTCAACTAAATATAATTTCAGGGTTAATGAAATCCGCAATGCTTCATTAATTGTTAAAACCAGGTTAAAATAAATTGCAGATTGACAGTAAGAATAATATTGAAAATTATTATTAAACTTCAGTCAACTTGTTTTTGTTTGATGACACCTGGTCATCACCCTCCGTTCTAGGGGCATTCTCTACGACAAAGCTTACATCTCGCCCACATGAACTGCAAAATCTTGGCAAAGTCAGCCATTGGATGCCACAGAAAAGGCAATACATTTTGATCTGAAAAACAAAAACAAATTGACTGAAGTTTGCACGTTGTATTTGTATTCCATTGGCCTTTCTTTCATTCACTCGATGCCCAATTTTAGGAGTTTTTTGTATTGATTTGAAATGCTTTTATGAATCTCTCTGCCATCACTTAATAAGACAGCTGTTAAAACTATGTGTTGATGGAAAATAATTGACTGTGTGTAAGGTTTACCTCCTGTGTATCTTTAAGTGACATGTTATGTGTAATTTTCATTTAATTTTTTTTATTTTTAATTTATTTATGAGTTATTTATTTACAAAAAAAGAAAAGATAGATGTTAACCTTTTTATTTATTATGTTTTTGTTCTGTTTATTTCATTTGTATTATCTTTATATTTATTGTTTTTGTATCTGGTTGTGTAATGTACATTTATTGCTATGACTGTATCGCCCTGTGATGTTCTATCTTCAATAATAAAAAAAAAAAAAAAAAAAAAGGAATCACTAGCAGAAACTAAAAAAAAGCCACTGCACAAAACAAATCCCAGCCGGGTCCGTCACTTTTTTGGGTCCCCATGAAACATTTCCGTTGTGGTCCGTGCTATTTGCAGCGCGTTTCTTCATTTGCATGTGTTGTGAGGATTTGCAGCGGGTGTGTTGTCAAACTGATGAAGATGTTTTCTTAATTTGCTGGTGTTTTTTCAATTTGCATGTGTTTTCTTAAGTTGCAGCGCGTTGAGCTCTCTCGGTCACCGTACAAAACCCATGATAGTTCGGGCACAAATATATCCTAAATAAAGCCTGATTAAATTCTTCTTGCATGGTTGAAACGACATGCAAACCAGTTTTATAACAATGTTTCGTCAAGGAATTGTAGTAGCTTGACACTCACTTTTTCAGCTTTTTTTCAGAAATTAAAGTGACAATTTTGTAAGTGGCATTTTAGTCATAAATTAATCATTTTTTTCCTTTGTTTTACTCTTTTACTTTATTTATTTACTTACCTATTTCTTGCCTATGTCTTTGGAATAAAACTATTTCAAATACATGTTAACACAGGTTGTATGAATGAACATAAATTAATGTTCATTTAGTTTGTCTCCCTCATCAAACACACCTGATTCAACTCATCAGCTCAATAGTATGTGAGAGTTAATGTACAGTATCATGAACAAAAATGAATTAACAATGATCAATAAATCGAAAATAGCATTAAGCGTTGAATAATCACTGATGTTATATAACTTATATTTTCATGCATGTAATTTTCTCTGATGGACTGTAATTTCTTTGGAATCTGCTTACTTTTATCTGCTTGCACCCAGTAAGACTTTCATTTCCTTCATAGTTTCCCTTGCATGACATTTCCACGTTCTTACAGATAATTGTAATTACATGATCAGTTTTCATTCATTTGCAACTTTTCATTGTTGTGCTTCAGTGCTGAGAAATCAGATCATTTTACTAAAAGTGAAGGAAGTAAATGCAAGGAAGGAAGAAATCCTTAAGTCCCCAAATAAAACAAGACCTGCTTCATGTGTTTTAGGTGAAAGCATGGCGTGTCCGGTTTAACAGAGCAAACATAATAATCAAACCTTGACTGCATTTGCTTCCTTCTTCACTGCTGATTAATTAATTTGAAGCAAAGCACAGACAGACTCTCACGATGCTCAATAACAATATATAAAAAATTTTAACTGACAAACTGATGATAAACAGATGATAATTGGTTGTTTATTATATTAAGTGTATCTGTCAAGCACCCTCCCTCTCATTCTTAACAGAATCAAAAGAGAATTAAAAAAGAGAAATAACTGGCAGTTAACATATTTTACTGTCAGGCAAACAATATCCTCAATTTTTAAAAGGAGAAACAGAGTGAAAAAACATACGTTGTCAAAATATTATACCTCTGATTAAGTCATTTATAAAATACAAAATCATTCACTATCAGAATAAAATCACACGTGATTCAGCATTATTAGCTTTCATTGACAAAAACATTGTAAAAACTGTATTTGATCTGATTAAAGCAATACTTTTTTTGACCAGAAAGTGGCTCCTGTAAACGTATATGGTTCTCTTATGACATTTTGTCATGGTCTCAAGTTATTTTTAAATGCCAAAATGTTAGCAAGCCATAACTTCACTTTCTTTCTGAGGTCTTTGGCATTAAAACATTTGGTATGTTACAGGAAAACAGTTTGCAATATTAACAATCTTGACAATATTTATCTGAACATGATCTGAATAAACGCTGCACAATGAGTTTGCCTATAAGCCAAACCGAAACCCATGATAGTAAATGAAAAAGAAAAATATTTCTTTCCAGAAATATAGCCTAAATAAAGCCAGATTAAAGTCCTCTGCGCATGCTTGAAACAACATGCAAACCGGTTTTATAGCAATGTGTTTTCAAGGAATTGAAGTAGCTTCACGCCACTCACTGTTTCAGCTTGAAGTTAAGGTGCTAGTTTGGTAAGTGGCATTGCAGTTTGTCATGGTCTCAAGTTATTTATTGTAATATGCCAAAGTGTTAGCAAGCTACAACCTCACTTTTGTCATTAAAACATTTTATTTATTTCTCTAATGCCTGAGGTATCAGTTTGAGATGTAACAGGTTACGTCTATTTTTGACTAATATGATTTTTGTTTTTATTATTCTTTCAAGTTATCAGATAAAATACTTGTTTTCGTGTTGTTTTAAGATGCTATAAATAAACCTTGACCTTGATTTAATGAGCTTGAAAAGCATGAATTGGCTGTATTAGAAAGACAAGTGTTTTTGACCTCTGTATTTCCCAAGGAATCTAAGCAGAGAAGAGTCATGATTTTAAGCCAAGGATTTCCAAAATTATAGGCTAAGGCGGTGGTAAGATTTTTATATTTCTGATTAATGATAAATATGTATAAATATATAGTTCAGTCATGAAACTCTAGATGGCGCATTCTGACGGGATGTTAACATAACTGATGATATTCAGAGAGTTAAACGACTTGGCACAAGCTGATTGGTTCATGCTGCATATCCAGCTAATGAGCTTACTGCCTTGCATTTATATGGCTGGCTAGCATTCACTTGAGATTCCTGCAGTGCGCTTTCAGAGTTCTCTGAAACCCTCCACCTTCCCCAGCTCCACCTGTATAAATCTGCTACGGGGTTATTTTATATGCTATTTGTGCAGCAGCAGTATGTCTTAAATACTCATGGCACCGTATCGCCAGATGCATTGGCAGTAGCAAGTTCCTGTACTTGCTTGCTGCAGCAGCAATAATCTACAACTACAGCAATAACCAACAGCAGCAGCAATTCAGCAGCAGCGTAGCAAATCTTTTCCGCCAATACTAAATACATTAACATTGCCATATCCATCACCATGCTAAAATGTTCCGAGAGTTGTCATGATTGAAATATGTTTAATATGTAAAAGGTAGAAGGCCATCTTGCCACAGTAGTTGAGTGAAATATTAAGAAGGCCTCACAATAATTTTGTGCTAACTGTTTCCATTTTCAACTGACTGGCTGATGCACCACCATCCAGAAAAACAATAGATGTTACACACCTTCAGTGCTTGACCCTAATATGACAGGTTTTCAGTAGACCGCCCACATTTATTTAATATTCAATATTTTATTCAACTCTACACTATTTTACAAATATAAAACTACACATTGACAAATGAATAATATACACAGTTACATTTTAATATTTCATAACATTAATAAATAAGTAGAAAAGGATTTAAAATTACTAGTAAGATAATGATAACCACACTACATGGTAAAGAACACCAAACACATTAATATTGTTTATTTGCAATATTTAGGCCTATTACCATCGTTATTAATTCATGTAATTGTAATTTCATTGTTTCCTGGCCCATTTGTCCAAAATACTTGATGTTAACACCCTAAAAGGCTGTACTGTACATGTTCAACAATTAAAGTGGCTAACACATTCAGTGTTTGGCAGTATCTATAAAGTCTCGTCCTCTTCTTCATGATGCTCATGTTGGCTGAGGTCCAGAGAGCTCTGTGAGTCGGCAGGGGTCATATGACCAAGCCCAGAGTCTGTTTGAGTTTCTGACAGGTTTGTCTGAGAGACTGCAAGATGTCTGTGAGGATCTGTGATATCCGTCTCAAAAGCTGTATTCATTTGGCCATGCATGTGCTTCTTCTGAATCTCCTCGAAGATCTGGAGAACCTTTAGAAAATCACAACAAAACAGATTTGCTGTTAACTCCAGACAACCCCATAAGTTTGTGAATAGTGAGCCATCTGTATTGGAATGACCACTCGTTACCTTAGATTTAGGAATAAGACCAACACGGAAAAATCCAATCTGGCCACTCTCGATTTTGGTGCAGTCTACCACTGTGGAGGCGATATTCTCTGGTGACGGCCCATCACACAGCACCCCATCTACCTGCAGGATATACGCCAATGACATTTTAGTCCCCCAATGGGAAATACATATGAATCTTCAAACAAATAAACCACCTCTGTACCTTGTCACCAAGTTTTGCATAAACTTGGTTATGATGGGTAGTATCTGCCTCACCTGTGGGATTTGCAGAGGTGACTGCAATTGGACCAACCTAGTCAAACAGGAAAGCATGGTTTGTACAGTACAGGACTATTATAAAGTCCAATATTCCCATGAGAATAAAATGACAATGCATACTGCATTTATGAGGTGTGTAGCAACAGTGCAATCTGGGTTTCTTATGGCTATGCTTTGCGGTGTGCCGATATATTTGGATGAGTCGCCCAATCCAAAGAATTCCATCCATGGAGCTAAAAGTAATGGAGAAGTTTGGATTAAATTTGCTACACAATTCAGGTAGTTTGGATTAAATTTGCTACACAATTCAGGTACAATGCGAATATCACATTACCCACCTCTAGCTATAACTAAGCTAATGGATGATGGCCAAGCAGCTTCCATAAAGTCCCAGAGAAGAGGGCTGATCTGTTCCCTGACTGGTTCCAACTGCTTTATAGACGAAATCCATAAGGACATGGGTCGTTCTTTAGCCTGTTTCTTTACCCTATAGAGGTGTGATCACATGGTTAGGATACACTGGTGGAGCAGAAACCAAAGAGTCTTCGGTCATGCTTTAGTTTGGGGACTAATTATCACTATTAACTACAAAATTTGCCTCAATAAACTCCTAATTACTGCTTATTAATAGTTAGTAAGGTAGTTGTTAAGGTATGGTGTAGGATTAAGGGATGTAGAATATGCTCATGCAGAATATGTGCATTATATGTACCAACAAACAGCCAAGAAAGTAGTAATATGCATGCTAGTAAGCAACTAGTTAAAAGTGAGAATTGGTCCTTGAACTAAAGTGTCACAGACTCTTCTTCTTTTTAAGTTTAGGCTATCAATGGGGAAGGTTACTGACCTATATGCCTTTTCGACAGCCTGTGGGCGATTGCAAGCTGCCACAAGCACATAGACAGTGTCTGTGGGCATTCCACATATGCCCCCGTTCTTCATGATCTCTGACATAAAAGAAAGGAAAATATAATTGGTATAGACACATATGCATTCATGTAATGCCAGTACATAGCCTTTTTTGCTATAGTGACTCACCTGCAATTTGCTGAACGGATGAGGACTTCCTTGCTGTAAGGTGAGGGCAACTGTCTTTACCTCCTCCAAAGCCGCTCAACTTGATGAAAGGATCGCCGAATGGCATTTGTGGACTTTTAAAGGTGCAGTTGAAAATGCTGGCCAGGAACATGTAGAAGCTGACCAGCCCGAGGATAATGGTCACGCCTATATCGTAGCCGTAGGGCATCGCGCCTACTGCATCCAATAAGAAGCTAATGAGGATGAGTTGGAAGGTAAAGGTATAGATGAACCAAGCCTTGTTGAGAAACAGGGCTCCAGCTGTCACTAACACATTGAAGAGCATGAAACTGATGATTCCCACAGCTAGGTGTAGGCCACGCACATCTCCATAGAGGCCTCCGAAGCGCGTCAGTCCCCACACTGTCCACATGATACCATAAAGAATGAAAGTCGTACTCTCTAGGGTCTTTCCTCGAGCAAAGGCAACAGAGCCAGATATTAGGTGCAGCACACCACCGGAAACCACCGCCCAAGGCAGGATCAGAATAGCCAAGGGGTTTCCGCTAGAAAGCGAGGCAGTAATCGAAAAGGCGGCCAGGACACTGCAGCCATGGCCCAACAACTCGGCGTCGGCATATTTAGAGTAGCCCAGATAGGGAGCATGTAGCTCTTTGCCATTGGTTTGTAAGACAAATCTATTACTGTGGGCCAACAGGTTCTTAAGGAAGCCTGCACCTGTAGGTATCTTGTTTGAGGAAACCATGTTATAAAGCGTTATAAAGAGCACAACAGCGGAAGCAACAAAAATGGCAGCCTGTACACCTTGCGTTCCCCTCTGAAAGAAGCTTTGGGGTTCGGATGCAATTGCAATACAGTATGCCACAAAAAACAGCTGGTAGATGGTGTTCACAAACCCTCCCTGCAAGTTAAACAAGGCCAGGATGAAAAACAACACTGAGAATACAACTGGAAACGGCACTGGGGAATAGGGAACTTGGTTTGTGAAGTGCACCACCAGTGCGGTGTACCCTTCAGTGAACCGCAGGATGGATGTGAAGCCAAAGAAAGTTGCTGCCAGGGTGTCCATAGATCTGTAGCTCTTAACACACACACCCAGCTGGAAGACGCCAGCAGTCCACAGCCAGGGCACATGGCCAGAGAAGAGCTTAGGGACAACACCGAGCAGAGGACAAGCTAGCACACTAGCTGACAACAAGTTCATGATTACTCCGACTGTCACAACATCATTAGCCTCTTGACTTTGCATTGGTTTCACGCTATCTTTGTTGAATGTTCCAGGTAGCACAATCTTTCTCTGTGTGATGTAAGACAACAAACGGCCACTTCCAAAGTAAGCTCCCACAAAACAGACCATGAGGTAGCAGACAGCAGTGGCTGCCTGTCCGAAGGCCGAATCTGCCAGACCTGCAATCTGGTGGGCGCACGCTAAACATATGCTCAGGGCGATGAATGAGAGGACAACCTCATGACATAAAACAGCCACAATGCAAATAACAAGCAGTGCCAGAGTGAAAGCTGCAAGGCCTGGCACCATGGCGTCTCTCAGCCCTCTGCTGCCATTTATTATGTTTTCACCTGCAAGTATGTGCACTAAACCCGAACTACACCATAGGGCGGATACTGTCAGGCACAAACTACCAAAGAGTACATTGTGGGACTGGCTGCGTCGAACACCTGGATAAAAGGACAGTGAGATGGAAAATGAAAGATAGAGAAAGTTTACATGGGGTGATGAAAAAGATAAGTGAACATATATAAAACAATATGTCTCCAATTGGTCGGACAAACAGATAGTTCCGCCCCCAAACCGGAAAGAGCCAATGTTGCCATAAAAGACTGCTCAAAAACAGTAACGTTTTGATAGTGCCACAGTGTTCACGCTTTTCTTGGTCCAACTACAAATCTTGGTCAGTCTTGGGCTTTTCTTGGTCAGCCTATACAAATACTTTACTTTGAGTCTAAAGTCTACATGTACTAAAATATTTTTTTTATATTTCAAACTGCATATGGTAAAATTAGTTAAAGGCACAATATGTAATTTTCGCCGCTAGAGGGCGCGTATTCAAAATAAACAAAGAAACAAAGGCTTAGTTTGATGACGCTGTGACTGAGTGTGGAATCATGGGAGTTGTGGTCTTCATCCCCACAGCCGATGCAATCCGACAGGACTCGGGCAGAAATCATGTTCATGGATCAGCTAATGATTTTGGTAGTATCATTAGCATGGTGAGGCTGAAAGCCGTCGAAGCAAAACAAGGCCGCTGAACAAGCGTGACACACAGCTCGAAAGCAGCGGAGCTTTTATTACGCCACAGTCGACCGCTTCCGCGGCTTCCGGTCATGCGTATGTGGGGTAAAGCAGCAGAGCTTTTATTATGCCACAGTCGACCGCTTCTGCTCCTTCCGGTCGTGCGTATGTGGGGTAAAGCAGCGGAGCTTTTATTATGCCACAGTCGACCGCTTCCGCTGCTTCCGGTCGTGCGCATGTGGGGTAAAGCAGCGCTGTTTTATCATACTAGATACATTTGAAAGTTCTGTTATAATGCTACTCTGTGCGGTCGTCACCGGTCTAATAAAACACACAACATATTAAAGCGTGTTTGGTGTTTCCATGTATTTCCATGTATGGTGTTTGTACAAAACAAAACCGGAAATCGAGGGGTTATGACGTCATTGGCAGGCGACACAATGACACTATGGCCGTGTCACTGGTTAAAATGGCTTATTTCTCTGGATTTAAAGATTCTTCGAAACATTTGGGATAATGTAAGTACATAAGTCAGCAAAATATATAACACTGTTCTAGTGGTTTTGGGATATTTTAATAAAAACATCTTACATATTTTGCCTTTAATGTATTAATTATGTTTATCTGCAGTACATTTATGTGTTGTTCATTGTTATTTCATGATATCTAATACATTAACTAATGAAAAAGACCTTTTGACACTATAAAGCTAAGACAAAAAACTAAGACTATGAAACTAAGGGCAAAATAAATAAATAAAATAAAATCAAAAATAAAAATAACGTGTGATTTACATTTCTGTGTGCAATACATACCTGAATAAGCCAGTAAAGCAGCGAATATGAGGAGCAGAACTCCTAAAGCTGTGTCTGTGATCAGAGGCTCGTCTGGAGAGCTCGCATACTTGCTCACCAGAAGCAACAAAGAACCTATTAATAAGAAATTATTTTGAGAATTACTATTTTATTTAAGAGGGGAAAGATTACCAGCGATGTACAGAATCTAACAAGATTGACATCTTAAGGGTTTTCACATCAGCGGTGTCGTTATCGCACAGTACAACTCTACAAATGCGCAATAGCTGGTTTGTCTCTTTTTAACCCAGCGTTGGGTTATATTTAACCAAGCATTTTTTAGAGCGTAGGCTACGTTAGTTTTGCCCTCTACTGGCGTTAGGGAAATAAGAAATAATCACTAAATATTACAATCACACGTAAGAATATTACATTTAGCCTATCAATAAACATTTACAATAAATATCCATAATGCAAATCATTTTTAATTTCAACATTTCTTGTGAAAAGTTTTATTTTTTTAGTTTTATATATTTATTTTAACACTCGAGGTAGCCAACAGAGATAATCATTGTAATTACTCGCTCAAAGATCTTTCTTCTGTTTCCCGCAACCTACCCCCAGAGATGCCCAGGACTCCGATGGATAAGTGCAGTGACTCGGACTCCGCCATTCTCATTCAGACGCGCTCTTCTCGCTCGCGCTGGGCTTTATACACGCGCGGTGACCTCAGACATGCGCTTACAAAAGCCGTCTTATTTCCTTCTTCCCTGAGGCGTCCTCATCCTTTATACTTACTCCAATTCTTCTAATACAAAGCAACATTCAATTTAGTCATATAACTTTTTTGTTTATTCAAACCTTTGCTCCCTTAAGTAATTATTATGCAACTTATATTAGCCTACTTTTTGTTTAATGCATTGCAATGTACATTTAATGTACATAAAATGTGGATTTTGTATGAATGCAAAGTTCTTTCTTTTCTTTTTTTCATTTAAACACGTTTCAAAAACATTTTACAAAATGTTAAATTTAGAGTTAGATTAATATCATCATTGATAGTTTCAAATTAATATATTTAGAGCTCAAAATGAAGGTATTATGCAACTTTGTGGTTGTCAGATGGTAATGGAATAGCCTGTTCATAATAAATGTGATATACTCCTGCGGTTAGTCACCTGTGTGAATCTGAGAAGAACTGACTTGATACATGTGCTGCATTTATTCGCAGATAACACTTGCTTTCTTTTCAAATTATTACAGTATATACAGGCTACTAAAATTTATAACCTATACTCTACAGTGCTCCAAACTGCCCTCTTTTATTGAAGCTTATCTCGCAGCTTTGTTACACTGCGGTTAATATGGCACCAATGCAAATACAGGTGAGCTCAGAAAGAAAGAAAGGTATGCATGACTAAGCACAGCCTATACGGGAAAACAGAGACAACAGTTTTATTTTCCTTCCAGGAAGCTCTGGCGATCAGTTTGCTACCCGCCTTCATGGGAGGGACTGTGATGCAGCAGTATAATATAAGCAGCAGTCTGTCTTGCTCAAGCCAAACACTCAGAAGGAACGCACTTCACTCTCAACTCAACTCCTCTAACAAGGTAGGCTGCCGCATATGCTTTTAAACAACTGCAATTGTAGATTTAGTGAAAACTTTAAGATTGTTGAACATTAAACATCTGAAACATGTCATGGTGTTTTAACAGTATTTTCTGTATTCACGTTCAGATATGTCGTAAGGTTGCTGTTTAATGCTACAAGCACTATTGCACTAATAGCACTTATGTAACCAGCATTTTGTAATAAAGGAATATTCCCCGAATGCAGAGGCGGACAGTAGTGAAGTATTTTTACTTTGCTGTAAAAGTACTTTTCAGGTGTCTGTAATTTTTTAGAGTGTTTTTCTTTAGAAAAGTTTACTTCACAAAATTCCAAATCATACACTCTAAAAAATGCTGGGTTAAATACAACCCAGTGCTGGGTAAAATAGGGACAAACCCAGCAACTGGGTTGTTTTGACCCAGCGATTGGGTTAACTAACCAGTAAAGGATGAGTTGGCTAGAGTTAATGGTTATAAGACAGACGTATTGAAACCCAAACGGCTGGGAGGTCGCAAACAACCCGAATTGGGGGACACGTGTCTTATTTTACCCAGCAATGGCTTGTATTTAACCCAGTTTTTTAAGAGTGTAATATTCTACTTTTTACTGCACTGCGTTTCATTATTGTTAAATATATTTATAATACTCAATTTACAGTGTGAGATCTCTTACTATTCTACGTTACTCAAGTTAAAAGCTACATGTGACGCACAGAGATTTAGAGTGAGGAGTACAAGAGAGTGCACCTACATTTTTAATGTTCGTTAAGTAATAAAGTAAAAAACAAACACAACTTTTTATTGAGAGCATGGGTATATCCCGGAGCTGGACTAGATAATAAAGTTTCACATTAAGATTGTGCTGGTATCAGTGGGCCGAGCGTATGATGTGAGTTCGTGCTGGATATGACTACCGTGGAGAGTACAATTAGTTTGTACCAGAAAAAAACAAAACCAACAGCTGATAAACTACAGATACTTTTAAAAATTTCTTGAGTAAAGTAAAAAGTACTCACTACTGTCTGCCTCTGCCTGAATGCTTGTTTGCACTGACTCCCTGGAAACGGATCTTGCGTTACCTGGGCAGGACTCTCTAGGGGTGCTAATGCTATAAATATTTAATTCTGCCAGTGTCTAAGGAATTGGCACCTGTTGCCTACTTGCGATATCTTGTCTCAGTGCCAAGAACAGTCGCATATTGTTTGAATGAATACTTACAGTAAAAGGCCAGCATTAACTGTTCATTTCCATGTTTATTAAGTGCAACAGGCAGGATGGCAAAGCGTGTGGCGGTGATTCTGTCAGGCTGTGGCGTGTATGACGGCACAGAGGTTCACGAGGCGTCGGCTGTGATGGTGCACCTCAGTCGAGCAGGTGCCAAGGTAATGCACATGCATGCACACAAATAAAGCAACACAACACAAAACCTAAAAAGGGGTTGGAAAAAGAACACTCTGGAAGTCTATGGTTTCTTTATTAACGAAATCTGGAAATAAACAGAAAAGTTATAACGTGAGATGAAAATGAATCTCAACTTGGCGTTAATGCAGCTCGCTTCGCTTTGTAGGTTCAGATGTTTGCGCCTGATGTTGAGATGATGCATGTAGTGAACCACTGTGAAGGAAAGCCCGTGACGGACAAGAGGAACGTGCTGCAGGAGAGCGCGCGCATCGCCCGGGGTGACGTCACTGACCTGGCCAAGCTGGATGTCGCTGCCTTTGATGCACTCATCATTCCAGGTGATTTAAGCAGCTGCAGCATCACACTGTAGCACAGATCAGTTACAGTACCCACATAGCACAGGTACGTCTGCAAGAGGTCTGTTAAAGATCTGGAAAGCATCTGCTGTGTACAAACATCTGACGTCTTTAAGATGTCAGGTTTACATGCATTCTAAATCATAAACATCTTAAAGACATCTTCTAAACATCTTAAAGACATCTGATGGGAAACATCCTATAGTTGTATTGCAGATGAGCAAACTCTAAAACATACGTCTTGCAGCTGTTTGAGAGCAGGGCCCTCCCGAGAGCACCGTACATCACCGAGGACGACGTAGGTTGGGTCCGGTTCGCCGCACACGCCCCAGATGAGGACAGTGAGAGATTGGTTAGTCTCAGATGCCAAGACGACCCGAAGGCACACCACACAGACACTCAAACATATCAGCAGATTTGTATGACCATGTGCCCCCACAACTGTGGCTCCACACTCCTTCACGCATACCAAACCCCCCCCCCCCAGACACAATTGAGAAGCACCGCAGCAGACGGTGGTCGATGTTGTGGGCAAGAGCAAGAGGAAGGATGCAGTGCCACGGTAGGAGCAGGAGGTTTGAAGGCAGAACGATGAGAGGGGCGGTCGAACGGCGGAGACTGCTTGCACAAGACAGCAGAAGACCGATAACCACCAAGTAACGAGGAAATTGAGCCAAGCGATAGACGCACAGGCCGTTAACAACAACAGCAATGAGGGAGGCATGATAGATGTTTGTTGTATTATAAGCACACAGTGCTTTAGGGGGGTAAGCGTTCATCAGTGGGGAATGAAAAAACAAATACTTAAAGGGATTCCAACCAAATTTCCGAAACCCAAATGCTGTTATGGTATATAGTTTTGCTGTGGATTCTTCATGTTCTTTGTGAGTAGCCCATAATTTGTACAACTGTCTTTACTCATTATCATTCTAGGTAGAAGGGCACCGATTATCAATGTTTGAATAGTGCTTCATGCAGGCTGCTGTGGAATGCAAACAGATTGCAAAGTTGTGAAGCCGACAGTGCACAATTAATAAAGTTATTGTCTCCCAAAATTAAGAATCGACTCTGAACAGCTGAAACAAGTCGTCAGTGATTCAGTTGGCCGGGAATGAATCACTCGCCCATGCCCTTTTGAACCAGAGGTGTAGTTAGGTTCTGTGGGTTACATCAGCGAGAAAGTGCTGTGTCCTTGAGGGGAAGAATTTGTTTTATTGGCACATTCCGAATGATGAAGCTGAAAGGAATTGCAGTGGTGACATTCATTTTTCAATGATACCACAGCAGGACAATGCCAGTCTTTCTTGAGTTCAAATTATTTCTGACGACTGCTTGGGAGTCGCACTGCGGGGTATTTCACCAACAGCTTACTCTTGAAAGATGGCTCAATCATGCAGCCACTTTATTTAGATCGCGTAGCACAAACACATCCCGCTTGGCCCCCAGTGTCACGACAGACTAGGGAAGGCTCGCGCAATTCGCCCTACATGGATTAACACTATATGCGTTAGGGACTAGCCAACTACCATTGTCTGACATTTTGTGGGGTGTACAGCACAAATTGTTTGCTTCTCTTCGGTTTTCGTATTTGTAGTAAAACCTTGGCTAATTTATGTAAGGGATTTTGCGACATGATTGTCTGACTGTACATAAGTCTGTACTGTACTGATCACAGATTAGGCATTAGAGTTAACACACTTACTTACATGATGCTGCATTAATTTCTGTAAAAGTCTGTTTGCAAAGCTTGTGTCGAATTGCGACTGGTTTACCAGAGAATCAGTAACCAGAAACAAACAGATTTTCTATTGAGACTTTCAAATAGTTGAAAATAAACAGGCACTTTCCTAACATTAGGATCCAAAGGACGGTATGCTATTTTTTAGTTGTCTGGCTTTGTTTTGGGGCACGACGCAAAAAGGCCGAGGATGGAAGTTCTGTTCTGCTGTTCCTGAGTTACGTCAGCTCCTTGGATCTGCACCGTAATAGCATTCTCCGCGAAACTGACTTAAGCAACGAGATCTGACAAACAGAGCGCAGTCGACGCCCCGAAGGTGTTACCGGAGTCACGAATGCTTCTATGTAATCAGATCTAAAAAAAAAAGTTATGACAAGTCTTACAGAGTGAGAACATATAAAAGGTGACTAACTTGGTTACGGGGATAGGCTTCAAGCAACTGGCCGTTAGCAAAGGCTGTGCGTTTGGACTATCACAACCGGAAAGTTTTGAGTCTGCACCGACAGGCGTGTTTATATCACTTGGAATAGAGGTATAGTGACCTCTTATATGTCAAAATATCAATGGAATTTTGGTTTCTCATTTCATGACCCCTTTAATAGTGAATTAACTCTTAATGTGCCCTGCAGGTGGATTTGGAGTGGCTAAAAACCTGAGCGACTGGGCCACCAAAGGCAAGGACTACTCAATCAAACCTGAGGTTGATAAGATCATTAAAGCTTTCCATAAGGCGAAAAAACCCATGGGCATGTGCTGCATCTCTCCTGTGCTGGCAGCCAAAGCTATTCCCGGGTGTGAGCTGACCGTCGGCCACGACTCGGAGTGTGAGAAGTGAGTTTGGGCAGGGTTAGGCACTAGAGTTATTATAACTGGGCTCTGATGAGATCAGTGGTTGAGAGGTGTTTTGGTTCTGAACTCAAGTGTTGTCTTTCTTGTGACCGCAGGTGGCCGTACGCACAAGTGGCTAAAGCCATGGCTGAACTGGGCTGCAAACACTTGAATAAGAATGTGGGCGAGGTGCACGTCGATTCCAAGAACAAACTGGTGACTACGAGTGCGTTCATGTGCAATGCTCCTATCCATGAGATCTTTGATGGTGTGGGTGCCATGGTCAAAGATGTTCTCAAACTAGCCTAACTTTGTCATTTCACTGTCTCAACGTTATTACATCAATACTTATGTGTATTTATTTATAAATGAATAAAGATGTTGTCCACTAACCCCAGAAAAGTTAAATACAGGTCACAAATTGACATATCAGAAACCTGGTGAGACCAGTTCATTTTCCGTAAAACTGGACAGACTTACTGTCAATGCTTGTGTTTTTGTGGTAGCCTATTATCAATAAAACTGAACTGATTTTAAACATTGGCTTGCTCATTGGTTTGTTAATGTGCATTTTTTTATGTCATGATAGACAAGCTCAATAAGTATTGTTTTACAATATGTATTATTTTAAGGTTTATTTGACACTTTTTCTTTCCTTTTTTCCCATTAAGATTGGCACACTCCCCCAAACACTGGCAACACTAAATAGGATTTGAATTGAAAAAACAACAACAAAAACAACACATTTTTATTTATATTATAAAGCATATCAATTTCAAGTAATAATTTGTAACAATAAATAACACCCCCACCCCCAATTACCCTGTAATATTTTTTATACTAAAAAAGTGTAATACACTATTTTGTTATCGCCACACTAAAATGCAACAAGTTATAGTGTCATCATATTTGAGATATAAATTCAATCAAATCAAAGTTGTAGGAGGCTCTAAGCTTATTTAAAGACAATTATGCTGCACCATGTATATAGCTATATATATAAGATATGATATCTATATTATATATATATTAATATATATATTAAACAAGAATATTTTTTGCATAACAATCATTGAGTTGTGGATACAATTATTTGACTTACATGACCTGAAGTAGCTGTTTCAGTTTAATTTGATGCTTTTATGCTAACTTCAAACCCACACGCTAAGACAGTTTGCCATGTTATGGCTGTTTGGGTTGGGGATAGTTGTAACAGTTTATTAAAAATGTTACAACCAACTCCTTATGATTCCAATGAGTCCAGTTATCCAATCACATCCTCTGTTGAGGCAAAGTCACAGTTTTTTGCTGCATATCAAGGTTTATGTGCATGTCTTCCTACCAGATAAAAAATGATCCGTCTCAATTGAACACACAAGTTTTCTGCACACATTATATGAACTTATGCACGCCTATATCTCAAAATAGGTGGGTCGTGGAAACATAGCTAATGACTGAACCCTTATGGGGCAGGAAGACGTACCTTAATGAACACTCACACAAACAGACGACAATGTTTTGCGTCCATTAAGTTCTAAAAAACATACAATATAATGAACCATTTTTTGTTGTTGGTTTAAATGGTTCATGTTGTTCAAAACTGTTTTTCTTTGCGCAAAAATTGGATAGTGTGGATGTTATTTCAGCAAATTACCTCTCATTACATCTACATTTACTACTCACCCCAAGAGAATCCTTTGTATTTGACATGAACTCACATAATCTGTGATCATGCAGGGGGAGACCGGGGGCAGGTGTAACACACTTGATTCCTCCAATCAGAAACAAGCTAGAGTGATGACACTTAATCTGCACATGCTCAATGGGATTCTCTTTCTTCCTGTGGAAAAAGAACATGATCATTTCACCTCAGCAGAAGCTTTCAACAAAATACTGATTTTGAGGTATAAAATACTTTTTGGATGTACAGTATTTTTTCTTCTGCTGTTTAAAGTCTAGATGACTGTGAATTTAAACTTGCATACATTTTATATATAGGTTATTGATAAAAAAATCTATGCTAATATAGGTGTGTCTATACCTAGCATATGAGATTTTATCATAGCTGCAACATCGGGGGCAATTTTAACATTGTGTTGCAATGTTGCAATGCTGAGCCTAGTGTTAGCACCTTGTTTTTCTGTGTTGACATATTTTTCTATGTATCAAAATTTGAGACATCTAGCACAAACAGCCACTGAGTTACTGATGCTTAAACAAAAAGTATTACAGCTATCCCTGGTCTCCCGCTACTTGTAAAGTAGTCAGCAGAATAGTCTGTTGGGAACCATCAAGTCTGAGCAGATATTAAGCAGACAGTCTAAGACTCTAATGAGTAGTGACGCAGGGGTGGATTTAGTGAATTGGGGGCCCTAGGCAAAATATAGGAATGGGGCCCTATACATTTTCACACATTTTCCTAGATCAACCAAATTTTTAAAACTCAACAAAATGGTAAAATACATATATCAAGAGCATGCTCCCAGATGAGAACAAAACAGTGTTGCCGAAAGTTGGCCATAAGCCTGGGGTCTCAAATAGGCCCTAGCCCGTCTTTTTCCCCTTTTCCCAAAAAAAGCTTATACTGCTGTTTAGTATTAAAATAGTTCAGTGTGGTATGTCATGGAAACGGTTATATTTAGTTTAGTTTTTTCTAAAGCAATGTAAAACCTTGTTCGTTAATATGTACGGTTTTTTTTAAGTAACGGCCAGTGGCAGACAGTGAGTTGATCATAGCCTATGTTTGGTCAATTTAGCCTTCTCAAATCATCAGGACTTGCCTAAAATAAAATCTGTATATAAAACTGTTCAAGCATATCACAATGTTAGATTAAATGTTTAACCTAGATAAATGTGCACTATTAGACGCATATCCAATCGTTTGTGCAGAGAATGGAAGCTAAAGCGCGCTGCAGGACATGGAGGCGCCAGCGCCATCACTTGCATTTATTTCTAACAGTGGAAACAACTTAATACGCCGTCATTTTTGCTCATAAAGGTAAGAATAATGCATCATTCCAAACTATAAAGGGGCTAGTTTTATTTGTGTGCACTCACAATATCAGCAAAACATTGTGCTTTTATAAAATAAAGAAAACAAACGCTACCATCTCGGGCTTGAACAGGAGTGCATAACAATGATGAACCTAAACTCCGCGAATTGCCTCACAGACAGATAAAGCTTTAAATTGCTACTTTAAAACGAAATAATTCAAATAAAAAATTAAAAACTCTTTCATTATGTAATCCGTGCATTTCTCTCTATCCAATGAGGAGACGGCGAGTCATTTTTTTCATCGCCATAATTGATGGATATCTAAAATACAAAAGTAAGGAAAATTATAATTTGCGTTTTATATTATAATTATAATTCCGTACAATAAAAAAATAAAACCAATTATAATGGCATATGTGTAAAACTTTGTCCTATAATTGTATAGCTGCTTTTTCAGATTTTTATATTGCTCTGTTCTGAATACCTTAAAATATAAAGCATTCTCTGCAACGCAATTTTGTCTGATATGTCAATTATTTATTAGCCTATTTTTTTACCCATGCAGCAAATGCTTTAAAAACGGCTTTAAAATTACTTTATTGCATTCCAGACGCTTTTATAGTACTTTTCACTATAAATTTTACGGGTAGCTTGAATGTAAACTGTCATTAATTCATTGTATTCCCATTTGTAAAATAGCCAACAAATTAATTGGTGTAGGCTAACCCGATCTCAGGAAAGTGCGTAGTATTGCACGATTTTCTGCTTCTTTGGCATAATATTTCTATGCAGAAATTGACTTTGGCATGCCAAAGACTGATAAATTCCTAATTAATGGCATGGCTGGTTCAGTCGACAGAAATATGGGACACACAGGCCTATAATAACTGTGAAATGTTTGCGGGGCAAATCTGAGGTCAGTCTGAGCGCTCATGGTACTCACAGTGCCGTACACCTGCAGGCACCACAGACTCGGACGGTTGTCGTGGGAATAAACACCGTGAACAGCAACCAAGTGATCGCGGTTCGTGTGTCAGCGCTTAATGCGCATCTCCTATATGAAAAGCATGTTAGGGGGCCCTTGGCTTTTGGGGGCCCAAGGCGGTCGCCTACTTTTGCCTAATGGTTAAGTCCGCCTCTGTTGACATGAAACAGCATGAGTTCAAATGGTGAGGAGATTTCATGGTTATTTAATGATAGGCTCTCTTCTGCTCGCAAGCTGCATTTATTGATCAAAAATACTGAAAAGACTGTCAATATTGTGAAATATTATATACAATTTAAAATACTGCTTTAATTAGATGGGTATGATATACTGTTAACATATAATTATTCCTGTGATGTCGTTATTCCAGTCTTCAGTGTTACATGGTCCTTCAGAAATCATTGGGGAATAGTGCGGATTTTGTATTCAGCAAGTGAAAACAGTTTTGCTGCTTAATATTTTTTGTGGAAACCTTGATACTTTTTTTTCAGTATTCTTTGAAGAATAAAAAGAAAAAAAATAGACTTTTTGAAAAGTATATTTAACAATACTGCTGATAAAGTATTAATTTCTTAACAAAAAAAGGCATGGGGCCCTATACATTTGCAACCTTGAGGTTTCTTTGACAGTTGTGATGCTCGCTGCTGCACGACTGTCAAAGAAAGACTTTCTTGTACATGTTATAAATAATGGATTTCTTTCATTTTGTAGACCCCTTGTTCACATTTAGACAGGTTATAATAGTATTAGAGCTATGCTGGGCACTAGTGGTGCTTTGGGGTAATTTTCTTTAAGCAATTGTCTAAAAAAACGCAAGGCTGTCTAATTCTAAACTTTAAAATATTTGTTTTATTTTATTTTAATTGCAAATTAAACCATTAATTTTACCATAATTAAACCATAAAAATTAAACTGAAGGAAATTATACATTTACACGCTTAAGGATTATTTCAACCAAATGTGAAGTGTGCCTGTGCGGAAAGAGACTGGTCATTCACAGAACCGCGTGACGCGCTATTTTTTTTTGGTTTATATAATACTGATTGTGTTAAAGCAGCTTTACTGTGTAAAACAGGAAAATAGTTTGCCAATGATGCACGAAGACAATAACAAAGAGTCATTTTAAATATATAATACAAACTGTTGCTTAGTATTAAATTATAGCTTCAGATGCATGATATTTTCGTTTGTAGGGCCCTATGAAATCTGTTTTATTTTTCCCAAATTAATTTTTTTCTGTTTAAATTTTACTGGAGTCCGTTTTTTTTCTTTTCTGGATGGTTGTATTCAATTTTAATTTAAAAGCATGTCTACTTAATTGAAATCATTAAACTTGTTTAATTTAACAGCAATTTAAAAAAATTACATTCTTAGGGCCCAAATTCTGCGCTTTCCATTTAAATTGTTCTGTATTCCATTGAAATGATTTAATCAAAAACATATCTAATTAATTGAATTCATAAAAAACAACTTTATTTATTAATTGTATCAATAATAGTGCCCTATGAAAGTTCATTTATTTATTATTATTGTTATTATATTATTATTATTATTATTCTTTTAGAAATTATGTGTTTGTATTTTAGTTTTTCTGGTAATCAAATAAAGGCAAAAACATTACTCTATCTTTTACTCCAATGAAAATGAAACAAACTATTTCATTTTTGTACATTCACAGTGCTACACAACAGAAGTTTAATGTGTAACGAGGAATTCGTCAAATTTTGAATGAATAAATCAAATGCAAGTCAGTACACTTAAATCAAACCGCGATATGGACAGACTACAACCGGTAGGGTTACACGTGCTTCAGTAGCAAATTAAACTACTTAATTCCGTGACATTCCGTGTTACGCAGCAAATTCCATTTTTATGAATGAATTCCGGGATTCTGTCTCTGCACACGCAGACTGTTGTTGTGGTAATGAATACCACACCTGAACCAGCTAATAAAGGTCTTACTAGGTATACTTGAAACGTCCAGGCAGGTGTTTTGGAAGTGGCAAGTTTGCCCCTCCAGGACCGAGTTTGGAGACCCCTGAATAGGAATGCCGCTCCTCCTAATAGGTAGCAACGGTCTTGATGGTGCTGCATAGAGGCTTGTGCGACCTATCTTATGGTGTTGTTGTGACTCTGTCCTTTCTCTATTTGTTGAATCAGTTGCAAATGACTTAAACATCCAGGGGTAATATTGATCAATTTATTGAATATTTCAGATCAGTTACATACTCAGTCAAAGGACACATCAGATCATACAGTTACAAAGCACAAGATTGCCTGAAAGCCTGAAAGATACCTACCAAAATTTTTAAATAAAGATTTAGGCTTAAAATATCACATTTAAAAATATACATTGTTTGTGCAAGAGTAATGGTAACTATTGTTTATAGTAAAAAAATAATATGAAAAATAGATCTATATACTACTGTTGCAGTCTTTGACACACAGACAGTGTAGGGTCTGACGCACCTCATGGCTTAATAACAGGAGGCCAGCATAAAGCCGTTCACAGTTGAGGTTTTGTTGGAGAAATGGTTGTATTTGTCAAAACCGCTGACCAGCACTGTGGCAGGAAAAGTCCTGGGACGCTCAGGGTCCTGTCAAGAAGACACATACACATTTATATGCTTTTTCCAGCTACAAGTCTGCAGATACATAATTCTGTCATGACAACTCTCGCAGGGATTGGCATGGTAATGTACATGACCAGTTAATGTATTGGGTCTTGGCGGGAATAGATCTGTACGCTGCTGCTGCGGCCGAGCCAGTACGAGCTTTGTACTGCCAATACATCACAAAAGCTGCTGTGTCTCTCTGTGAGCATGTAAGAAATACTGCTGGTGCATATATAACATACATGAAATAACCCCCATATAGCGTACATGAATCACCTCGTAGCAGATCTATACAGGTGGAGTGGGAAAGGGGAGGGTTTCTGAAGCAAGCTGCTCTGCTACGGCAAGCACTAGTCATATATTTGAATGTTGAGCAGCGAGCTCATTGGCTACCGATACAGGAGAGGACCAATCAGCTGTGCCATGTGATGATGATGTCATCAGGTCAGATTGAGTTAGACCTATCGGAAGCGCCATCTAGAGTTTCATGCCAGAACGCTGTATATGTTAAATGTCATCATTTTGTAAACTGAGCAAGATATTTACCTGGATTGGATAAGTACATGTAGGGACATATCTGATGACATAGCCACAGCGCCTCCTATTAGATGTGTTGGGATCGCTGGCGTGGACCAGAAGTCCATCATGGATCTGAATAGAATTTAGACAATGAATGCTTGGAAAATGCAAGATTGTTTTGATTCATTCCATGGTTTTCTCAAACATTGCAAAGGAATGTCATGGCAAGTATTTATACTCACAGACATCTGACCAGCTTGAAGAGGGCATAAGATGGCCTTCTCCGTCTCCACCAGCTCCTCTGGGATCTCTTGATTGACACTCAGCATGTTGCCAGATCGTTTTGACTGGTGATGGGGCAGCAGACCAGAGTGGTGACTTCCTGTTGGAAAATTAAATAAGGACAGTTTAGACACCTTACAAACCAGACACAGTCCTTCCTGCAAACAGAGACTGTGTTCATACCTGGAATAACCTGCAGTGCTCCATTGTCCTCACGTGAGTCATCCAGAGCAAGCCAGACAGACAGAACGGGACCGCCATCAAAGCCCCAGTACCTGAAGATCAACATATGATGATTGCAACACTTGAAATGGATACGTGAGTCAACAGAAGCCCAAAATACTTCAGTTGTGCTTACTTCATATCCTGGTGCCAGGCCACAAACGGCATTCCGTCTGTCTTCTCAGTGCCGTCCTTTTCTTTAGAACAGGTATTGTTTGGTTGGATTTCCTGCGTTTCAGCAGGCTTGTTACACACTGGATATTTACAAATGAATCTGGAGTCCAGCAGGATGACGTCAGGCCCCAGAACCGCTGTGACCACTTCCAGAAGCTTAGGGTGCTTGGCGAGGGCCATCACCCAGTCACACTCCATGTGGATATTATGAAGGCTGTAAGCGGTGTAATCTTCACCTGTAAAAGAATAACTGCATTATTTCAGCTCCAAACCTCAATTCAGAGGCTTATATGTAAGTCTGCAGCACCGAAGCTCACCAAGCTTTCTCTCCAGCTCAGCGAAGGCATCCCGGGCCTGCTGCAGTTCTTCTGGACTGAGGATAGGAAGAGCCGACAGGTACCCCTGCTGCTCGTACAGGGCCTGAATCTCTGCCACGTCTTTCTTCATGTCTGAAAACGCAGTGAAACTTCCGCTTGTCTGCTGGAGATGTGCGAAGCTTACTTTGCTTCTCAAGGGCTAAGGCTCAGCTGGGCAAACTCCACAGGGAGCGAGAACCTGTTTTTATAATCCAGAGAGAAAAATGGCAAATAAAACTTGTGTCCAGTTTCAGTCTGACTTAGGCATTTCCCTTTTCGACCTTTGAAAACCTTGTCTTATTCATGGCAAATTTATTCTGGGTTGTTTACGCAGGAACAGAGAGTTCTGTAGAGACTGGAAGCAATGGTCCATGAGCAAATAAATGGGAAGAACATGCTGCTCTTAAGCGCATAAAGGTGGAGGTGAGCCACAGTGAGCAGCTAGATTGCACACTCAGGCATTGGCATCTGTTTAGTAGGCTCATTTTCACTGCTAAAGTTCACTGAGAGTGTGCAGTGCAACCAAGAAAAAACACGCACCTGAGTCAGAAAGATGCTGATTTCTTTGTGCTGAGTCTTGGTCCAAGCTGAAGACAACATTGAAAGATCAATATAAAACAATTATAAATCTAAGGAGGACAGTATGGAAACTGGATCATATTTAAATCAACCGATACCTGCTCTCTGCTCTTCAGGCTGTTTCTTCCTGAGATGTCTTGCTTTTCACTGTCAAACTGTGTGTATATATAATAAGTTAAGGATTTGGCTCCTCCTCCAATGCGACATCACGCTAGCATACTATTTTAGACTCTAGGGAAAAAAAGAAAATATTTTTGACCGCCCTTTCATACATGCTAGACACAGGAATTGTATGGAAAATATGTTCAATATGCTGAGCTTTACAGCTGATGATGTTGAAAATTTCCAAGAAGTCATAAGAGCATTTCCTTTTGTGAGTAAGCTTCTTTGTGTTCATCTGCAACCAGATAATACTTAATCAAAAAATCACACTGCTTTTGTTATCTCTGTCAGCACGTGCTGAACCCTGCACCGTCACTTACTGATGACAGCATTATGGTAAATCATTTATTATAAAGCATAAGTCATTTATTCATACATGAACACTTACCCAACCCATAGCTATTTACTATATATTTTTATTATACAGTATATTATAGTATTTATTTAGCTATTATCTATTTAAATCATTCCTACACCCCTGACCGTGTGAACAAAATAATGACTTCATTATTAAAATGAAATATTAAAAAGTTTCTGTTTCTAAAGATTTCTATTTTTTTTTATATTTCAACTACTCTTCTATTTGTGTTGGCTTTTATAGCATTATTGAATATTTTTCAGATAAAATTATGTGCAATTTTAATCATATTTTCAGTTTATAAAGACATTTTTGTTTAAAGAGAAAAATCAGATTAACCCATCTAGCAATGATGATATGACAATTACTTGCAACAATCATTATCTAGCAACGATATGAACATATGTTATTAACATATGTGACCTGTGCTGGCAAAATGAGTCACAATGAGCACATTTTCAAAAATGAGTTATGTTTATGTTCACATTCTCAATTAAAAGACCTTCAGAATGATGTATGATTTGTTGGAATCGGATGGAAAATGTCTGAGCTACACCTGTTTGAAGTCGATAGAGCCAGCAAAGTCAATTTTACAGTGGCCGAGAAGTGCAAATCAAATCACAATTCTGAAAACAAAATAACAAATTACAAACGCAAATGCAAGTCTAAAAAACAAAATAACAATTTCAGAAAACACAACAACAATTCAGAAAACACAACGACAATTCAGACAAACCAGAAGAGGTAGGTATAGTTTGAGACAGCGCCATTGGTTTGGGATTACTCACCGCTGACTGGACGAGACATCTGTCAATCAACGTATACAGGGAGAACCAGCTGAAGAACAGCAGAGTCGTGGTAGAAAGTTCGGAGATGGTATTAAAGTAGCTTAGTTTGTAATACCTATGTCATACCTTTGTCATTATACAAATGTATGTCCTCATTTGTCACAAAAACGCGCACACACACACACACTTTTTCTCATGAGTAATCAAAGAATTTGGATGGTTAAGGATTTGGGTGACAAACATCTATATTGTTAATGTGTATTTTATTAAAACAATGTAGTTTAACTTTTCTAAGTAATTATAAGGACATTTCTAATGCATTACAATATAAAAAAACAAACAAAAAAAACATACCTGACCTATATAACATGGGCTATGTACAGTGAGAGCACAAGTGCAAAGATGGACATTACTGAATAAGAGACTGCAACTGAGCAAATTTCCTGGAAAAAAAACCAAACAAAAAATAAACACACCAGTTAGTCATTAGGAATGAGCTAAAAATAGGGATTTCCAATGGCTTCCTTGTAGTCAAAGGTGCAGAAACTTCTTAAATCGTTTCCTCGTAGTATTGTTTTTTTTTTGTAATAGGTCAGTTTGACATATTGACAAAGTCAGTTGACATATTAACAAGACCAAATAGATTGGCTTATAAAGATTACAGTATTTACTGTCTGACACGGTTTGTTTGAGTTTTATGTTTCCAGGCAGTGAAGTGGTTCAGATTGATTTATATAGAGACAAAAGTGCACAGTTTCCACATGTTGTACAAACACAATCCTTTCAACAATATGAAAGAATAATACAATAAAAAAAAAGATCCTCATATAAATAAAGCAGTTAAAAAGTAACTATTTTAAGATACAAACTAGCTTGTGTACATTTCTTTTATATGATGAATGAATGTGTTGTCTGTCGGCGTTCAAGGGAACTCCGGCTGGCCGTGACGCTCACAGTGTTTTGGACAAACGTATCCGCCACGCTGCTCTTCCCTGGGCTTTCTCCTGTCTGATCTGGGCCGGTCCTGCTCATTGTTGCAGCGATGAACCAGAACCGGCTCTTTCTCGGCTGGAGATTTTTTCATCAGCAGTCTCTGGAGAATGCGTTTGTCTGAGCGCTCCTTCTGGAAATCATCCTCGTACACCTTCAGCTGAGAAAACAAACAAGACTTTATCATTAAAACCAGTCATAAGGGTCAATTTTTTCAAAATTGAGATGTATACATCATCTGAAAGCTTTCCATTGATGTAGGGTTTGTTAGGATAGGACAATATTTGGACGAGATACAACTATTTGAAAATCTTGAATCTGAGGGTGCAAAAAAAAAATCTAAATATTGAGAAAATCATCTTTAAAGTTGTCGAAATAGTTCTTAGCAATGCATATTACTAATCAAAAATTAAGTTTTGATATATTTACAGTAGGACATTTACAAAATATCTTCATGGAACATGATCTTTACATAATGTCCTAATGATTTTTGGCATAAAAGAAAAATCAATAATTTAGACCCATGCAATGTATTTTTAGCTATTGCTACAAATATACCCCAGCGACTTAAGACTGCTTTTGTGCTCCAGGCTCACATATGAGATATCTGTTTGATAATGCCGTTGATACAATGGAAGTGGGCAGCTGATACCTGTTCTGTTTTTGCATTACAGACTATAATGATACAGAAATGAATTTGCAAATGATGATTAAGATTAATGTGCACATCAGTTTGTCAGTCCATAGAAACAGATTATGTAAGATAAGAGAAGATAATTATCATGATCTGACAGTCTATTTTTAAGTGTGCAAGATGCATCATCATAATCAACGTCACAACACCATATAAGTTTCACTGGAAACCACCAAGCCTCATTTCCTTTCGAATGAATATTCTTTAAAGATAAAACAATGAAAATCTTTGACATGGCAATCTGATGAATGTGACCTGCACTGTGAAATACAGGTGACAACAGATTAATTTCCTCATAGAAACACTCTACCGTAAACGGCTTACATAGCAATTCTTAACTGCATTTTTTTCTCATTGAGTGAACTGCGTGTCTAATATTCTGTGTTCAGTCATCTTTGCATTAGTTCAATGGGACGCTTTTAAAAGCAATGTGTGATACTCAAGCAAGTGAAACAAAGCAAACTGCTGTCTTCCATCGGTCAGTCAAACACTAAATCAGTAGTTTGAATCAATATTTGATGCTAAAACAAACATCTGACAGTGTCACAGTGTTTACCTTTTGTTAACACTTTATTTCAATAGCCATTGTAGACTTTCTATAACTATATGTAACTTTGCAACTACATGTAAACTGACTCTCATTAGAGTAGTCGTAGACTGTTAGGCAGTGTGCGAACTACGGGGGAGCTCGGCTCCCCTTAATAAGACATGGGCTCCCCTGAAAACGTGATTTGTGAAATTTTGGGGGGTGTGGGGTCTCAAAAAATATTGACAATGTGTTATTTTGACGTGCAATTTCATTTTTGTGTAATGTGATCATCGTGGATTATTATGTGTAAAACTGCAAAAATATCATTCATTTGTTCATGCATGACGGCGATTTAAACCTAATTCAGTTCAATAAAGATAACTATACATGCTATTCTTGAATCTTGTCATGAGCATCAAGGTGTGGGGGCGCTGCGGTGCAAATTCCACTCATGTTTAGTACATGTTAACTCAAAGATTCGTAGAAAAAATATAAACGTTGGACTCTGTGGTCGATTCTGTGTTAAGGTAAGGCATGTTATTCGCAATTATGTGTTGTGGCTGGGTTGTTATAGGTCTGCGTGACTCTCGATGTCTTAGGCCTAATTGAACGGAGGAATTATGCTATTCTTCTGTAGCCTGACGACGAGTAACTTTAACCGTTGTTCATGTGAACTCAAAGACAGAAAGCATCAGAAACAAGCATCAAAAACAACAAAGCATCAGCTTTTTTTCTAGACTATTTGTGGGTGGCTGTTTGATGTTTCACCTATCAATTCGTGGCGAATAAAGTATAATAGAGTAAATACTGTATCGTGATTACAGTGTTGGGGTTAATATATTACAAGTAACGCGAGTTAAGTAATCAGATTACTTTTTCAAGTAACAAGTAAAGTAACGCATTACTTTTAAATTAACAAGAAAATATCAGAGTTACTTTTTCAAAAAAGTAACGCAAGATACTTTTTTTTCCAATTTATTGATTGAAAGCTCTCCTGTACCCATGTTGAGAGAAATCAGAAAATGTTACTGCAGTTCTAAAATAAATATGAATATGCATTAATTAATCTCACTCACAAAAAAAAACAGATTCAGTATTCCTCAAAATGAATAAAACAATGCAACTCAGAATATGACGCAAACATGCAATAATTAAATGTTAAACAAACACAAATATCCTTTATGTATTTAATCCCATTCTATTAACCAATGTCTTTGCTTCTGACCTTCGATTATCCAGTTCAACCGTACTAATAAGCACAAATTACTCTAGACAAACATTTGTGTCTTTTTTATTGCTGAAGTGTGTTGAAATTTCTTCTTCTGCATTCTACTGTACGGACGTAAAATTTACTTTCCCTTCAGCCTGAGGCTTATTCATTTCACTTTTGGTGTGAAAAGGCTTTTATATTTGCCAAAAATAGAACTTTTTTATTTTAAAAACAAACAAGCAAGCCCTGTCCAGATTTAAAAAGTAACGCAAAAGTAACGTAGCGCATTACTTTCCATCAAAAGTAACTAAGTAACGTAATTAGTTACTTTTTTATGGCGTAACGCAATATTGTAATGCATTACTTTTAAAAGTAACTTTCCCCAACACTGGTGATTTATCCTATATAGTGCTTGCATAAAGCAAGTAGTGCATACACTTGTAGCTGTTATGTATCTTTGTAAGTCATTCTTTTGAGGCAAATTACTTGCAAAGTTACTTATAGTCAGTTTGTGGAGCATCAAAATAAAGTGTGAGCAGATATTAAGCAGACAGTCTACAAATACTCTAATGACTGCTAGTTTTAGTTAGTTACTTATAGTTAGTAGAATGTCTGAATTGGACTATCCAAATAAAGTGTTAGCACACGTATTGGAGGAATCGACCTCCGAACAGAGGAAGATGTGTTTGACAGGATCCAGTGATGAGCTAGTATCATGGGATCTGGTGTTTGATTGCTCTAGGTGCTCACCTGCTCCTGCAGCAGCGCCATCTGCTGACGCATGTCTGCCTCTCTGCGCCGCAGACGCTTATTCTCCTGCAGCATGCGCTCATGGTCCTTCTGCTCGGTTTTATAGTCAGCCTCGTAGATTTTAGTCTGTGGACGGATGAAGTCAAATCTATTACACCTACAACAGAGATTTTACTATTTTACTGTGCTACTGTGTTAAATGTAAACTGTTGTTGTAAAAAAAAAAAAAAAACATCTATGAAGCCATTTTTTTATATAAAATAGTGAAGAAATGCAACTTATATTACTTACATTAAACTATTACTTATATTAAACTAACATTATACCCCCAAATTAACCTTTGTCCTCATTTGTGAGTTGCTTTGAATAAAAGCATCTGCTAAATGATTAAATGTAAATATTTGTACCTTCTGTTAACCTACTGTACTAATGTTTAATGTTTAACTCTATAAAGCCAACTATGTCATATTTGATATGCATATTTCTAAGAGATCTAAATGATCAACATGACAAAACCTGTTGCACACAGTCCGTTCATACTTTTTATTTGAAGAAAAAAGAAAACAGTAAAAACGTCCACCTTGATCTCATGGCGGCAAGTAAACAGAAGTATAACTTTTATGTTGTTAGTCATATTTCTCAATTCATCTCTCAATCATCATTGGATTGCATCGCATTATATGTTTTGATCATTTAAATATCATCTTACCAAGACATATTATTGGCAGATATAGAGTGATGATTTATAATACATATGTACAAGCTATCAGAATTTCATCTTACTTTTTGGCCATATAAATAT
Source organism: Sinocyclocheilus anophthalmus (assembly GCA_018155175.1). NCBI lineage: Eukaryota > Metazoa > Chordata > Actinopteri > Cypriniformes > Cyprinidae > Sinocyclocheilus > Sinocyclocheilus anophthalmus. The sequence continues at coordinate 66,125 of JADLZN010005697.1, read as the reverse complement.
CAGCAACTGCAGCAAATCGCATACTTTGGCTCTAAATAAGTATGAATATATATGAAGTATGAGCTCCTTATTCTCCTATATTATACTATATGAGCCATAAAGCCTGATCGAATGTCACATTTGCTTTTTTTTTTCTTTACAGAGTTAATGTAGGCATATTTATAACTCTCCTTTCGAAATTACATTGAATATTATGATCACACGTGAACTCACCTGACACTGCAGTGCCACCAGCTGTTCTTTAAGATCCTGAACCTCTCTCATAGGGTTAGACTGCATCTCAAATCCCATACCAGCCAGTCTGAGACTGGACTTTGTGCCCAGTGACGGAGGAAGTGCTGGAGTCGACCGTATAGTGCAGAGCTTAGACGAGCTCTGCATTAGCTGAGAGTCTGAGGAGCCACTGATATCTGGGGTCTTCCAAAGGAAAAAAAAAATTAAACGAAGATGTTAAAGGATAGTCAGATAACATACTGTAACTGGTCTGATTGATTCTGTAAGCTCACCTGAGTTCCTCTAGTCCACTGCTGAAGATCTGTTTGGTGCAGTCGGCTCTCCAGCAGTCTGACATACTCCTGCAGATGCTGGTTTTTCTTCAGTTCCTGCATCAGTGTTTGTTCATAATATTCCCTCTTGTTCTGCACACACAAATACAAACATGCAAAAGTCTGTTTCGTGGATCTGCTTCTGAATCAGAGCGATCCACAGCAAAACATCAGTCACACCACAGAAGAAAAAAAAACACCTATGTGTTATAATTAATATGCTGGGAGATTTGAAAACTGATGCTTTTGTATGTTAGCATCGCACATACAGTATCTATGGGTTCTCATCAATGGCAGGTTCCTTCGGTAGCTCACGGAGTACGGAGACGTACTTGAGAAGTGAGGAGCTCCGATTCGAATCCTGAGTAACTACGGTTCGACAAAACAGTTCTAATCTGCATATACTGTAAGTAAGTTCAAATGACACGGTTGAATCAACAAGTGTATTTTTACATCAGTTTTGCATTTGTTAATACTTTCGGGTAGGTTTAGGGTTGGGTTTGGTGTCGGGCATATTTCCAACACGATAGAGCGTTAACTTTTAGCGACAGTCCCCGGATATTTGAATTGTGAACGGCTGCAATACGTTCTTAAAGCAAAGTTATAAAAACACAGCAATATACCTATATCAACGTGCCAGATTTCACGTATTGAACCCGTGTTTTAGCGCCACTCAGTGGATATTTCTCTCTGAACCTGCGGCGAAACGTTTTACGTAAGGTACGTAAAAACGGTGCTGCAGAAAAGTACCCAGGTACGTATTTTTATGAGACCAGGTTGGCCAAAAATGGTCCTTGATAAGAAGATAATTTTTTTGCTGAACCTGAGGTTCAGAGTACGACCTCTAGCATTAAATTACTTGTAATTGACTAACCGACTTCCCAACTTGGGTTAAAATGACCAACACTTGGCTATCCACCAGTCCAACCAAACAGCCCTGTGCAGATGAGATCTGTCCTCTGGCAGACCACGAGGGCCTCGTTCATAATTCCTCTCTCAAATGTCTTTAGCAGTGTGTTATTGAGGTTTAGAGTCCTGGAGCATGTGAGCTTCATAAGGGATCAGGGTTAGTCTGCAAAACAGCCTCATATTCCTGCCTCTCGACCATGCAGAGCAATCATCTGAACTAATTACTCCAACATCCTCTGGCTTTCTTCAAATATAAAGCCATCCAGATGTAATAAATCAGGTGAGATGTGACTCATAACACATATTGCTTTTCACATCTCTCACAGAACCAGGGATTGTGCACCTTACATCAGGTTATGCTGTTTTAAATGTGGCTCCACATCATTTCTAAACCATAACTCCATAATCGACCAAAACCTTAACCAAAAGTCTGTTTGGCTAATGGGAATGTTGCTGCAGGACCAACAAGGATGCTTATCCAGGATCATGTATAGTTGCATTATGGACTTATATTTGATCCTGTTTAGAAAATGTCACTATTCTATTTATTACTGTAAATGCATTTTATAATTACAGTGTGTTTGAGACAAATGCACAAAATCTGTTAGCAGCATCATTTTAGTTTTTAAAAAACGCACATGAAAGTAAATTGACAACCAGAGGGTGATTCAGCGTTAATTTGCTTAATGTGTGATTTAGTCCCTTACACCTTGGAATCATCATGGTCAATGTTCCAAAAATAATAAAATTAAAATAAAATACAAATAAATAATAAAAAATACAAAATAAATAAATACAAATAAATAAAATAAAACTGTAAAAATTTTTTTAAATTGATATGACTGAATCAATCAGACTACCTCAGATTATTCTAGTGAAGAGACAAAATCATATTACGACTCAGATCAGTAGCATAGCTTCACAAACACCCCCCCCCCACCCCAAAAAAAAACATGTGCAACCAGTGGTGTGGGTCAGATGGGGAATGTTTGACTCAAAAAACGTTGACAGACTGTGTTTCTAGGTAAACTAACAATATGTGCAATTCTGTTTAGTGACAGTAGAGACACTAAAAATACACACTTGGCCTTTAAAGCAGCTGTGCCGTAACAGTTTGAGAGCGTTCTTCTGCCCACATACCTGTTCATGTTCTACTTTGAGCAGCAGTCGGCTGTTGAGCTGTTTGAGAGCCCTGCTCTCCTCCTCGAGGTCCGCCACACGCTGCTGGAGGCCCACACTCGTGCTGTGATAGATGTGATCCCACTCCTCGTTCAGCTTCATCAGCTAACACACACACATACACACACACATGCTGCAGTTTTATATCAGTGTGGGGACTTTCCGCTGACTTTGTTGTTTTCATACTGAGCTAATTGCATTTGCCGTATCCTAACATTACACTTTCCCTAAACTCATACAGAAATATTTCTGCAGTTTTACATTTTCATGACATCATTTTTAAGCCCCTTTAGTCCACATAGGGTCGTTGGCTAACTGTACTTTCACTGTAGGGACATTTGATCCCCACAAACACAGCAAAATCTGACCCACCTACACAAAACACTTGAATAGATTATGTTTGCAAAAACAACACCTTACTTTCTTGACATAAAAAAAAATGAGAACATTTTTTTTTTTCTCCAGAAGGTGTCACACTTATACCACATACTTTTGACTGTCATAGAAATATTATGGTTCATGAATATGGTAATTAATTACTACCACTGTATCTGTCACCTAATTGCCAAATAGATACAATATGTGAGAAACTTAGAACTTATAGTAAAATGGTTTAATAGTTTATAGTAATGCAGTTTTATAGTTTATAGTTTAAGACTATTACAAAAAAAACCTGAAAGCATGTTTGTTTTCCAATTGATCTAAATCTATTTCTTTTCCAACTAATCTTTTTTTCACAGTATTGTGAACTAGATACACTATGTAGCTGATACTGAAAATGGAGTTGTAGGGGTGATGTCACAGCCGGTGGTTTATTCTACCTCTTTGTTGAGTCTCCGAAGTTCAGTGTTTTTGTTGAGGAGCTGTAGCTTCTCCTCATCAGAGGAGGTGATGGTCATGCTCTCTGTGATGAGGGTTAACTGCTCCTCCCCAGAGAGGAGGCACTCCCCCTGCGCCGCCTCCTCCACCGGCCTACAACACACACACACATATACTTTTATTCTCTTATAAAAGGATCTATTATTATTGGCTTCACTGTATTTTGATAGTCCCTTTAACACATTCTGTTGACTATAAGTAACGTTGCACCTATATCTAATAACTCTCATTAGAGTGTTAGTAGAGTATTAGTAGACTGGTAAGGTTAGGGCTAGATTAAGTTGACATGTACTTGCAAAGCTACTTATAGTCAGTAGAATGTCTGTTGGGAGACCATCACAAGAGTTAGCAGATATTAAGCAAACAGTCTACTAATATTATAATGAGAGTTAGTAGACATGTAGGGGCAACATTACTTATTGTCAACAGAATGTTCAAAAAGGACTCAAAATAAAGTGTTACCTTATTATTATTATTATTGTAACCACTTCTCACTCTACCTTTTACAGTCAAATTTTGGCATGTTTACAATATTTCTCCCTATTTTGAACCATGTTTTCTCACAGGATTCCTGTTGTGCAGATTAATTTTACTCTAGACTAACCGTAATCTTCAAATATAGCTTTTGGCATGTTTAAGATTGAAATGAAACATCATCAGGACCCTTTCTGACGTTATCTTCCTCATAGGGACATTTGCACATCGAATGCTTTCTGGATTTTGTCAGGTTTTGTTATTCTTGTGAAGATAACAGAACAGCATAATAAGTGACCTTACATGATACAGGCCAAACCACAGATATTACATGTTAATAAAAAGTAATTACTGCAGTAATTACGATAACAATGTGTGAAGCTGCTCCACAAAACAATTACAAATTAAATACATAATATTCATTATCAGTACTAAACACCTTGGTAATTACACTGTAACATGAGAGTTTGAATGGAAAAATAAGCTAATCCAGATAAACCATTAAAGTTAAAACTTCTTTCATACACTGTAAACAATGACCGTGAATTTAATGGTAAAATTCTGTAAAAATGCTACAGTAAAAACCTGTTAAATGGTTAACGGTAAATTCCCCTACTATATACGGTGAAAACTGTATTTGACATTACATGTATTGGACATAAATTATACGGTAGTATACCATTTTTGGAAGTGAAAAAAAACGTATAATTTACAGTGATTAACCATAAATTGACATTCCCAGAATTCCCTGCGTTACATTTCAAATGTGATGTTTTTTTTGTTGAAATAACTATGTTTCTTCTTAGTTTTTTCTTATCAGTTTTGTATATTAGGGTTGTGTTACACCTAATGTTGTTAAATTAATGTTTATTGCATATTTCAGTTTCATGTTTGTCACCATGATGGTGCTTAGTGTTTGTGTGAATGACACTGTGAACCTTCTATATATGCTATTATTTAAAAGCTACTTGTGATGGGCTTTTGTTCATCATGTTACTTTCTCATCACCACCTGCATTTGGTGGTTTTCAGTGTATTACAAAGTACAAAACAGATTTCAGTACTTCAATAGGTTGGTATATTAACATTATATCAGTTAATGAAATTACGGTATTTAAATGTAAATTTAAGTTAAAACTGTCAAACCTAAAATGTTGTATCGTAAGTGTTACGGTAAAATTCAGGCAACCACAGCTGTCGTTTTTTTACTGTAAATTTTACGGAATTATTTTTACAGTGTACCAGGGAACAACCTGTGATGTCATCTGTGGGAGGCATACAGTAACGGGCGGATGGCGAATCTGAAAGCAGCACAATAAAGTCATAGAGGTTATGCAAAATGTTCCACAATGCATTACAGCATCATGATGCGACTCATGCATAAAGCTGTGACAAGTATGAACTAAAAGTTACACAAAACACATCACCAGGCCCTTAAAAAATAAGAGAAAGTGACTATTAAAATCTCCGGAAAATTGAGTTGGGGTGTTCCTGTTGCATTGTCCTTCTGTGAGACTCGTTTTTTATTTTATATTATTATTATTATTATTTTTGCCCCTAGGACGTCGCACAAATATATCAAATACAGTCACACTTTATTTTAAGGACCAATTCTCACTATAGTTGCTTATTAGTATGCATATTACTAGCAGACTGGCTGTTTATTAGTACTTATAAAGCACATATTAATGTCTTATTCTGCATGACCATATTTTAGATCCCTTAATCTGACCACATACCTAAACTTAACAACTACCTAATACTTACTATTAATAAGTAGCAACTTAGGAGTTTTTTGAGGCAAAAATCTTAGTTAATAGTTAGTTAATACTGAGTATTGGTCCCCAAATTGGTGTGCCCCAAAATACATTATTAAGTTAATGGTTAGTATAATTCTGTATTAACTCATTGGTGAAACTGTCACTAAGACGTCATATATGTGTAATAACAATGTAAAAAAATCATGGTCTCTACTGAGAAAATTAGAAATCACAGGCTGTTATGTATACTAACAAAATAAGTACTTTTGAGTATCATAAATAAATATCATGGTTTGCGAATATGGTATTTATACAGAGCTATTGCATATCTAATTTAAGTGCCAAACTTGTGACTCTTTGGAAAAAGATCACATACTGTACTGCTGTACAAAAAATAACCCATCTTTTTGGCAAATTATTACAAAAAGAGTCACTACTTCCTGTTTACACTTCTTTTATAACAAACCGACTGTACTGTCAGAACCCTGTAAACACACACCTTATAACAATACTAATAGCTGTTGTTGAAGTCCATTTAAACTACAAATGAAAGACGGTAAAATAATACACACTCAGATTGAAGGTCATTCTCCTCCTCAGGTAAAGAGTGCTCTTTGCTTGACAAGTCCTCTTCTGACAGTGACGACGGTGAACTTCCTTCCATCACTCTTTCAAATCTGAATTCAACTGAATAATAGCTGGAGTTTTAATCCTCTTGTAGTCTTTCACTCCTTAATCCAGGCGATGTAATGTGTACAGCAGCGTGGTAATGTGATGTTATTCACTGGAGGGGAAGTTCAGATATAAACCCCTTCACTGACATGCAAGACATCACCGAGTAGGAAGTGATGCTCAGTGTGTCACAATAATAAACATGTCCTAACTGTATTACCTTTACAAACTAATTACAATATAATGGAAATAATGCATTTAGCCAAATATATAGCTCTAGTGTGTGATTTATTATGTATTATTTGAAAGGGTGATTTTATGATGGTAAAGTACGTTGTAAGGATTACTAGATTGAGATACAAAATAAGGAAGTGATTTGATGGTAGGCAGCAGGGAATTTCCGCTTCAGCATCATCTGCTCTCTGTGGGCTTTCTGAAAGACTGCTAAAAGCAGTGCTATTAAAAACCAAACCACAATGTCTCACTGTTAACACATGAGTGAAAGGACACTGGGGGGTTGTGTTTCACTTCCAGAATATCTGTTTACTTGTACTGTTAACTAATGTACCATGGTAACCTTACTTTCCACCAAAATACTTACAGCAGTATCTGTTACTACAGTAGTAATGTTAGAAATTATTATGGGAAGTAATGTTATTTTTGTTTTTTACAACTTAGTACTGGAAAATACCAAGTTCTTTATGAATAGTTCTGTTTTTACACCAAAATGCCTGGATAATACAGTGCTCCCTGTGACAATTTACAGTTTTCATCACACTAACAGGAACTGTAGTACTCATGGTATTTTAGTGGAAACTGTGATTATAAAATTTGTATGCACTAAAGAACACAAAATAACAATACAGCACAAAAATGAAGTGAAATGCATGGACGTCTCCCTACTGCCCCCTGCAGCCAACCGTAGGATCCTTTCTCTGCCCCACATCTTGACCTTTCTCTGAAGCCAGAGCCAGAAGTTCCCTTGCTCTGCCTCCTCTGTCAGATCTTTAATTGCCTTTGACAACTTGGAGCCTCTTGACACAGAGAAACTTCAAAGCCGTTGAGTGAAGGCTCCAGTGAAGCCTCGACAGTCAACTTCCACTGGATAAGTGAAAGCAGTCCACCCTGCCTCCAGAGAAGTATTTTGTTGCAAATTACAAATACTTGCTCATCAAATGTATTTAATTTAAAATACAAAATACTGGTGTGAGAAATATATTTAATTAAAATACAAACAATATTTACAAGCAATCATTTGAAGTGCAATAGACAGTGCCATTACATTTAGCAATATTGGAGTTAGATAACAGAAAGAGAAGTGTTTTCCCCTCCTTGAACAACTTATAAACAACATATTCTTTAATACTAACACTAGACAATATATCACCCAAACTAAATATTCCCTCACAGTTTAGTAGTGCATGTAGAATCTACAGCGTATAATACTTCAGCTTCTTTCATCGTACCAAAAGATAAACTGCAGTGCTTTACAACTATAGGACAGAAAGAGCTAAATATACTTATTTCTGCATCTAAACCAACAACATGTTTACAAGATCCTGTACCCACTAAATTACTGAAAGAGTTGTTACCTGTAGCAGAAGAACCGCTTCTCAATATTATTAACTCATCGTTATCTCTAGGTCACATCCCAAAACCATTCAAGCTGGCAGTTATTAAGCCTCTTATTAAGAAACCACAACTAGATCCTAGTGAAATGGCAAATTACAGACCCAACTCAAATCTTCCTTTTATGTCTAAAAATTTAGAAAAAGTTGTGTCTGCTCAATTGTGCCCCTTCCAGCAAAAAAATGATACCTATGAATAATTTCAGTCAGGTTTCAGGCCCCATCATAGCACATCAACTTCACTTGTTAAAATTGTACACAATCATTTGCTCTGTCCTTGCGTCAGAAACAAGGATGCATCTCATTGCTAGTTTTACTTGATCTTAGTGCTGCGTTCGACACTATGATCAGGGTTCCTCAAATCTTACCCTGGAGGTCCAACGCGCTGCAGAGTTTAGCTCCAACCCTAATCAAAAACAGTACCTGTGATGTTCTAGTGTTTTTTTTGTAATACTGAAGACATTGATTAGCATGCTAAGGTGTGTTTGATTAGGGTTAGAGCTAAAACTCTGCAGGAAAGTGGATCTCCTGGGCCAGATTTGAGGATCCCTGCTCATAAGATCATGACATAACCAACTCTTAGATCGATTACAAAACTACAAGGTATTCAAGGGCATTTCGAGTTCCTGGTAAGACTTGGTTGGATCCTATCTGTTCGACTGTTATCACTTTGTTATTTCAAATGCTGAGAATCACTTAAATTAACGGCAGTAAAGTAGGGAGTGCGCCGCTAAGGATCTGTGTCTAGGCCCATCTTGCTATTTTCAATATATTATGTTGCCCTTTGTATATTACCTTACATGTGTCTGTAGCAGACAATTTTATGCAAAAGCGAGTATAATATATAATAAATAAAAAGGAAAACATTTTTGTTTGATGGCCACGTGGCCACAAGTACATGTCACGCACTTTTTGGTTGTGTTAATGGTATAATACATAAAAAGAAAAACAAAAGATAGAATACAAATCAAGATAGGAGAGAAAAACAAGCAGTTAGTAAATGAACAGAGTTCAAGTCTAAAAGTGCGGCAACAAGTTTTAAAAAAAGAAGTAGAATTGAGTAGAGAGTGCTGGAGTTAGCAGGGTCAATAAGATGGAAAGATGTGTTTTTAGGCCGTGTTTTAGAAGATGGACTGAGTTAATTTAAAGTCTTTGGAACAGTTAAACATTTAAAAGTCTTTGGAAATGATTTTGGACATCTGTTGAAAGGGCACAATATAAGTGACGTTCACTTGCAGGCCATAAGTATGTTGTGATATGCCTTAGGTAACGGGGTGCAGAGCCAGTGGTGGTTTTTGGCAAACATTAATGCCTTGAATTTTGTGTGAGCAGCTATTGGTAGCCAGAGTACATTGATGAACGTGGTGTGACGTGCATTCGTTTCGGCTCATTAAAAATTAATCTTGCTGCCGCGTTCTGGTATTTAGAAAAATACGGGGGCATTCGGTTCCATTGGTATGCCGGTTACTTAACTATATATTTCAACCGAAATACCAGATGAAACTTCTAATTTTATTAAAAGATTGGAGATACGACTACATATTATTTGTGTTTGTTTTGCTTATTTAAGACTTTGTGGATTTACGACAGGTAGATATTACTTATTTTGTGTGAAGCACAAAAAAATCAGAACACTAAGAACTCTACTATAGGATTACAATTTGGTATCGGTAAACACTTTTAGCATAGGGGGACAACTTCCATCACTATAGAACTTACGACATTTCCCTCAATATTCCTAATTGCTGACTTAGATAGTTAGTACGGTAGAATTAAGTTAAGGTATTGGGCTAGAATTAGGGAATGTAGAATAAGGCCATGTAGAAACGGCACTTAAATATTGTGCCTAATTTAGTACTAATTAAACTGGCTAATATTCTACCGTAAATAGGCATGCTTATAAGCAAACTAGTAAGAGAACCTAAAAATAAAGTGTTCACCCCAATTTTTTCTACGTCAAAAATGGGGGATGTTATTAGACAGCAACTTGTCTTTGAAAATCATATTTCCCATGTTACAAAAAAACTGCATTCTTCCATCTTAGAAACATTGCAAAATTACGGAACATGCTACCTGTTTCTGACGCAGAAAAGCTAGTTCATGCATCCATGACCTCTAGACTGGACTACTGTAATTCACTGCTAGCTGGTTGTCATGCGTCTTCAATAAACAAGCTACAGGCAGTCCAAAATGCAGCAGCTAGAGTCCTTACCAGGTCAAGAAAATATGATCATATTGCCCCAATTTTACAGTCGCTGCACTGGCTACCTATTAAGTTCGTATCAGTTACAAAATATTACTACTAATAAAGGCCCTAAATGGTTTGCTCCTGCATTCATAACCAGCTTTCTACAACGTCTACCAATCCATAACGCTCATAGGTTGCCAAAACTCGGGACATATTTTCTCGGTAGTACCTTAAGGATATGCTCAAATTCCACTAAAGGGTTAGAGCATTTACACATTTGGCTCCTTAACTCTGGAATAGCCTTCTGATCGAGATGGGGTAAAGTATTTGAGTAAATGTCAATTAATTACTGATACTTGAGTAACTGTGTGGATCTTATTCTTTAGTCTGTAATGGTATAAAGATATCCTAGCAACTTTACTCATACTTCAAACATTTTTGAAAAGAGGTGTAAGGCTGTTACTACACTACATTTGTAAGGATGTTGCAGATTACATTACATTTTGCATTGCCACTATAGTTTTGTCTGGTGACAGCAGTTTATTTCAGTCAAAAGAAGGATATCGCCAACTTACAGGGAACTGACATGTACTATATTCATGTGTCTGCCCGAACTCACCAAAACCTTACGTTCTAACCAATAAGACTACGTTACCGGGAAGTGAGTTCCTTTGCAAGTATGGAAATATCAGGTGGTTCTTATTTGAGATGAGGACATGACTGCAGCCGGAAATGAGGCTGAAACCAGCACATCTAGTGTAAGAAGGCTTTGACTTTTTAATATATCTTTGACTAGTGCATATCTGAGCCTATATTCAGTATAAGTAAAAGTACTGTTAAAATCAGATACTCTAAGACTTTGACTCAAGTTGTTTTGGAATTGGGGTTGACTTTGAAACTTGTAATGGAATATAATTTCACTTAAAAGGATCATTACAATTTAATCAAGTATAATTTTAGAGGTACTCTTTACCATCTATTCAAATGATAATGTTTGGGGTTCACGACACACTCTAATGGATTTAAACCCTCATAGATGAATGAGACATCTCTTTAGCCAACGCCAATTTCAATAATGTTGCTCATAACCTTGTACTTCACGTTATATCTGATACAATATGCCACTTATAGTCTTGGCTTGGTTTGAACACAGACTACGCGCTAATTTTCTATATTCTGCTTCTCTGTTCCCGCTGCCACGGGCTGGGCAGCCCGACCCCTGGTAAAATAGGAATTAAACAAGCTCTAGTCGGGAAAGCCACCCTTACAAAGAACTCTGTGAGATGAACCACCGGAGAAGAGATGAATGCAACCCCATCAGTAGAGGACCTCTGCCAAACAAGTGAGGACAAAAACCAGCTGAACCAACACACCAAAACTACCGAACTTTTGTGAACTTTATAGTTCACGTACATTTTTATGTATTTTACGTTCAGATACTGTTGAATATTTGATAGGATTAAAACAAATTGCAAATTATATTTGAATGGATTGTTACTGCTGCTTTCATAGACATCAGTGTGTATTTTACAAACAATATATGTATTGTTTTTCTAGTAGTTATGTCTATTTAATGTCTGAAACTTAAAATAGTATATTATTAACCGTGGTTTGAAAGACACTGCAAGTTGTGATATATATGTCACAGCACTGTAGCACATCCGTCTCTTGCCAGCACCCAGGCACCACAAGCACTGATGGGACTTTCTGGCAGTATGTAATGTCCGCTGGAAAATCCCCACCGAAAAATGGGGGACAACGACTGCCTCAAAATGGCACTACGATTAGTATCATCAAAAGCGAGCAAGTATAACTAAAGACTAATGCAGTGAATTGAATTCCTAAATTTGTTTGTTCACCATTAAGACAGGAAACCCCGACTCGTGTTACGAAATACAAGTCAAGCATGGAACAGTGCCAACGCTTAAGTATTTTCATGATTTCTGTTTATCAGCTCCTCGCTTATCGTTTCTTTTAGACAAACTGTTTTTTAAGTCAAAAATTACGAAACACAATAAAAAATAGAGAGAGTTGATGAATGCTTTGTAAATTGTATTAAAGTAAAACACAGTTCAAACATTTCCTATTGCATTTTTGTGCTAGGTAACCATGGAAATAGGTACAGTAGATATTTTAGTTAATCGATAAGTCTGTAAAGGAAGCACGAAGAGTCGATGCGTACTTCACTACTCGGCACACAGAACAAATTATAAATAAAAACTAACACTTTAGTGTAAAAACTATTTAATACACAAAGGATAGTTCACCCTGCAGTTGCGGTCCACGGCGACCACAGATTGAATCAGTGTTTTTCCAACCCTCCATACTAGGAAGTCAAGGGGGCCGCACCAGATGCACAACGGTGAATATCCCCCTCCCGTACAACCTCCCCCACTAGTGCTTATTAGCATTTATATTACCTAGCGGACTGTGCTAGTTACTTAGTACTTAAAAGCACTTGAAATGCTAAGTATCATATTGTAAATCCCCTTCTAATCGGGAAAACAAATAATAAAGCAGTATATACTACAACAAACTACTTAACTTACTATTAATAAGCACGGCACTAAATTAGGAAGTTATTATGGAGGGAAGGAAACTCTTAATAGGAATGTGTTTTTCGTAATCATCGAAATGCTGATACCATAGTATCTTGCAAGTAGGGTGTCAGGACTGATTTAGTTAGCTGGCCTTTTCACTCTGTTCTATTTGTTTTTGTTTTTTGATTCCTATGGGTGGCACCGGCAACAATTGATGCCTCGGGACATAAGCACAGTCACGCATTGGCTTACACTTGTTCTCCTTTTTCTATTATTAGTAGCTTTATATCTAGGATCGCTCTGCACCGCTCAGTGCAGGGTGTTTTGCGTAATGTTCACACTGCTCTCTGTCTCACAGATTTGTTAAAAGCACGTGTGTGGTAACTTACCGGTCCATGCTAGCTCATGCCATCTAGGGGACCCAGTTTGCTGAATCAGGACTCTTGAAATCCAACAAAGTTTGCACTCGGATTATGGGTCTTGGTTGATAGGGACCGGTAGAGGAACGCATGGTCAACAAGACCGAGCTGGTAGCGAATGATCTGGTCTTGCACTGAAATGGCTCTAGAACGCACCCATATTCCTCGTTCCCAGGTGCTATCCCTGTACCGCCGCCTTTATTCCTGTGTGCCTTCTCTACACTAGTGTTGACAGTACTGAATTGTCATTCACGCCACATAAGTCACCTAAATTTGTGTCTTTGTCACTTTTCATCGGCCTCAGCTCAGTCACCAGTAGATCCCTCACCTGCTCTATGAAGCAGTTTTTGCTCCTCTCCAATTTTCTGTGTTTGTACGCTCTCACTGTTCTCCCCCTCCTGGCCCTGCATAAATTGTATTGCCGCCCACCGCTCTCTCCTTTATTACAACTTACCTCTTGTTTCGCATCTCTTCCATCGGACGTCCGGCACAACTAATTTTATTATATACTTGCTTGGAGCTAGTGACTTTCCTGCCCACCCCCTCTCCCCACTATTTTGTTTCCTGCTCGATTCCTCTTTGATTTCGTCTTCCCAGCCTCTGGCTCTTAGGACAGCGGGCCCTCCAGGGACAACTGAATTCGACAGAACTGCTTATAAGTGTACACCTCTTCACACACTCTTAAAAATCGAATTCACATTGGGACCTATTCTTTTTGGTGGACTGCTTCCTCAAGGTAGATTACTTCATTCTCCTTCCCAAACTCCCATTTGCTAAAAACACTATTGTTTCATATATCACCTCCGTCTTCCTAATAGCGCAGCCCAATTTCTCTCCTCCTCCTCCTCTCCTCTCTCTCCTCTTGGCTCCCCTGCTTCTTTTGCTCCTCATCCTCCGTCTTCTCCTTGGCTCAATATCCAGACCAGCTTATCCACTCGCCTTGCAAATGATTGCCACGATGTGTACATAATTTACATTTACATGAGTTATCGCCCAGAGACAGCCGATATCCTTTCTACCTCGCCCTGCCCCGTCTTCCTACAAGGATTGCGTGCAGCCCTCATTAGTAAAGGCGAGCAATAAATTATGGTTTAATTTATAATCTTCTATTTAATATAAAGGTACTAATTTTAAGTAGATTAAAAAAAAATATATACAAACAACGTAAAAAAAAAAAAAAAACCATATATTATTTAATACATATATAATGATATTATTAAAGTGGATGGACAAAAAAGTATTTAGTCAGCACCAATATGGTGCAAGTTATCACACTTAAAAAGATGAGAGAGGCCTGTTATTTTCATCATAGGTATACCTCAACTGTGAGAGACAAAATGAGGAAAAAAAATCCAGAAAATCTTACAATGTGATTTTCTGGATTTTTTTAAGAATTTATTTGCAAATTATGTTGGAAAATAAGTATTTGGTCAATAACAGAATTTCATCTCAATACTTTATATACCTTTTGTTGGCAATGACAGCGGTCAAACGTTTTCTGTAAGTCTTCACAAGGTTTTCACAAATTGTTGCTGGTATTTTGGCCCATTCCTCCATGCAGATATCCTCTAGAGCAGTAATGTTTTGGGGCTGTCGCTGGGCAACACGGATTTCAACTCCCTCCAAAGATTTTCTACGGGGTTGAGATCTGGAGACTGGCTAGACCACTCCAGGACCTTGAAATGCTTCTAACGAAGCCACTCCTTCTTTGCCCGGGCAGTGTGTTTGGGATCATTGTCATGCTGAAAGACCCAGACACGTTTCATCTTCAATGCCCTTGCTCATGGAAGGAGGTTTTCACTCAAAATCTCTCGATACATGGCCCCATTCATTCTTTCGTTACACGGATCAGTCGTCCTGGTCCCTTTGCAGAAAACAGCCCCAAAGCATGATGTTTCAACCCCCATGCTTCACAGTAGGTATGGTGTTCTCTGGATGCAACTCAGCATTCTTTCTCCTGCAAAAACGACAAGTTGAGTTTTTACCAAAAAGTTCTATTTTGAAGTTCTATTTTGATATTATCATCCAAATGCTCTCTAGCAAACTTCAGACGGGGCTGGACATGTACTGGCTTAAGCAGGGGGACAAGTCTGGCACTGCAGGATTTGAGTCCCTGGCGGCGCAGTGTTTTACTGATGGTAGCCTTTGTTACTTTGGTACCAGCTCTCTGCAGGTCATTCACTAGATCCCCCCATGTGGTTCTGGGATTTTTACTCACAGTTCTTGTGATAATTTTGACCCCACAGGGTGAGATCTTGCGTGGAGACCCAGATCGAGGGAGATTATCAGTGGACTTGTATGTCTTCCATTTTTTAATAATTGTCCACAGTTGATTTCTCACACCAAGCTGCTTACCTATATGCAGATTCAGTCTCCCAGCCATGTGCAGGTCTACAATTTTGAATGTAGGAAGTATAGGCCGGAGATTTCTCTGCGATCTCAGTACTTGGCACTCTTTGGTCTTGGCAATGCGTGGCATGTTTGGAGTGTGACTGTTTGAGGGTTGTGGACAGTGTCTGTTTATACTGAGAACGAGTTCAAACCAGCTGCATAATAAATACAGGTACCACGGTGCGAGGGCCCAGAGGAGCCTCTAAGAAGAAGTTCCAGGTTGTGAGAGCCAGAAAATCTGGCTTGTTTGTAGGTGACCAAATACTTATTTTACACCATAATTTGCAAATACATTCTTTAAAAATCCTACAATGTGATTTTTTGGAATTTTTTTTCTCATTTTGTCTCTAATATTTGAGGTATACCTATGATGAAAATTAAAGGCCCTCTCATCGTTTTAAGTGGGAGAACTTACACAATTGGTGGCTGACTAAATACTTTTTTGCCCCATGTATATATAATATACTTTAACCAATATGTTTTGGGTATTTCTTTCAAATGTATCTTTTTTTTTTTTAAGAATTTAAAAATATATTTTGCCCTCCATATATTTAAGTCCAAGAGAATGCATTCACATGTCACATTTAAAGAAAAACTTTATTTATTGTCTATAACGTGTGAATATATAACACCTTTGAATAAAAAGAAATACTACATTAATCCTAAATATAGGCTACTCTAAGATTGGAATTGTATGTTCTTGCCCCTGAAATACATTTTTATATATGAAAGTTAAAACTAAATATTTTCAATTTCAAAAATACATTTAATATATATTTAGGATTTCTATTTTCATATTTCCCTTTATACCCCAAAACACCATTGAAATGATAATTTTAATGCAAAGACATTCTTCTCACATGGATGACTAGGTTCTGCTATCCATTTTGAATTGTTCTGTGTTTTTGTTGCATTTATCATGATTTTTGACGCTGATGAAGCACAAGTTCATAGATAACAAGCAAACCTAACATGACATTAAGTTATCATCCTTGTCTTTCAGGTATGTTCTGTTTCAGAGCGAAGGGAGGACATTCCATTTCAGAGCACATTTTGTCATTGGTCCTGATAGCTCATTGAATCAATAAATCCATTGCTAAAGCACTCCCTTCAGCATTAGCTGACTAGAGCTAATGCTCTAACTAATGCTAGAAATCAAGCAAAAGGCTGACACTGGCCAATGTGTTAATCCATTTCCCGTATCACACTAGCATACTTCTCCGATACGCTGCACAATGTGCCCTCATGTAATGGGTAAACATGGATACAGGGTGATACATCTGAGAGCGATCTCGAAGCCCTCCCGTACACATTTTACAACATACTAAATAAAAAAAATTGCTACATTGTCACATGATCTTATTATCTCTATGTTTATTCAGCAATGGTGTCCAGTTATTATATCAGAAATTTAATAAAAAAGGTTATGCTATATTTTCAAATTGTATTACTCATTTCAGAAACACTTTAGTTTAGGGACCAATTCTCAATATGAACTAGTTTCTTATTAGCATGCATATTACTAGAATATTGGCTGTTTATTAGTACTTATAAAGCACATATTCATGCCTTATTCTGCATTACCATATTTTATATCCCTTAATCCACCCCATACCTGAACTTAACAACTACCTTACTAACTAATAATAAACAGCAAATTAAGAGTTTATTGAGGCAAAAGTCAGAATGAATAGTTATTTAATATAATTATAACCATAAACTGTGACCATAATAATAATACCCTAAAATTGAACTGTAGTACAGTCTTACTTTGTTCAAACCTACACTTGACCTTTTCTGAATCACATGAGCCACATGCCCACACAAGTATTTCAGTTTTCGGTGTGTAAGAATCTTGGAATTTTGGGTGATCCTACACAACACTCATCACTTGACCAAGCACTTACCAATGCTAAGCCCTCTCAGATGGATATCATCAGCTTAACACAGTGGTTCCCAACCACGTTCCTGGAGCTCTCCCCCAACACTGCACATTTTGCATCTCTCCTTTGTCTGACACACCCATTTCAGGTCTTGGAGTCTCTACTAATGATAATACACAACATAATGACTCAAATTAAAGAAACACACACACACACACACACACACACACACACTAACTCTGATACTGTAGGTTTATTCACTGACAGACAGAAGCTATGCAGATGAACATAATGAATAATACATGCTATATACTGAATAAAAGAAAAATGCACTGACCTTATTCTGCACATCACAGTCTGAATGGAACTTTATCACCATTATCAGAATATTTATCAAAAATAGCATGCGGTTATCATCTGATTCCATCACAGCACCATTATACCTCCATGGTACTTTATCTTGACCATTATCTAAATTAAGGAATAATACAACATTTTACAAGCTGTATTTCAAGATGTTGACACATGTTGTATGTAGATTTTTTGTACATTAAACAGTAGCTAGTACAGTAGAGTAACAGATCTCTGCATTTTATCAGCAAGAGCAGAAATGCAATGACGCACAGATGAAGTCACATTCAGTATCATTTCAGCTGAACGCAGAGCAGTCATCTTGTCTTGTCTCGTCTCTGCTCTTTGAGGTTCATTTATCTCAATAGCTCAGTGTGGCTCAGGCCTAATGCTCCTCTGTTAGGAGGAGTCTAATGGGGTCAGCCTAGTTTTAATGTGACAGTGCCTTTATTAATTCTTGGAGTTAATCACAAAGTACTTGCAGTTCCCCATTAATTGGGCTTTTTAATGCTTCTATGAATAATTAATATGACTGTGTGTTATTGTTCAAAATGAAACGATTCTTTACAAGAAATGCGATTTTTGCAAACATCCTGTAATGACATAGAAACCCAAATGGAAAATACCTTACACTTTCTAAAGAAAATGTGAGCGGTTCTTGGCCATACAAGAGTCACATCCACAAAGCTCAGCAGTGAACTGTGACTCTTGAACATAGGCCATCTCTCCTACCCTCATTGAGGGAAAAACAAACTACCAGCCTAGCTTACGGTGTCTTCTTCTAAAAGTAATATTTGACACCTTTGAAACAAGAGGTTAATCCAGCCTTAATCCGGTCACACACACCAGACGAGAAGCACAGCGCTGCGCCACACCACATTTAAAAAACTCGAACACATTGTTTTCTATGAGTGTACGCACACCAGCGACTGAGTGTGTACTGTGCATTTTTCAGCAAAACATTTGTATTTTTGTGGCTCTAATGAAGTCTGTGCTTCATAGAGACGGCAAGAGATCACACTTTCTCCTTCCGTTTGCTCTGTTTTTTCAATCACCGAACTTCAAACTCATTGACACCACTTGCTCATTCTTGAAGTGAACTTTAAGTGACTGTTGGGAGAACAGATTCAAGGTTTTGGACTGCCATCTTGAACTGAACACTATGCATCCAGTGTGCCATACGTGAGTTGCCCTAGAAGTGGCACGGCGCTGCGCTTCTCGTCCAGTGTGCGACCGCCTTTCAGAAATGCAACAAGAAAACAGCACAACAAGAGTGACTGATATCACCAAAATAAAACATAGCTAAATTTAAGTCAAATGAATATCCTCATTACAAATGTATCATCACTCAATCGGTCTGTGCACAAAACCATCAAATATAATGTAAAATGTGTTTAATGTAAGCTAACACATGACAGTGCTCACAGCAAAACAAATTGGCGACAGACACTTCATGACAAACAAGCAGTTCTTATAATAAATCATATTATTATTGCACAGCGGCCTAGTAAATGTCCTCACTTACATTATTTGCTGCTTCCATCGTGACATTTTAATAGCTAGTTAGTTTATCAGTCTGTATCCCCAAAGATCCCACCACGTGGGCGGGAATTGTCATAGAGTTAGAGTATAACAGGACCCGCACATTTAGAGGAAAGGAATGACCTATGGATTGGTAAATTTTTATGTAATTAATATGACAACTCCCATGGATCTTACTATCTGCTGGCCCTCGGTAATTTCACAGCAGGACCACCAGGCACAAACACTAGGCGGAAACATTCTAATATGTCATGGACCTCAATGGGAGGACAGTTAACCAGTCTAACACATTCGCAGACTGAAAAAACAGGAAGGATTTGAAGAGTGTATTCCACATCGAAATTGTTATTTACTTTTATTGACGATGGCTGCCTTCCTACCCACCCCCTGTCAATTCTTGAATGTTGCTAAAATGAGAACATTATTGATTTGTCATTAAAAAACAAATATTTTAAAATTTGTATTTAAGAATAATAAAAAAAACAACAACTCGCGATAAAGACAATAAATAATGCTCCACTTCTATAATCATTGGAGTTGTCAAGCATTTCAGTTCCCCCCCCCAGCTCGCTCGGGTTCTGCTATTCTAGCCAAAAAAATCCTGTTGAAATATCGTTAATGAATCTCGCTCCTCCTCTGAATAATGAATGCTGCACTTTGTTGGTAATACTGATAAGCATTCTTAGGAGAGTATGAAAATGAATAAAACTATCCTCATTACATACAGCGTTCAACAATGGCCCTACATGCTCCGTGCAACAAAAAATAAATCTTTGATGGAGTAGCTGATACTGTAACCCTAACACTGAACATGCACAATGTGACATGATCTGTTTCAGCAGTAACACTTACGCAGAGCCGTGACCTCAAATCTGTCTCGCGAGATCACCTTTCTGCAGGTTCCAGTTTCTAGATCGACCCTAATCAAACACACCTGAGTGTGCTAAGCCCCCAGGTCTCAGGATATTAGAAATATCAGGTTACGATTTGTCTTGATCTCATAGTGGACTTGGAGCTAACCTCTGCAGGAAAGTGGATCTCGCGAGACAGATTTGAGGATCACTGACTAACTGCATCTGTGTACAAGCAATAACCCGAAGACCATTTTTTGGTCTGATAAAGAATCACTTACTGAACGCTCTCTGTGCAAGCCAGCAGTAGACCTCTCACGCACACCTGCACCGTCTTTCTTAACGGGCCAAACAGAACATAACAGTCATATACAAAAACGTTACCCAATCATTGCGTCTTGAAGGCGCCCCGCTACTCCACTTTAAATGAAGTGTTTTTAAAGCAGCTCAAGGCAGTCCCTGTTGGTACCCAAATGCGTACACAGGGTGGTATAGAAACTGGCCCATATGTTCGCCCAGATTCGGAACACTATATAATTCGTACTAAATGTCAGTTTATGACCATATTGAAAAAGAAGATGAGGAAGAGCACATCCTCCATGTTTTACTGGGAGCAAGCGTCACAAGCAAGACTTATTCCCAGGACCAGGGGAAGAAACATAGAGAAGGCTATATCCTAAAAATGAAAGCCATGAGCTTAAAATCAATTTTTTTTAATGAAAAATTTAGCATATGAAGCTTAATGAAACATTTAGTGTGGCGATATGGGGCATATAAATGGGATTTCAGTGACAATTGTTTCACCTGCCCACGGGCTACCTCTTAGTCTCTTTATTTAATATATTCATAAACATTGTTATATGTGACAGAAGAAGAGGACACAGTTGGCGAGGTTTGATTTCAGACTTGCAGAGCGGCTGCTGGACCGCAGTGAGTCACGGCATCTGCCCCCGGCTACAGACAGCTCTCATAGATCAAGCCTTTCAGATGAGCGCTGCCGCAGATTTCATTCATGGCCTTTAATTGGAAAAGTGGTTCTCAGCTCCCTCTTTTCCAAAGGAGTGGTTTTCCTCCGAGGGCTTGTAATAAGAGTGCACTGCTTTTGCAAAAAAGTTTAAATTGCTTTATTCCCTTGCTCTTGATTAGTAAGCAAATGGCTTTGAAAGCATGCAGTGCATCAGGTAAAAGGCCAGCTGTCGGAAATTAGGTTTGCAGAGGTATTTCCACATGGCCAGACTCGCATAGCCTGATTTTTGACTAACCAGCCTATGTTGGTTGGCTGGTTTCTCATCCTGACCTCTTAAGACCAGTCTGACTATCAAAAAAAGCAGCTATGTAATCAGACTTTAATTGTCCCCTTTTCACTTACTGACAAAAACAGGAAGCTTTTAAGAATGCTATGGTCAGTAACATTGAGTAGAACACAGAAAATACCAGACAGGGAATGTGCAAACAGGACTCTGGTTTCTAGTTGGCCTAATAAGAACCTGGGCATCCTGACTCTTCAGGACACTCTCACTTCAAACTTTTGGATGCTTGGTTAGGACCACTTGGAATTACTTTTAATGCACTGTGTGCTTTTGACCCTTCCTGGGTACCCCTTTAGCGTCATTGTTCTATGTACAACGTACTTTATTACTTTCAATTGTTTGCCTTATGCGTCAGATCCAAACACATTTAATTTTTTGCATGCATTTGTGTAATGTGAGAAACAAGGAATGTAGGAGAAGGTAGGCTTAAGTGCAGGAAAGCCCAGGATGTTTATTGAAAGTCCAAATTACCCAACGAGGAACACGGAGAACAGGAAAGCAAGCGAAACTAACAGCAAGCATTAGCTATGTTTCCATCCAAAGATGCAAATTTAACTTATGTGAAAAACTGGAATATCACATAAAACATTTGCGAATAAAGCACCGTTTCCATCCAACTAGTCAACGAGAACAAAATCGGTTCATTCATGAACAACTGTGACAACTAAAATATAGCTAAGGAAAACTAGGAGAAAGCCACCGATGTCCAATGAAGTATAATCATTTTCATATGTAATAAATGACTTGCACTTCAGAGAGAGCAGACGTAACAATAAATGCTGTCATTGCTTTTAGAGGTGGATGCCTGCTGTTTGGGAACGCAGTCACGTAAGACAGTAATTATACAGAAATACTTTGACGAAATACTTTGCTCAGGCATTTCAGAACGACCAAAAAATATAATGCTCCCTGTGACCGAAGATCGGGATGCTGCGTATGTGAAGTTATCCCATCTCATAGCGCAAAGTCACATGACTTTTTCAATGCGCATGGTGGAATTTATTTGGTAAATGTGTTTCCTAGCACTAGTGTATCGTGAATTTTTCTTATCAGATAAAAACGTTTATCCTATTTCCAAAAACGTTATGGAATTTTAGAATTTATGAGCATCTTGGCTTCATCCAACGTTTTTTAATGCGATAATACAAAAATGCGCATATCATTAAAACTCGGCGTAGATGGAAACATAGCTACTGACTGACAAAGTACAAGTGAAACACAAGGGCTATTAAGGGCTAACAAGCAACAGGTGACACTGATTAATTGCCATGACAGCTAACAAGGCACAAGGTACACAGGTACTAAACACAGGAAGTGAACATAGGAAACAATAAGGACAAAGAATACACGTCGAAATAAAATGTTCAAAGATAAACACGTGTAAAAAGTATTTTATATATATATATATTTATTATTCCATAGATATGTTGGAGTAACTAACCCCAACCCTACCCAAACCTAACCACTTCTTAAAGGGGTCCTAGGATGCTACCAAGCACTTTTACAATTGTTTGAACTGAAATGTGTGTTGGCAATGCGTGTACACAACCACCCTATAATGATAAAAGTTAATAAAAGTTTTCCCCTTTCTCAAATGGAGCCGATCTCAGATGGCCCTGTCTGTGTGTCGTCACACAGACAGGCCCCTCCCACGATAGTTGATTGACAGTTGTGTTTCAGCACAGACTGGACTGGTGTCCTACCTTAGACCCGCCCTGAGTGAGCTGTTATCAGTCCGCCATTGTTTCGCCGCTGGAGCAGTTGTAGACAAGAATGATTCCTAAGTGATTGAGGTGTTCTGTTGTTGGATGCAATAATGAACATAGCAGTCAACATTTACTAGCGACATCTGAGCCGCTGAAGACAAGTGGCATTACATTGTGTCTGAAGGCAGAATGCACCCCAGATCTAGCATAAATGCGTCTATGTTCGCGTTAACCCGTGATCATTCAATTATCAGTCTCATCTACAGAACGAGTGACTAGAATGTTTTGTATGAATCTTTGCAAATAACCTTTTCCTAATAATGTGCTATTACAAAAAAGCAAGTTTCACGATGACATGCGGATGAGTAAACGGCTCTCTGAGAGCACTCGGAAGAGAGTGGAAGAGAGGGTCGGGGTCAGCAGAGCTCATTAACATTAAAGGAAAATGCTACAAAAACGGCTGGATCTTAAAAGAGCTGTTTTTGACAGGGTAAAAAAAGGTTTTTTTACACTACCATTGAGAATTTTTACCAAACTATGTTACAGACTTTTCAGTAAGACCCTAAAGAATCATATCAACTTGTGGAAAATGGGCATCCTATGACCCCTTTAACAAAATAAAATATGTAACAGGCAGATGTTTAAAAGAAAAAAATGTTTTTTTCTTCCATTGAAAACAAATCACAAACCACAGTGGAGCAATGAACAGGCTACAGACTATTTTTTTTGCCAGCTGTTACAGAAACATTTTTACAGCAGGATTCTGATTAGACCTTGAGCTTTGAAATATTAGATAGATTACATAGCTTTGATATTTGACCACTATTTATGATAATACTTGGTTACAATGACAGTAATAATTCTTAATTTCTGACAAGAATGTAAAATCATGCAAAATCAATTTCAGTCAAGAAGTGCGCACATTTGGAGAAATATGTATTGACACAATTACCTCATATTACTTCAGACAAATGATCATTTCTAAATGACTCGCAGAAAGACGATTCTCTGGAGATCTATCCGTCAATATTACGTTACCATAATTCCCACCTTCTGGTGACGGTAACTTCTGCTTTCTGTCACGTAATACATTTATGTGTCGGTTTATTATATTGCTACAGTATCTGCAACAAGTCACAATAGAGTGAGTTTTGAGCAGAAACACTGCATTAATCTCATACTGTCACTCTGAAATAGATCAATGGCGCGCACTGACTTTCTGAAAAACCCAGCATGGATTGAGGCGCATGAGACAACCAGGATCACAAAAATGGTCTCTGTTAAGCAGGAGCACTAGTCCATTTCTGATTTTATTGTTGTTTGTATTGTAATGTTGCAGTGTTTTACTTGGCGATGTTTATTTTATTTTTTTGTATTTCATATGGTTTCATAAAAAAAAGTAACAGACAAGTGTGGACAAATGATGAATAACTCTGGCATGAGGTGTGATGAACACTAACACACAGTGGCATCTGTGAGTTGCCATACTGAGTTAAATTCTAGCCGAGTCAGTCATGGCATCTATCATGTAGATCATTGCTTTTATCATTCATGGACGAGATTTCTTTTCTAGATCCACAAAATGATGAAGCTACTTCATGAAATCTCTCATTCATACTGCTGAGAGTGTGGAGAACATATAAACGGTTGATTCACCTCAAAATGAAACATTAGGTCATTTTTTTAGTCACCCTCATAAGGTGAATTTCTGAAGAATATCCTGCGGGCTCTCTTTTCAATACAATGAAAGTGACCGGGGTTACTGCCAAAATTACAAATATGCACCCTAAAAGTAACATAAGAATGGTCCATATGACTAATGTGCTATTTTTCAAGTCTTGTAAAGCCATACAATAGATTTGTGTAAGGAAAAGACCGTAAGTCACTGAAAAACTTGACATTCAGTCCAACTCATCAGCAGGTTAATGAGAATTCATGAGAGAATCTGTTAATGAATCATTCTCTTGAGTTGGATCTTATCAGTGAATGGATTGGTCCCGTTCACAAAGTCAGAATGATTAATTTTGAATGAATGAATCCCCATTGAAGTTTCCAACTTAATGATTAACAGTTCACTGGAGGGGAGGTTTATCACAGAATAATGACTCAAATCCTGTTTAAGGCACGTGAGTTCACTCACGGAAATTTTGGGAAGCTGCTCTCAGGCAGCTGTTTCTGAACAAACCCACATAAAAATATTTCAAATCAGCATGCATAATATAATAAACAATGTGTAATTATGTATGTACTACATAAGTATGCATGCATAATAAACATTTTTATAATAAACACAATTTGTTAACCTCAAATAATGCAGAAAACATAATGCATTCACATACAGTAAAGAGCAGACAGTGACTTTGCATATCAGCATTTGTATTGTTTTTACATTTTTTTAGAAGTAAAGACTTACTTCACAATAGCCACAATATCGCCTTATTTTTAATGTAAGAGCAGCATGGCCATTTGTAACTTGAATGTGCAAGGCTTCTAGTTACATTTGTTTCCAGTTATTTATTCTAGCTGTACAAAAAAACAAAAACAAACAAAAATACAGTCTATGTTGCTTAATATTGCAAAATGATATTTTGTTATCATATTATTTTAAATTATTATCATACCCATAAAAACAATGGTTTCTAGAGCAAACAGTTACCGTTTGCTGCACTTTGTTATTCCTCTAGTTCAGGGGTTCTCAACTCTGGCCCTCGGGGTCCACTTTCCTGCAGAGTTTGGCTCCAACCTTGATCAAACCTGCCTGCCTGTAACTTTCTATTAATCCTGACGGGCCTCGTTTAGCTTGTTCAGGTGTGCTTAATTAGTGTTGGAGCTAAACTCTGCGGGAAAGTGGACCTCGAGGGCCAGAGTTGAGAACCTCTGCTCTTGTTATTTGCCAATAGTGGCTAATGAGTTGTAAATCTTGCACATTCAAAGAAAATATCTTTCTTACATGTGGCAAAATAAGGCGGACTATAAGGTGTAAGGTACACTTTTTTCTTAAGTAGAACATTAGAAAAGATTTTTAGCTGAAAATGTGGTCCTTGGTGATTCATAAAATGAAGAATCAGATTTCCCTTCCTCGCCGTTTGCTGAGGCTCTGGATTCGGTAATATGTAATTTTTTTTACAGAACCAATCGTTTCCATTTATAAGACCTCAATATATATCGTCAGGACCAACAGGTATTAATGTTGTGTTCCTTGATATGCTTTTTTGTTTAAATTTTCAATACTGTGCAGCCAATACTTGCTTTTAATATAATCAGCAGTGACCACTGATCATGTTAATTAAAAAAATGTTTGAATAAATTCACATCAACACAATTTTTGTCTCTGAGTGCATACAAATAGTCAAATGAAACCGGTGGTAGTCAGTTCCACTGTCACCCTTTTTTGACTTGAATTTTCTATCAAGATAGATTCATTGGGTTAACCTTTTTGTTAAACATTGAGAGGGTGTTTACCCACAATGATGTCACAGGACAATCCCTCGTAGTCATTTCATTGTGAATGTCTGTTGTTGCATTGCTATAGACATTCACTATGTGGATATCGTTTTCAATATGATCTCTTCAGGATCACTTTTGTTTAGTGTGTATGGGTTTTTCTGAATTTGAGGAATTAAAATGGGTAACACTTTATTTCGATAGTCCACTTTAGACATTCTATTAACAGTAAGTAACTTTGCAACTACATGTCCACTAGCAGTTAGTAGAGGAGTAGTAGACTTTCTGCTTAATATCTTCTAACACTTTCTTTGTCAACATTCTACTAACCCTAAACCTACCCTAACAGTCTACTCTGAGAGTTAGTAGACATGTAGTTGCAAAGTTACTTATAGTTAGTAGAATGTCTAAAGTGGACTATCGAAATAAAGTGTAACCTTAAAATGACATAAGATATTGAGAATACTATCTTTATTTATCACATCACAAGGTGCTCATATCTCCACCTTTGCCATTTAAGACATCAACAGCATGTTGATCAGTATTGCTATCAGTCAATGGTAACAGCTTATGGCTCATTTCTTCCTGGGATTCAACCAGCAACTTTTTTTTTGTTGCCATTAACCATTAAGCCCACCAGCACCAGGAAAGATGAGCAAGTTCAAATCATTTGATCAATTTAAATTATTGATTGTTAATCAGATGAGATGAGATTAAGAATGCATGTACAGCTCTGTGAATTTACCACTGGTTTTATCCCAGCCTTCTTCAAAGGCATGGACATGCATCTCCATACATATGGCAGATGTCTGCTATCTCAGCCCAGTCAATGATTTTAATCAGCTGACTGGATGCCAAAGCAAATCCCATTCCACACAGAGGCAGGTGAAGGGAATTGATTCACCAACAAATGGCCTTGGGAGGTTCATTGCAGATGTTTACTCAGTGTTTGCCCAGCAATACTAGATTCTTTACTGATCCCTTTAATGTTATTGCTCTATAGTGACGAAGACAACCCAGGCTCATTGGAAGAATGCATCTACCTACATTTTTGAAAAACTCCAAAAACGTACCTATACACTCTTAAAAATAAGGGTGCTTCAAAAGGTTCTTCACAGCGAACCATCTCTTTCTTACCTTTTGTAATGTTCAGAGGTTAAAGGTTCTTTATGGAACCATTTAGACAAAAAGGTTCTTCTATGGCATCGTGAAGCACCTTTATTTTTAAGAGTGTACATACAATTCACTCATAAATAAAACTAGTGGCAGTAAAACACTAACAATGTTCCTTCCTTTTCACAAAATTCTGACTATAAGCAGATTTAGATTAGATAGACTGCGTTTGTAGGGTTCTTGCACAGACGGTGATGAACACTCAAATACTTCTGATGTAGTGAAACACGAGGTCTGATAAATGCTAAAACTTCAGCAAATTTGTCGTTTTTATCTCAGATTTGTTGTTTTATCTTGTTTGCTTGTGTTAAAGATCTTCGTGTCGTTTAGGGTCGGATTTAGTGTAGGAGGTAGATTATTGTCAAATGTGATACAGCATTAACCTTTTTATCCCACTTAATGGACATATCATTTCTGAACTGCATGATACATACAACAACTGATATAATACAACTTTGCCTGGTTCTCATTCTTGGATACATCTTTAATGCCACTCGCTGGACATTTCACTGACGTGTTGCTGACTCACATGATATAATTTCAGTGCTGTTGCTTTTATATGAAAATAAATATAATGAACAAGACACTCAAAATTCTTTAAATTCCTTTGAAAAAGGAAAATTTCTTTTCAGCTATTTTCTTTAATGAAACATGTGAATTTTAGAAATTTTAATAAATATGACAACAATCACATATCTCACACAGAGATCGCATAGTCATAGTCTTTGGGAATATTCATGCATAATTTAAACACATATCATGGGGTCTATGCTATTTCATGCATTCTGACTTATTACACTGTTTAAGAGTTGGATTCTCATGCTTAACATGGCCAAAGTTTCAAAAAACGAGTTGGACGTGTGACGGAGTACTTCTGTTTCTGAAAGTTTTTTCAAGTGGGGTGGGGGGTTGTATGATTCTTTGGTTTAACATCCATTTCTCCCAAAATACATTAAAGTATGTCACCATTAAACTAGCAGAAGAATTGATTGAACTTTATAGTTACCTGCACAACGTGTGCCTATATGAATAAAACACATTGTCAGATTTTAATTGAAAGGATTATTATTGGCGCTTTCCTTAGACACCAGTGTATTTAACAAACTCACAAACATGAGTGTGTATTTAAGAAATGTCTTTTTTGCTAGTAATTAATTTAAATGTCTGAAACCTAAAATAAATGTTGTGTGGTTGAAAACACTGAATAGCACCAGACAAAGCATTTGAATTTAGCAGTGAATGTTCTAAATACACCGGTGATGGTCCGTATCAAATGGTTAAAATCGACACATTTTGGCGAGTTGGAAGGGGTCAAATTGAATCTGAGGTGGCACAGATCAGATCTGAGGGCTGGCCCTCAGTTGAAATCGCATTCGGTTTAGATTGCTTTCTGCAATTAAAATTGTATTACGGGGGTGGAGAGGTGGGTCCTTCAGATCATTGCAGGGGGGCTTCAGAACGTCATGGGAGGGCTAACCCTCCATGATGCTGGGCCTGGCCTGGGCCTGTATGATGTCATAAAGGGGCGGAGTTGATGTTGCCAGTTGCACTTTTAGCTAGTCACTAGGGATCAGCAGACAGATGTGATGATTCATGAGTGATGGGTTTTTAGCATGATAAGGGATCAGATTTTGAATGTATAACTGTACATTTAAAAGATCACAATATAATATAATAAATGTAACTTTCACGATAGAGAGTAGGAGAGTGACTAAACTCTCAAAACGTGAATTACACCTGTGGAGGGAGATGATGTGAAGGCTCTAATATCATTGCAGCTCTGAAATCAGAGCATAGTTGAATAAATTTATCAAAATCGAAACTGAATATGGAACTCTACCATGGTGTCCTGCATCAGGATGTCTTTTAACCTGTTAGCGTTCCATTGTACCACCCGTGGTACACTGTGTGTTTTTGAGGGTTAAATTCGTGACATACAACTAAAAAAAACAAAAGAAAAAGCTAAACATATCATATAACTTTGGAAAGCTGAGATTCTTGTGATTCGAATGATGCAAACTACATTTTAAGATACAATCAACACAGCAGGTACAATCAGTGTCTTTGTCAGACCCCCAAACAAACTTCATGCTGTGGTCCCATTGTGTTTTCCAGCTATAGTCATCTGCAGGCATCTGTTTACAAAAAACAAAGTAGGGGGAATGTTTTTTTTCTTCCTTTTTCAGTGTATTAAAAGTTCTGTTACTCAATACCAGTAAGACTTACAGTGTCAGAGTGTCACCTTTCAAAAGAGACCAAGGCCATGTATATCCTCCAAATGGTTCAAGAACAGCATGTAATTTACTTTGGGTATGCTTTTTTTTTTATAGGCTTTTTAGACTTATTTTACAGGAATGCTCAGGGGATAAACTGTCCAGATTGGTATTTACATTTAATCATTTAGCAGATGTTTTTATCCAAAGTGACTTACAAATGAGGAGGAGAACAATAGAAGCAATCAGACCAACATCTCTTGGTATACTCTTGAAAGCTGATGGACTTGGTTCTGTGTTATGTTCTACAATATGTACTTCATGAAATACTTCCTCTAGATCTGTCTGAAGGTAAATTGTGACAAGAAGGTCAGTGCATTATTGTTGTTGTTAATATTTTATTGGTGGATTATCGTGCAGTATGTATCAATAAATTACACTGTTTTGACTGTCATGGTGTGTGCATGAATGAGTGTGAAATACCTGCTATGCTGCTTATTCCCATCACTTATAATCAACACTTTTTGCATTTAAATTGGCTTATTCTCACTGTCGACATTGAAAATGATGCATGTGTTTTTTCTAGGGTATCGGTTAATTTCTTGATTACAGTTTTGACAGTGTCTGCCTGCATATTTTAGTCATATTTGGTAATTATCTTTAAGGTACTTGCCCTGATTTGATTCGTTTTCCTGGGAATTTTTTATATTATTTTGTTTTAAGGAGTTAAAAATGACCTTGTCAGCCTTGATTAACATGAAAACAACATTCTATCACATTATTTTGACAGTAAAAGTTTTGAGCTTTTTTTTTGTTGGAGTGGGTAGGTTTTGCTGAGCTTTTGGACTGGAAATCGCCCATCTAATTTGGCACCACTGCCACCAACGTGCCTAATTTGAGTTAGGGAAGTCGTCACCACAGAAGTGTGTTTTTGGTTGTGAGGGAAATATAACCTTGTTCAGCTTCCTAATGAACCCAGCGTTAAGGGAACAGTGGATGCAGTTTGTTTTTTTACGGGACAGCAACGGAATTGTGAAAGTGTATTTGTTTGTTGCCGGCATTTCAGGGATGAATGTTTTATAAACAAATTAAATAAAATTTAAGTCAATAAAGTTTTTGTTCCTGATTTATGTCGATGTCACAGCTTGCAGACGATTGCTACGCAAAAGGTGTGTTCGACTTGGAGCGGCACTGTGCAGATAGATTGTGTTGGACATCAAAATACCACAAGAGTGATTCGAAAGCATGCAGAGCTGTCTGCTCTCTATAGCTCTCACGGTACTTTGATGTCATAAACTGATCGATCTGTGCAGTGCCGCTTAAAGTTGAACACACCTAATAGCTCTGCATGCTCGTGAATCTTTAGCTCCGCCCACGGCACGCCTCCAGGAGCTTTACTGTTTTCGGAGAGAAGCGGAAAGCTTTATCTGTCTTTTATAAATCTGAACAAACTAAATACTCTTCAGAGATATTGTTTCAAGTTGAGGTCCTTTTTGCGCACGCACATCATCTTGGCGGCTGTGGGGATTTCCGCTTCAGTGCTGATAAAAAGAAGACTTGACTGGTCAGTCATTGAAGAACTTGCATCTCCTGTATGTATATCTAATCCAGCTTCAAATGCAATTGGTAAAGAATGTCCACTAAAAACAGCATTACAAAATTGTTGAGCCGATAGAAAACATTTTGGATGACAGACTTAACAGAACAATGCAGTATGTTTCAATTTGAAAGTTTTTGCAACTGCTTTTAAGTATCGGTTACATTCTTGACACAACTTTAGACACTCAATCAGTATAGGAATTAGGACAAGAAAGAAAGGTCTACATGTCTTATCAGGATGGTACTGCAACAATTTTATGTCAGGTATAGAATTTGTATGTGGATGATTTTAAGATCTGCAACCCGCTTGGCCCATCCAGAAAAGAAAGAAAAAATCTGTGATGTATTTAGGAATCTTGCCAATTTACCACCAAGTTATAATTCATCACTGTCTTCCATATATTTGGCTGTAATGTGCAGATCAGATGATGTTTGGACATATGGATATGAAAAATCCTTGAGAGCCCTTGCTTCTGTTTTGGAAAGCCTAGGAATTTTTATTGCATAGCGTGGCTATTTTGTTAAAGGCTTCGTACAGACTGTCATAGCATACAATTTGGGAGAACATGGAATTGCTGGATTTGTAGAGTTCTTCCATTGAAAACGTGTGCCGGTTTTGTACAGCACAAAAGTTTGAAATTCAAGAGAAGGAAGTGAGTTAAGATGTTTTTACTCTCCGAAGCAAAGATATGCACGAAATGCATGTCAGATCAGCAGAGCATACTGAAAAGCCTAGTTGTGGTGTCAAAAGATGGTGTTTTGTCTGCACGTCTTTCCCATTTCAATGTCAGTTCTGGGTACCCACCTGATATTGCACTTATTTGAAGGCATATTACCAGTTGAGTTGGCACATTGCCTAAATGTGTTCTTTTGTAAGGGATTCTTTACTCTTAAGAGTCTCAATGAAATCATCCAGAAATTCCTGTACAAATGGACAGACAAAACAAATCGCCCTCATGCTATTCCACGCTCATTCATGTCCAATAAAAGCATTGGAGCCAATGCGCATGAAAATGGGGGTCTTTTAAGACTACTTAAATTTTTTGTTGGACAGCTGGCACCTCCAGATGAGCCAGCTTGGCAGGTCCTTATGGATCTCGAGTTAGTTGTTGCACCAGTGCACACAACTGAATCAATTGCTTATCTTCCAAGCAAAATTTCTAATCAACGGAGCAGGTTGCAAGAGGTTTCCCTTTCAAGGGAACTTCGAACTGCTTCCTCTAGGGGTCGCTATGGGGAACGCCTCGTCGTGACACGTGTCTGAAGCATACATTGAAAAAACACCAACTCGTTGGCCGGCGACAGCCATGACGTCACTATCCGTGCGACTATAGTATAAATAGGTGCCGGGAGAACACATCATCCTCTTCTTCGTCTTCACTGACTGTTTTGTTTGAAGCGAGCATTTCTGTGGTAAGAGCGATCTCTATTCATATCATTATGGCAAGCACTAGCAAAGTGTTTAGAGGATGTGTGCATCCGTGTCGTCGTTATTTGACTCTGTCTTTTTTTTGTCGCTCTGTACCCCCACAACATGCGTTGTTGTTTGGGCGAAGAGTTGTGACGCCCCACACGCGATGTCCTTGAGGGGGCAATCCGCGTTCATTGTGAGTGTATTTTAATGAAAAGCTCCGCTCTCGTTTGTCTCTCTTTTTGAGGAAAGAGGGGCAGCCGTCTGCTTCCCGCGATCCAGGACCTGCCGGTGCTGAGGCATGGAAGGGAATGAGCTTGTGGGGATTGCAGGTGGATTTGGCCGATGAGTTTGAAGGGGGGTTTTTCCCTTTCGTGATTGTCGGCTGTGCATGAGAGTGAGCCGCTTGAGGATGATGTTATTTCATTAACATCGTCTGATCCAGGAGCCAGTGCTCTGCTGAGTTCAGCCCAGGAAGAGCAGGAAATGTCTGAGGAGGGCAAAGAAGCTGAGGCTGAGCCTTCCCAAATCCTCCTGTCCTGCGTATGATGAGGTTTTGGAAATTATGGATCACGTCACGGTGAGGCTTTACTTGCCGTGAAGCTGGCAAAGAAAGTGACGTTGCGAGGTCTTCTCAATGAACGTTATCTTTCAGGCCATAACCCTCCAGTTCAGGTGAGCCTTCCTTTCTTCCTGATCGCCATACAGAGATCGAGAAGGTGGGGGGTGGGTGAGGGCCGTTTTCCTCACGCATTCCTCGATTCCAGCATACAAGTTAATGGCCAACCGGGTGATGTGTGAAAACGGCTATGAGAAATTGCCCTCTATAGAGAGATGCTGGCCACCATATATATATATATATACAGATACAGTATATGTGTGTATTTAATGTGCTGGTGGTGTGTGTATATCCGTCTGCTACTTTCTTTGCAGTGTTTCCCGGGACCTGTGTGATTCTGTCCTTTTTCTAGGGTAGGTCCTCGGTGAGCACTCCCCTCTGTTGGATTCAGAAACCGAGTGCTCGACTTGCAGTGTTTACTTCACTCGTCGATATGATGTCATGCCGTATGATAGCCCTGGTTTCGGCTTCATGCTTCCTGGACCATGTGGCCAGGTCACTGGCTTCTGTGGGAGCCTTCTTGATCATCAGGCCCCCGGCACGGCACTGCAAAATTTCCTGGACGTCCGGGCCGGGCTTATGCTTTCAGGCTGCCCTGTCTGGTATACTGTATCTAGGTCGACCTGAGGGGACTCCTGGTTACCAGGATATCCCCTCTTGCTGAGGCATCGAGTGGGAAGTATAGGTGGCATTTGTGAGAACCTTCTTGTGTAATGCTGTCTCAGGCAGTGCTCCCCTCGCCTTAGAGGGTTGTATTTAAGCTTGCCTCTCCCGTTTGGCTCAGTACTTCCGGGTATCTGTGAACAGATGCTTGGGAAGCTCTTAAATCCATGCTATGGTAAGTGCACACGCTAAGCTTTGTGCACGCTGAACACTTTTCTGAGCACAGTTTCTAAAATCCACACAGTGTTAAGTGTGCACGTTACACTTTGCACACTTTTCGGAAATCCTGTATGGTAAGGCGTACTGTTATAGCCTCGTCCCTCTCTGAGTTGGTTTAGACCCCGGTACCTTGGGCTCCACTCAACCAGTGTGTCTCTGTTGACACACTTTGGAAGCATCGCTCCCCTCACCATTGAGGGTTATTGTGAGCATGGTGCTTTCTTTCGAGCATTTGAATTCTCTCCCTTCTGAGGAGTTGGATTCCTTGCTCCGTGGGCTGTTCTCGTGGTAGTGTTTAGCAGTGTTCCCCTTTATCAAAGGGTTGCCTATGAGCACGCAACTCCTTTCTGAATTCGGAGTTCTCCTCTGACGTGGGAGTTGAGTTCTCTGTTTTCCCAGAGCACCTGGAACCAGCAGCATCAGGCGAACTAGGCCCTTCCTCCACCTCTCTGATGTGCTGAGTTTTTTGGCTAGCTTGCAGTACGCTTATCCTTCTGATTTCTAACGATCGTGCTGTAGGTCTAGCCACCTCTCGTTTAGAGCTGGGTTCTGTGCTCCCTCAGCCAAGGTAAACTACAGCTAGCCATTCCAGCATTGGAACATGCTGTAGGTCTAGCCCTCTTCGCGCTGGAGACTGTTGTTGTGCTCTGGCTCCCCCCTCACTTAAGGTAATTACTGCTAGCTGTTCCATCCTTCCTTAGATCGAGTTGATGACTTCTCAAACATAATGTTTTGGGATGCACCATTTCCATCTATGGGCTGCTCTTTCAGAGTACCAAGAGGGCCCCTTAGAACGGTTTTTAAATCCATGTTATGGTAAGTGTGCACGTGAAGTCTTTGTACACTTTCTAAAATCCACACTGTGGTAAGTTCGCACGCTAGTACCTTGCATTTTTTCTAATTCCTGTATGGTAAGAGTTACGCGCGGCAGCCTCGTGCTCTTTCTTGATTGCTAAGGCCCGGTTCCGCCTTGGGCACCACTCCACCTTTGTATCCTCTGGATACCTACTTAACATGGTGTTGCTACTAAGGGTCTGTTGAGACAATTCCTTCAGCATATGCAGAGCCTTTGGTAGCCCCTGTGTGACAGGCAAAGACTTAGTATGATTCTAGGCTCTTGGTCGTATTCCCTTAAAGGAATCTATTCCTGATTCCAAGCCTTGAGCTCTACCCCGGGCCCAGGAGTTCTGGCCCTAACAGGTAAGTTTTTGGGGTATGTAGCCTAGGCCTTTGGCCGTAGGGGATAATGTCACGGAAAGCCGTCTAATGTCCTAGGGGTAGTCCCATGACTATGGTAGAGTTGGTACTTAGTGCTCGCCATGGTTCTGGCCCGCACTCATCCTCAGCATGGCGGCGTGGGTATATCATTCCCCATAGCAACCCCTAGAGGACGCAGTTCAAATTTCCCTTGAAAGGGAACGTCTCAGGTTACTTTTGTAACCATGGTTCCCGGAGTAGGGAACGAGACACTGCATCCTCTAGATTTCTTGCCATGCTTCGAATGCAAGCTTCAGATGAAGAAGTTGATGATGTGTAGTTCCTGGCACCTATTTATACTATAGTCGCACTGGTAGTGACGTCATGGCTGTCGCCGGCCAACGTGTTGTTGGTATTTTTTCAATGTATGCTTCAGACATGGGTCACAACGAGACGTTCCCCATAGCGACCCCTAGAGGACGCACTGTCTCGTTCCCTACTCAGGGAACCATTTTTACATACGTAACCTGAGCCGTTTTCCGGGGCATAAAACTTTGTCGAAACATCATTACGTGGAAAATTATCCACAGATAATCAAATTATTTGGCCTATTAGTAGGCATGTGGACACTAAGATTTGAGGCAAAGCATTGTTTTTTTGTCCGTCACACACATTGCTTTAAAACACACTCTTTTCTCTGGCAGTGAAACATCAGTTCATGATGGCATACCACTTGGAGTCAACTACCATAGACAAGACTAGCTTAGTTGTTCCAGCTGTCTCAACTGTTCCTATTGATATTTTGAATCAGGATGCAGTGAATGCTCTTAAACAGACATATCCTGACCTTACTTGTGTTCATCTCACAAATAATGTGTCTGTTAATGGTAAAAACTACAGGAATGGCATGAATGTTGTCTGTGCCCTTTTCGGTGGCTTGCCAGAATTTGGTGAGATTGTCCAGATGGTTGTTGTGGACAAGAATTTTCACTGAGTTTCATTGTGAAGAAATTAGTGCATGGTATTGGGAGCATTTCAGAGCTTATAAGTTGCGTGCTACTTTGCAGGTTTCTCTCGTTCACCTTGTTGCCCTGGTAGATAATTACCCATTGGCAGTTTACGAGATTGGAGGACGTGAATGGTGGTGCTTAAAAGATTTGTATACCCCAGAGGTTAGATAAGAATATTTTATGTGTTAATACATTGTTTATGTACACATGAAATGAAACTATATACTGTATAGCACAAATGTTACAGATATTGAGATGAAACTGCAATTCATTTTCACTAAACTGATTTTAATTTGCATGCTATTTTTTACAATTAGATTGACTAAAGATGTGTGTGAAGCTCAGAGTCATTGTGAAAGAAAATTATTTCAGATGATTGGACCTCCCTTTAGGGATGACAGACTCAATTGAGAATTTACATCACACCATTCACCGTTTATCTTCAGTATTTGGATATAGCCTTTAATAACAAATTCATTAATCTGTCATTAATTCAAGAAATATAAGACAAAAGCACAGTCAAGTTGGTTTACCTATCATATCACATTCATCAGAGCCTTAACTCTCCAACCCAGCATTCCCCAAGCACTTCAGAACTGTTAACAACACCAGACGAATGCCCACACTCTCTGTCTTCTTCATTGTTATCCTCAGGAGGGGACTCAGTTGACACTGTCACTTTTCCAAGATCTGATGCTGAACTTCATGCACTATGGAAACAGACATGGCAACAGGAATTTACCATTCCTGGTTTTTCGTATAACGTTGAACTGCAGCTTCAACATGGAAATTAAGTTTTTGGTGAAACTGGAACCTTTCTGAAGATGAGCCCAGGGCGTAAGTCTGGCATTTTAGGAAAGTTGTCTGAAGAAATGTTCAAATACACAGCATACCTACATGATAGCAAGGTAGCATGATAGATGAGGTTGCAAAGGCACTCATTGAAATGTTTCCATGCTTGAGAGATAAAGAATCAGTGAATGGGCATGCTGGATGGATAGTCAGCCTCAAACATAAAATGGCAAACTGCAGGACAAAGATGAGCAACATTGGTTGTCCTGAAGTAACTCTTAATTCATTGAAGAACAAGTCCAGGGATGAGTGCTTTCCAGCCAAAAATGTTAAGAAACCTAAAAGCGGTGAAGTTAATTACTGTCCTGCTCACCCTGCTGGAGAAACAGATGAAAGCCTTGAAAAACTGTGATGTGAGCTGCTGAATGATTTCAGACAGAGAAACACAGTATCTGATGTGAGGGAAACAATGTCATAAACATGATCCTACAGGAGAAGAAAAGCTGTACAGGACAGTCCAGTAGTTTTAGACTTTAAACTCCAGTGGCCTGCACTTTTCCAGGTAGAAGAGGTAAGCATGTTTACTTTTTTCTCATTAACATTCATCTGTTTTCATACACAGGTATTACTGTATATGCTCTCCTTAGGCCATGTGTTAATAGAGAAAGTATGTGGTGGATGTGCAGAGAATGGGAGAAGGGTTTGATTGGGGTCAAGTTAAAAAAAGGCAGTAATATATGAAGAGGGGAGAGAGAAAGGTGAGACTGGACACATGATTGACCGCAATGACTGATCTGTACATCTGTGTATAACAGATTGGTGCTGAATTTAGGCACATAACCACCATCCTGCTGGAATCCACCTTCATGGCACAACTGAACAAATATCTTCCACAGCTTGCTTCTGCATGCGTCGTGGTACTCTCCATAATGGCGGCCGATGGTGATGAAGAATTGTTAAAGAAATTTCATAATTTTTGTTTTCTTTGCACACAAAAAGTATTCACATAGCTTCATATACAGTGGGGAAAAAAAGTATTTAGTCAGCCACCAATTGTGCAAGTTCTCCCACTGAAAAAGATGAGAGAGGCCTGTAATTTTCATCATAGGTATACCTCAACTATGAGAGACACAATGAGAAAAAAAAATCCAGAAAATCACATGTAGGATTTTTTTTTTAAAGAATTTATTTGCAAATTATGTGGAAAATAAGTATTTGGTCAATAAAAAAAAAAAAACATCACAATATTTTGTTATATACCCTTTGTTGGCAATAACAGAGGTCAAACGTTTTCTGTAAGTCTTCACAAGGTTTTCACACATGTTGCTGGTATTTTGGCCCATTCCTCCATGCAGATCCCCTCTAGAGCAGTAATGTTTTGGGGCTGTCGTGGGCAACACGGATTTTCAACTCCCTACAAAGATTTTCTATGGGGTTGAGATCAGGAGACTGGCTAGGCCACTCCAGGACACTGAAATGCTTCTTACGAAGCCACTCCTGCGTTGCCCGGGCGGTGTGTTTGGGATCATTTTCATGCTGAAAGACCCAGCCACGTTTCATCTGCAATGCCCTTGCTGATGGAAGGAGGTGTTCACTCAAAAATCTCACGATACATGGCCCCATTCATTATTTCGTTTACACGGATCAGTCATCCTGGCCCCTTTGCAGAAAAACAGCCCCAAAGCATGATGTTTCCACCCCTATGCTTCACAGTAGGTATGGTGTTCTTGGATGCAACTCAGCATTCTTTCTCCTCCAAACACGACAAGTTGAGTTTTTAACAAAAAGTTCTATTTTGGTTTCATCTGATATTATGACATT
Organism: Sinocyclocheilus anophthalmus; assembly: GCA_018155175.1. Taxonomy (NCBI): domain Eukaryota; kingdom Metazoa; phylum Chordata; class Actinopteri; order Cypriniformes; family Cyprinidae; genus Sinocyclocheilus; species Sinocyclocheilus anophthalmus. Next base: position 26,738 of record JADLZN010005697.1, on the reverse strand, counting down.
CTCCCAATCCTCTTCTGGTTCATCCAAATGCTCTCTAGCAAACTTTAGATGGGCCTGGACATGTACTGGCTTTAGCAGGGGGACACGTCTGGCACTGCAGGATTTGATTCCCTGGCGGCGCAGTGTGTTACTGACGGTAGTTTTTGTTACTTTGGTCCCAGCTCTCTGCTGGTCATTCACTAGGTCCCCCTGTGTGTTCTGGGATTTTTGCTCACAGTTCTGGTGATCATTTTGACCCCACGGGGTGAAATATTGCGTGGAGCCCCAGATCGAGGGAGATTATCAGTGATCTTGTATGTCTTCCATTTTCTAATAAAAGTTCATTTCTTCACACCAAGCTGCTTACCTAATGCAGATTCAGTCTTCCCAGCCTGGTACAGGTCTACAATTTTGTTTCTGGTGTCCTTTGACAGATCTTTGGTCTTGGCCATGGTGGAGTTTTGGAGTGTGACTGTTTGAGGTTGTTGACAGGTGTCTTTTATACTGATAACGTGTTCAAACAGATGCCATTAATACAGGGAACGAGTGGAGGACAGAGGAGCCTCTTAAAGAAGAAGGTACAGGTCTGTGAGAACCAGAAATCTTGCTTGTTTGTAGGTGAACAAATACTTATTTTACAGAGGAATTTAACAATTAATTCTTTAAAAATCCTACAAATGTGATTTTCTGGATTTTTTTTTCAAATTTTGTCTCTCATAGTTGAGGTATACCTATGAGGAAAATTACAGGCCTCTCTCATCTTTTAAGTGGGAGAACTTCCACAATTGGTGGCTAACTAAATACTTTTCCCACGGTAAACTACTGTTGAACACTGATGTCAATTGTACTGTTTTACCGATGTCCTTTAGACGTTCTCGGTTTGAAACTTTTCATTACATTGCTGTCTATTGGAGGGTCAGAGAGCTCTCAGATGTCATAAAAAATATCTTAATTTGTGTTCCGAAGAAGAATGAAGGTCTTATGGGTTTGGAACGACATTGAGGGTGAGTAATTAATGACAGATGTTCATTTTTGGGGGACTATCCCTTTAAAGGGGTCATATGATGTTGCTTAAAAAGAACATATTTTGTGTCTTTGGTGTAATGCAATGTGTTTATGCGGTTTAAGGTAAAAAAAAAACATTATTTTCCACATACAGTACATTATTGTTTCTACTCTATGCCCCACCTTTCTGAAACATGTAGATTATTACAAAGCTCATCGGTTATGACTAGCGAGGTGTGTTCTGATTGGCCAGCTATCCAGTGTGTCCAGTTGTGATTGGCTGAATACCTCAAGCGTTTGACGAAAATGTTACGCCCCTTACCATACTGTGATGCCATGTCCCAGCAGGACGAGACAAAACCAATTAAACCCATTACAAATGAGGCATTTGTTTTATCCAGTGGGGACATAATTACGGATTCAATTGACTTATACTGTCTTTTTACACGTTGTGTTGCATCACGCCTCGTAAACATAAAACCAGTCTGCATTTGTGATCGGAGAAATGAACAACAAGCGCTACTCTACACTGCCTAAACTTCAAAACGCGCATTTGACATCAGTGGCACAGTATTTAAATATGAATAGTACTACAGTCTGTGCGTAGAACACCGATCATTTTGGAGTCTACGTACAAGGATCAGGAAACAGCCACAGATGGGTCCACAGGAAACAGTTGCGCGGCACACATCGAGCATATTTGGGTTGAATGATCGCGGAACAGTGTGGTAAATACAACTCAACCCCACCCACTGATTTCGGTGTGTTCTATTTTGGAAGGACAAACAAAGTATTTTTGCTTTCGCAACGAAACACACAGCGTCTTCACAACACGGCGGCGGCGGTGGCAGCAACAATAAAGTTACGCCTTCTTTCTTTGTGTGAACATTTGGGTGGGGTTATGCAAATCTTCCCACATCGAGACGTAGACATGTGGGGGCGTGTTTGAACGATGCGTTATAGGAGGGCATGGACGAGTCTTAACTTTTATAAAGAATATCTCTTTGGGTTTGAGACTTTAGTCTTTGCAACTTTAGGGATCTTATCTTTTCACAAACAGCTTGTAACACTTGGAACACTTTAATCTGAAATCGCATCATATGAGCCCTTTAAGCCTGTAAATGTGCTCTCATAAGAACTGACAGGTGCTTGTTTTATGAATTAGGCTAAATGACTGTGATGTACTTAACTGCGTTTGACAATAAATGTATGTTACTTTTAATTTCACCTCTTTAATTTAACACCACATTTTGTTATAGACATTAAATTAGTATTAAATTCCTTAATTCACTAAATCATTAAAATTGTCATTTTATACAACTGCAATCAATCCATTTAAGTAAAATCAACATAAGATATGGGTGGAACTACTCACTTTAAAATACTTACCAGATTAATATTTACTTGTTGATGAGTTGATGCAACAACAACAAAAAAAAAAACATTGACCAAGTTCAACTAAATTTTTATTTAAAAGGTAAATTGAATGTTGAATCACAATGTTGAATCAAAATCAAAATTATTTATATAGTGAATACTGAATATATCACCCAGTATTTGCAGGCAGTGAGGTTTTATTCATCAAACGCTTTTGTGAAAACACACACAAGACTAGCAAACTTGCCATCAGCCAGTACTTAATTTACATAGTCAAAAAATCTCAAATGTACATATAGTAAGAGTGCCATGCAATTTTGTTAATTCAAAATGCATGGGTGTCACAGTCATGGACTTTTTTTGTGTTTTCATTTAGTTTCTGTCATCCTTTGATTAGTTGATTCAGTTCACCTGTGTTTGATTTGTTATCATTCTCACCTGTCTGTCCCTTGTTATCTCACCCAACTTGAGTTCCCCTTTCAGTTCAGTTAACTGCCGGTTATTAGTTGTGTATGCTGCTTGTGTTACCCTGTGTTTTGTATGAATCTTCATCATCTTGGATTACTATTAAATGTTATTTGGATTAACTTTGTCTGCGTGCACATTCCTGAAGATAATGGAATGGACATTTGTATAGTGCTTTATTGTGTCTTCCTGTACACCCAAAGCGCTTTACAGTCATATGAGGGGGTCTCTCCTCAACCACCACCAGTGTGCAACATCCACCTGGATGATGCAACTACAGCCACAGTACAACGGCGCCAGTACGCTCACCCCACACCAGCTACAGGTGGAGAGGAGAGATAGTCATAGAGCCAATTTAGAGTATGGGGATTATTAGGAGACCATAATTGACAAGGGCCAGTGGAGAGAATTTGGCCAGGACACCAGGGATACACCCCTACTCTTTTATGAAAGACATCCTGGGATTTTTAGTGACCACAGAGAGTCAGGAGCTCGGTTTAACATCTCATCCGAAGGACGGTGCTTTATACAGTATAGTGTCCTCATCACTATACTGGGGCATCAGGACCCACACAGACCACAGGGTGAGCATCTCCTGTTGGCCTCACTAACACCTCTTCCAGCAGCAACCTAGTTTTCCTAGGAGGTCTCCCATCCAGGTACTGTCCAGGCTCAACCCTGCTTAGCTTCAGTGGGCAACCAGTCTTGGGCTACAGGGTGATATAGCTGTGGGCCTTCACAAGAGCGTGACAGGATAACCGGCCAAACAAAAAGTTAAGCGGTGTGTTTCCTTTCGTTTTTGAAAGTCTTTTATTGGCTGAATTCCAATTGTCCTTATCATATGAGCAAAATAAAGCCATGCTCTGCATAAATGCCATTGATTTAGTGAACCCATGAATTAGTGTCTAATGGTGTTAACTAATTATCATGTATGTGTGTGTGGTGTATAAAACATCTGCCAGTCTAAAACAGAGGACACAGAGTAATTTGCTACGGTAAAAGTTCAACATTTTAAAATATGCATCTTGCTGCATTGCATGTTTTTGGATGTTTAAAATGTAAATTTAAACTGCTACATGTAGCTCAATTAATTGTATTTTTTATGATATTTAGTTTGTGCTTTTGTTTTTAATTTTTTAATTATTTTTAATTAGGTAAAACTAAATTAAATTAGTTAGTTACCTGATCGTATAATATATAGTCAACCCTTAGTTGATAGTGAAAGTGACGTGTGACTAGTAGTGAACCATTCCTTGAATTTGTGTGCGGGCATTACCCACCATGGACACACACCCAAAGCAGTGGGCAGCCCTATTGCAGCGGCGCCTGGGGAGCAGTTGGGGGTTCAGTGCCTTGCTCAAGGGTCTCAACTCAGTCATGGATATTGAGGGTGGAAGAGCGCGCTGGTATGCACTCCCCCACACGGATATCTGCCGACCTGAGACTCGAATCCGGAACCTTCGGGTTACAATTTTGACTCTCTAATCATTAGGCCACGACTGTACTAATAGTTCAGTACCACTGTCAAATGCTGTCTTGCTTGTAAAAAAGGGCCATATTCAAACAGTAACATACACTCTTAAAAATAAAGGTGCTTCAAAAGGTTCTTCACAGCGATGCCATAGAAGAAACCATTATGGTTCCACACAGAACCATTCAGTCAAAGGTTCTTTAAAGAACCATATCTTTCTTACCTTGTGTAATCTGAAGAACCTTTTTTCACCACAAAAACCTTTTGTGAAACAGAAAGGTTCTTCAGAGGTTAAAAGTTCTTTATGGAACCATTTAGACAAAACGGTTCTTCTATGGTATTGTGAAGCACCTTTATTTTTAAGAGTGTACTGTTTCCCAGTAAAATTGGAAAATGTAATTGAAAACAACGCATTCTGGGTAATATTTGTTGTTTTTGAGAAAGTCGTCTGCTGCATTGTACTGGGAATTGTCAGCGCTCAGAATTGACACTCAGAGACTGTGTCCCAAATCACACCCTATACCCTCATTCATTATTCCCTACATGAGTTACAATTTAGCTGCACAATGTATTCATGCTGCAATGCATGCTGGGAATCATGGATGAGTTGTGTATATGCTGCCTCCCAGCATGCATTGCAGCATGAAGCTTCCTGATTGTCACCATTGTTGATATTCATACGCTATATTCTTGATGTCTGAGTGATCCAGCAGCTCAACATTTTTTGTGCAGAACATGTTTTTAAAAACCTTCAGTATATCACTGTAACTACTGGATCTCATGCTGTAGTATTACAGAGTTACTGTGATCAATTGTGTGAAATTATTAACACATTACCTTTACTTCCAAAGATTAGATCATCACCAAAAAGTGGTCAAGATCACTATATACTATATACTATAATTTTCTATACTATGAGGGGGAGATGGGTGATCTTTTAGTCTTTAATGTTAAGTTCTGATGGGATTTAAAGGGTTTCTGTTTTTATCTGGGTTTTATGTTACAACTGTGCTGAAGAGTAGAGCCTGTACTTAAGTAAGGATGAGCGAGAGACAGTAACATTATATAGAAATACCAAGGGTTCACTTGAAACGAGGGGAATCTGCTTTTAGCTTTTATGCCACCTACAGGTGAAACCAGCTTCCAGATGCGTTTAGGGGCTGTATTCACAAAACATTTTTATCTTCACACTAAGAGTTCTCCTAAATAGCAGTAAAAGTTCTTAGGTAAGAGTTTCCTCTTCAAGCCTATTCACAAAGCTGCCAAGAGCAACTTTTACTAAGAAATGGGGAGAAATCTTAATCTAAGGAAACGGCGGGGTTGAGATTGTTGATACGAATGATGTCAACAAGCTTACTAACTACACCCACAGTGATTGATGATCAATCATGTATGTAATCATAGAAATATTGTAGAACGAGGTATCGTGTTGCCATATTCAAATAACGTTTTTTAAATGTAGGGTAAGTGTCACTAATTAAACTAGTATATGTTGAGCTACATGTCAGCCTCTTACACGTCTGCATCTCGGAAACAATTAGCAGATTTGCATATGAGCAGCCTTTCCATTAACAGACTAGAATAATCATGGCTGATAGTAAGACCTTGTGCAAACAACCCTAACTTTTGACATATTTAAGAGCTGGTTTTACCACCAAGACTCTTTGTTAAATATGTTTAGAGAAACAATTCAGTATTCAGTACTGACATACCCAATATGTTTAAGAGTTTCTCCTAAATATGGAAGTTCAGAGCTATATGTTTCGTGAATACGGCCCCAGATGTGCTAAAACAGTAGCCACATTTAAATCCAGACTTATAACACATCTGTTATGTTTCACAGATTAATGTATTCATATATTATATTATTTAATGTGTATTCATTGAATGTGGTTAATTTGTGTCCAAAATGTAATTTACACAATGGTTGTTGAAAGAAAGTTTAAACCCGAACCTGCACCCTTGTCTAATGCGGTCTCTCTTTCATTCATCCTTCTTGCTCTTGCTCTCACTTTTGCTCCATCCAAGAGTTATTGTCAGCCATCTATTTCATTTAACTTCATTTAATTTAATTTTTATGTCAACTAACCCTTTAATGTTATAATACAAACATAACAACTTGTTAAAATGAACATGAAACGACTTTGCTACACACTTTTCTTCCGTAATGTGATGCAGTTATGAAAATTGGATTTTTCTTCCATTGAAATAAGGTTTACTGATGGATCGTGCACAGTAAAACCAAGAACATGCTTTAAGAAAATAAAGTTAGCCAAATATGATTTCTTTTTATATTAACTAGGTTGAGCTGGCTTTTGCTGCTGCACCCCCGATGTATATTAGTTAACTTTTTGCCAGTGAGCCAACATAATTTTCTTTCCATATGGCAACTATTAATTCAAGATTGAAAGAATAATTTGATGTAATTAATCTTTCTCCCGGCTAAATGATGTGGGTTTTTCAAAAACACATATTGTCTCTTTAGTGCACACATACTCAGTATATGGAGACAAATTCACAGGAAAGTGAATGCTGTGTCTGTGTGTCTGCATCAGTAGTGCCCCTCCATTCATCCATCTGTTTTTCCTCTATCCTAACGCCTGACTGCAGTCCTGATGGGTTTGGATTACGATTTATTTTCCCAGAGTCATTGCCAAACAAACAGCCTCATGTTTAATTGCACAAACATAAAACATTATTTTTATTTCTATATTAAGTATATGTTTAATACATTTACATTTAGTCATCATCTTAAAATGGATGGTTATAGTGATCATTAAGAAAGAGAAATATATATTTTTGTTCAGAGGAGATGCTGTGTACTCTATATGTCATCATTATCCCTCAGTATCTTGCTGCTGAAGGCTCAGATCATAGACGGCTTACTGGCTTATTGACTTAATACTCCTATGCCATAAATTCATAGCGGCTAGAATTTGTGACACAAGCAGTCCTGCAATGATCTCCCACATGAATTTGCACCTATAATCAATATAACCAAGGCCTGAGTCACTTACCTTTGTTCTCCGCAAAAATTAAATCGGCAGGTGGTGTGGAAGATTTAATAACCTGAGGAGGTAAATCCTTATTGATCTATGATTCATCCATGACATTGTCATTTGGTGCTGACAGGGTTCATTTGACATATGGGTGGATAGGACCGGGTATTGTTTAAGATGTGCAGCTTCATCTTGACTCAAGGATACTCTTTACTTGACTTGTTTTGGCAATTTAGACTGCTAGTTACATCAGAGAAACTTACTACTTTTAATACTTTGACATATTAGTTTCAAGAGAGATTTCAAGAGACAATCAGTGCAAGTTGAAGCAAAAGTTCTGAACTGCATATAGTGAAGTGACATGTGGCCAAGTATGGTGACCCATACTTGGAATTAGTGCTCTGCATTTATCCCATCCAAAGTGCACACACACACCGTGAACACACACCTGGAGAACACCGTGAACACACACCCGGAGCAGTGGGCAGCCATTTTTTGCTGGGGCGCCCGGGGAGCAGTTGGGGGTTCAGTGCCTTGTTCAAGGGCACCTCAGTGCATTCACTCCCTCCACCTACAATCCCTGCCGGTATGAGACTCAAACTCACAACCTTTGGGTTACGAGTCTGACTCTCTAACCATTAGGCCACGACTTCCCACCCTATATACTGCACGTTCCTGATCGACACACAAACACAGGTAGGGTGTCAGCAGTTCCCTTGATGTTGAAGAACATTTAACGTGAGCGGTTCAAGGGGAGGTCAGTCTGTTTCTAACGATTTCTTCACAGCGAGATCTTTTACCCTGCCTCAATCACTGAAACTGATTTACTGCACTGTAGGTAATGATGTTTAAAGTCGTTCAATAAAACCACCACCTCCTAAACCAAATTATTGGTCCAAGTCATAATGGAGGGATGGGTGCTGTGAATATTTCATAAAGTACAGTCACAGTGCCGCTCATCCATGAGTAATTTCCTCAGACTTCACAACATAAGCACAACAAGCACCGAATCACTCAACTGGCTTACGTTTAATAAACAAATGCACCATACCAGGAGACTCTGAGTGGTAGTATGCAAGAAAAACTGCCAATACTAAATTATAGACCAGCTCACTATATTCACTGTAGAGGCCTGGGGTCTCATTTATAACCATTGCGTACACACAAAACCTGCCCTGAAAGAGGCGTACGCCACTTCCTACGCAAAAGGTGAGATTTATAAAAACAAACTTGACGGGAAAATTTGTTCACTTGCATGCAAACTCTGACCCATGTGTACAGACTTTTTGGAGACAAAGCAGTTTGGTGACACCGATGGTGAGTCGAGGGACTGACGGCAGATGATGGAAATTAAGCATAAGTTTTTGAACTTGAGAAGTTGCTTATACAGTAGAGCCCTATTACCATAACAGACAAATCACTTATAATCCTCATTATGCATCCTAATCATAACTACATGCATGTTCACAATACCAATTTAAATAAATAAAAGGCAATACATAATAAAAGTACATAAACTGAATTTCCTTAACTTTCATTTTCTAATGATCTCAAGGTGTATGGGTTTACCACTCATTGTCTGATTTGTATGACAAGGTGTAAAGGACTGAATCTGATTGCTGTAAACATATAAATACTATGGTGACACTTCTGCATATAGTATTGCATGATGGATGCGCTGGCATTGCTGGATGACTATGGCAATGGCAGACTTAGGAGGGAAAGAGTGTTTAGATAGCATGAAGATTTCCTGGCCCACGATGATGACTGGCTAATGAGCCGATTTAGGTTCCCTAGAGCCATGCTCTTGGATCTGTGTGCTGAATTGGATCCAACATTACAAAGGCTAACTATGCAAAACCGCGCCATCCCGGTACCAACCCAAGTCCTTTCAGTTTTAGGATTTTTGGAAACCGGGAGTTACCAGCGGGAGTTAGCCGATAGGTAAGTTTACAACTATCATGATGCAATTTGTTTCTGCGCAGCTTCTTTTGGAAATGTATAATTCTGTTCATTTGTCATAGGTCTGGGATTTCCCAGCCATCCCTGAGCTCCTTAATGCCTGCGGTTTTAAAAGGCATTATTAAAATGACCTTCCTTACACTGTTGGAGAACAGGCCAATATCAAAAGGCAATTTGCAGCAATGACCGGATTCCCAAATGTAATCGGCACAACTGACTGCACTCGTATTGCTATAAGGGCTCCACATGAGAATATATGAGAATATACACATGATATTATTTATGTAATTCGAAAACATGTGCATTCCATAAATACAAGTTATTTGTGAGCCCAACATGATTCTGACTAATGTCGTGGCACGATGGCCTGGTTCAACACATGACTCATTTATTCTAACACACAGCAGTGTAGGGAATAGACTTGAGGCAGGCGCCGTGCGTGATGGCTGGCTTCTTGGTAAGTTAAAACTATATATAATGTACATATCTGTTTTCTAACAGTTCAAGCCTAGTGTACAATTCATCTGTTATACTGTGCAGGTGACAGTGGTTATCCCCTCAGACGTTGGCTCCTCACGCCATTCCCAAACCCTCACAGTGCAGAGTAAATGCACTACAATGATGCACACGCTCGTGCATGCTCAGTAGTTGAGAGAGCCATTGGCCTCCTCAAGTGTAAATGGCGTTGCCTTGATGCTTCGGGTGGTAGACTTTTATATCAACCAAAAGAAGTCTGCCAGATCATCATGGAATGCGCCATTCTACACATATATATTTTATTAGTAATGCCACTGCTGTGGCTACCAAACAAAATAACTTGTTTTTCTTCTACCTCCGTCACAGGAACCTCTATTTCGGAGAAATTCATTTTCTTCGCCTTGGTCTCTATTGCTGCCATTGTTGGGCTTAAAAAAACATTAATTTGCTGGCTCATTTTAATATGCACGACCATTCATGAGGGGATTTGCATGGGCTATATATGGTTGAATGTGGGCATGTAAAGGGCAGTATGTGATATTTTTATGTTCACTTTTAGTAGGAATTCTCTGCACTCTTTTATAAATCAGTCCCCTGATCTCTGCTTGAACACTAACTCCTCCACACCACAAGAGGTCACTCTCACCAGGATACTAGGACTGTGCTACATGCACGTCAGTCAGCATGTCTGTGGCTGTGTCTGAAATCGCCCCCTATACCCTCATTCACTATTCCCTACATTAGGTCACTAATTCAGTTCACTAGAAGGAGTGAATGAAAACGAGTAGTGAATTCGGACACTGAGTGCACTGGAAGGAATGCCGCTTTTGCATAGTTTGTGCTTGCTGTTTATTAATCATTAAATTAATTAAATAAATGTATTAAGCAAACTAGCAGCTCCAGTAGTAAGATTAAAGGATTTATCTTGAACACGGAAATTGTGTAAACCCTAATCAAACAATTTAATAATCCATTTACAATGAATTTATACCCGTGTTGAACATTATGCTGTACGCCATGGATGAGCGCTTTTGTAAATGAACTGATTGATTATTCACCTGCGGGCGCCATCTTCTGGTGAGATTCGGGAATTCATTCGGTGCATGACTCTCACGGTGCATTATGGGCATTCTCTAGCCATTGAGCATGCACCAGTTGTACACACAGACACATCGTTTTTATTGCATTGCTTTGTGGGATTGAATGAGTGCACTCGAGAACGTCCACTATGGTTTCGGACACCACTAAAAATGACTGTTCCCTCAAAAAGTGCCCTATTTAAGGGTATAGGGGGCGATTCCGGACCCAGCCTGTGTATTTCTTGGCAGCAGCAAGTCTCTGTACTTGTCCTGCATTAGCAGCATGTGTAGCAGATCAGTTCTGCCAAGACCAAATACATGAACTTATGCATTAACATACTAAAATGTGCTCCGAGAGTCGTCATGACAGAAATGCAGTTCTGAGTTACCGGTCCAGTGTCCCTCTCTGACCCTTTCCCCATTCATCCACTGGGTTTATTAAGCATGTATGTCATTTTTATGCATGAGTAAGAACAGATTAGCTTGAATAAATTGTCAACATATATGTGACCCTGGAGCATAAAAGCAGTCATAAGTTGCACATGTATATTTGTAGCAATAGCCAACAAATACATTGTATGTGTCAAAATTATTGATTTTTTTTTATGCCAAAAATTGTAATTTATCAATATTTAGATTTTTTTGCACCCTCAGATTCCAGATTTTCAGAATAGTTGTATCTCAGCCAAATATTATCCTATCATAACAAACCATACATCAATGGAGAGCTTATTTATTCAGCTTTTAGATGATTTATAAATCTCAATTTCGAAAATTTGACCCATTAATGACTGTTTTGTGGTCCAGGATGCACACACAACAGCACACACACACACACAAACACTATATATTATATATAAGTAGTTCTTGAGCACTGTCTAATGAGCACTGTTAATGATACACAAAAGTAATGTGATTTTTGTATTCAGCATGTCAAACTTCATAAAGAAATATTAAAAATAAAAGCAAAACAAAACTTTTATAAAAAAAAATGTTTCCGATGTAATTAATGATTCTAATTAGCTACCACTGCAATAAAAAAAAATAAAAAAATTTATTTAACATATGCGTCTATGCTTTATTTGTTATAATGAGAGGCTGAGAGTGAGTAGAACTCAGTAAACTTGTTAAAAACAAAACCCTTTCAGGGTTTGAGGATATTGAGTGGATTCTGACTAACCTAGAGTAAACTCCTCTGACTGGGCATTGCGTGGCACGCGACATTCCTTGATTGTCTACAATACTACTATAGACGACTACTACTTATACTAACTAGCTCGTATAATTTATAATAATAATTATTATTATTATTAGAGGAGTTGCCTTTGAGCATCAAAAAAATTGCTGAAAAGTTTGCATCCCTGAATAAACATTTGCATACTGATCTGGAACCTCCATTAAAGCCTAATTATTTTTTTATAAAGTCTGGGTATTTTGCACAGCCAAATGTCATTAAACACAGCTTAGAATGTCTAATTGTTTTGTCCTCTTCCATCTGTTACATTAGAAATGAGGCAACAGAAACTGAGTCATTTTGGCTCAGTCTTCATCTCCATCTTAACTCCTGGCATTATGCTATCACGATGCAAATGCTCTCCGGCATCTCTCATTAATAACAACTAAATGTCCTCCATAATTTTCCTTTTGCTTGAGACACTTTATTCCGTCTAGCAAAATATGTGACCAAATCTGAGCAATACGGGCCTCAGATTCTTTGTCTTTCGTGACAGTTTTCTCTATTACCCATGATGCCGAAAGAGTCCTCCGTGTGGAAAATCTCCTGAAGACAAGCTCCATGGCTCTCTGAGGCTGTTTGCACTTGTAGAATGAAATGAAGCATGCAGAGAAAGCTGAGAGCGACCAAAAGCTTAAAGAAGCTAAAGTAGCTTTCTGAAGTCATCTGTGAGTGGTGAGGAGCCACGCTGCTACATTTACAACAGTGACATTCAGCTACAGCAGAAAAGGCCAGGGAAAATATAGGGAAGCACTCATCCTGTTTTCTGATCGTAGCACAGTAATGAGACTTTACTGCTGCAGTGCATTTTTCACACTTGCACAGCTTTTCTGTCTATTTTTGGATCACACATCTCAACACACCCCTCCGATGCATTTATCCTTCTGTGTCATTGTGTTTAGTTTGTAGTTGTCAGCAGTTAAAACAATTAAAATTCAATTAGAAATGCTGCCTTCAACTCACGTCAGAATGAGCATTTTTTTCAGACGAGAACACACAAACCCCAATCCTACCTTACAAACCGTAGCCATCTGTCACACCAGACATGCTTTTCTGTTTCCTTATGTAAGTCTATGGAAATCATGTGTATTTAGATGCAAAATGTGGATAGAGACATAATTACTTAACCACAAGGATGTATTTTATTCCTTTTTCCAACTCTTGAAATATTGAGAAGTTGTGTCGCCCTCATCAGTAAGATCACCTACATTTGCTCCAAGGTAAACAAATGTTATGGTAACACTTTACAATAAGGCTTAATTTGTTATCATTAGGTAACTACACATATAGTTAATCTGACTAACAATACTGCATTTATCTTAGTTAATTTACTAATAATTATTTTTTTTAAATCTGAAGTTGTATCTGTTAAAATTACACTGTAAAACCTAATGCTCAACATAATTAATTGGTTTGAGTAGGGAAAACTTCAATTAAGGTGTGTTTCTTTTGTTGTAGACATTTAAAACCAGTAGTCATGTGACCTCTAAACTACAGGTTTTTTTTGGTTGATCATTTAAGTTTCTGTGATATAGTTGTAAGATGATCCCCCTCACAGGTGGGCCGCGGCCCACTAGTTGGCCTTAGAGTGCAATCTGGTGGGCCGTGTAGGCAGTGGTAGACTAACCCGAATTAATTTTCATTTATTTTTTAATTGACAAATCTAGTTATTTTGTAATTATCTAATTGTTCTTATGAATTTATATGATCAAAAACACTCAAGTCAATTCAAGATGCATTATCTAAAAGCTAATTTATATTTAAATTTCGCAACACCAATCACGTCACAACGTCAGATTGAACGTTTGTTCGATCAGATGCAGTAACTACGTTACTGTAATATGGATCGTTTTCTGAAAAGAAAAGCAGATTTGGGAGACAGACCTGTGCAAGTAAAGGCTTCGAAGTGTGTGGTGAGAAAATACGACGCTGAATACATTAAATTTGGTTTTATAAGGGCAGGTACTGAGACTAAGCCGAAGGCTCAGTGTGTTGAATGTGGAGAAATTTTGTCAAATGAGGCGCTAAAACCATCAAAGCTGCAGAGACATTTGAACTCAAAACACCCGGCTGTGTTGGGAAGCCAAAATAATATTTTCTAAGGAAAAAAGATGGGCTTCAGGCTCAGCAATAAGTCATAACATCGTTATCAACTCAATAAATAGTCACCTTGAAAGCTAGCTATATGGTTGCCGCTCGTGTTGCTCATAGTAAGAAAGCCTTTACTATCGCCGAGGAACTTATTTTGCCAAGTGCTGTGGATATGTGTCGAGAGTTACTGGGTGATGCAACTGCAACCAAAATTCAGTCAATACCACTTTCCGATGACACTGTGGCTAGACGAATTGTTGACATGAGCGTTGACATTGAATGCCAACTCGTGGAATGAATAAAGGCAAGCCCTTATTTTGCCATACAGCTGGACGAGTCGACGGACATAAGCAATGCCGCGTTACTGTTAGTTTTTGTCCGATACTGCATGGACAGTAATCTTTGTGAATATCTGCTATTTTGCAAAGAACTTCCAACGAGAACAGGGGCAGATAATGTCATGCACTGGCTTGATGAGTGCTGAAAAAGGTCTTGATTGGAAATACTGCTCAGTTATTTGCACAGACGGCGTGGCTGCTATGACTGGAAAACATTGCGGTGTCGTTAAACAAATCCAAGAGCGAGTGCCAGATGCAAAGTGGACGCACTGTTTCTTGCACAGGTAAAGTCTTGCAACAAAGCAGATGTCACCAGAACTGCATGAGGTCATGAACATTGCTGTGAAAACTGTTAACTATATTAAGAAAAATGCACTCAACTCAAGGTGTTTTGCAGCTCTGTGTCAATGACTTGATGCTGATCATTTGCAGCTCTTGTACCACAGTGAAATATGGTGGCGTTCAAGAGGATGTGTGCTTAATCGTCTTTTTGAACTGAGAAAAGAAGTGCACACATTTCTGAAAGAGCAACGCTCCCCTCTTGCTGAGCATTACACTGATGATGAATTTTGTGCAAAACTGGCCTACTTATCTGATATATTTGATCAGTTAAATCAGCTGAATGTATCAATGCAAGGCAGAAACAGCACAGTGTTTTTGGTTTCAGACAGAATTGAGGGATTCAAGAAAAAAACTCATTCTTTGTAATAGAAGAGTCAAGGAGGGACGATTTGACATGTTTCCACATCCGAGTGAAGCATTGGAAGCCTCTTCTCATGTGAACATATCAAGTGGCATAACCCAGCACTTGTCTCAGCTGTCTCAAAAGTTTGCTGACTACTTCCCAGAGGACCCTCGACATGGAAACCTTTGGATTTTGGACCCATTCTCTGTGGATCCTGCTTCAGAAGACATGGCTCTGTCCACTGTGTTGGAAAATGAACTAATGGAACTATCAGCTGACAGTAGCCTAAAACTTGAATATCCCTCTCTGTCAAAGCGGGCAATCAAATTTCTATTGCCTTTCACCACCACATACTTATGTGAATCAGGGTTATCCACTGTGACTATCACAAAATCAAAAGCAAGGAGCAAACTGAAAGCTACTTTGGATGCTACTCTCCGTGTCAGTCTCTCACCCATTTCACCGAGACTTGATCTTATTATCTCCAGGAAGCAAGCCCAAGTGTCTCACTGAGGGTATGCAGAATATGCATTTTGTAGCAAGGTTTGTCTCGGTATTTACGGTTTTTCTCATGTGAACTACTCCAAAACCTGTTCATGTAAATATGTTAGGCTTAATCATTTTTGGATGTGTGGGAAGGGGTATAAGTAACATGTCCAGTTTTTCTCCAGTTGAATTGTAAAATAATATATATATTTAATACATGTAACATTTACGTAATGCTTCAAGTTTGTTTAATATGTAAGATTGTTTTAAACAGTCATGTTCATATCGCTAATTGTATTTGATAAATTACACTTACAGTATGTAAATTGGGGTGAATGAACTTTGTTGAACATTTCTGCTAATGAATAGAGAGAATGTTTCCCTCTTGTGTGTCTGACCTGTTGTTACAGGTATGTTAGTCTTGATGTGGGGATGTATTATTAATTAATTTGTTAAAAGAGTGTTCCCCTTGTGTCTGACCCAGTCACTGGTCTGACCTGCCCTGTTATTGTTACAGGAATAAATGGTTATGGAGTAAACCTGCCAAGTCTTTTTTTATACAAGGAGAGTTTTCATCTATATAGCTGATTTGACCTAGTCTGCTACAGTGGCATCAGATTAACAGCAGATTATATCATTGTACTTTTTGAATTTTCTGTTATTCTGTGTTCATACTATCATATTTGGTGGGCCATGAGTTGCAAAAGTTTGAGAACCCCTGTGCTAGAGTTACTTCCTGTTTTACAACTGAGGAAGGTGTTTGGATAGACACCGAAACGTCTTGTTGATTTCTTTTATATATAGTCCAGTGATTTTAATAAACTAATTTTTGAATGTTTTTATTAACTGGATGATTTAGCTATGAATCTACACAGATCACAAACAAATGTCATAACCCTTTTAAAGCATTTATTTCATATTATTCTTTGCCAATGTTAAAAATATTTGACAATATTAAGTAAAATGTATGAATTATACTTATCAAATATCAGTTAAGAGAATGCATTGTGAGTACAAAATAGTAATCTGCCAGTTCTGCTTAATTAAACTTTTAATTTCTTAACTTTCAACTTTTTATGTAACTGATTACCTCAAATGTTTTTAGTTTTTCCAATTTATTCGGGTTTACAGTAATCCACTTAGACTATGAAGAAACAATGAACAATTGTATTTTGTTAAATAACATTTAAAATAGGTTAATAAATGCTGTAAACATATTGCTCAAAGTTAGTTCATGTTAACTAATGCATTAAATAATTAGACTTTTTCATAAAGTGTTACCAGTGTTATTAACTTTACGTCATTTACATATCGTACGGTTTTTAGAAGCATTAAATTCTATTTATACTAAGGAAAAATTGCAATATTTTGTTTGGACCAAGTGTAAATAGTTTTAGATGCATATTTACACTTAGTGCAACTAGTGGTAAATACTATTTACATCTCAGTGTTTTGTAGTACATAATAAAATAGAATGCAATAATAGCATACTTACTGTATATGATTATATTTTAAAGCCCAAGAAGGTCCATTGTTATGTCATTCCTAGTGTGGTGGATTTTACATGAAACAATCTCCCTTACATTTTTAAGCATACACATCTTAAGCATATGCCCTAAATTACATGACCTGATAGAAGTGACATCATTTCCTTGGAGGGAAAGAAACTCCAAGAACAAAGTAACTCATATTCACAAACTTTTCTCTCTTGTCCACATTTTTAGAATTTATCCAATAAAACATATAATGTCCACTCTGTTGATTTATACTGGACATATTTGATAATAGCAAATCTTTAACATACAGTAAATTATGTTAATTGAAATTATTTATTATGTTTTTTTTTTATTTTTTAGAAAAATAGCATAGAATTTTTTATATTTGTCATTTATCAGTTATTCATAAAATGAAAATAACTGATAACTGAAAATCAGCTTATTAGAACTGGCTAGAATTTTAATATATCTGTGCATCCTTAAAAAGCAGCGTTCCTAAAGTTGACCGCAAAATTTAGTTTCTTAGCATTTCGTAAAGGCAGAAAATTCTTCTCTTTTAGTCAGTTTATGAGGCGACATGCTGCCTCAGAGCTGTTTGGTTGTGCAAGCCTGAGAATGAGAAAAAGCATAAATTACACACAAAATGCACATCCTTTGTGCTTCATTTTGTCGCAAGAATGATAAAAGCTTCCTGTGTTTGTCTGGACGTGAAAGAGAAAGAAATAGGAAATTGCATGTCTGTTCTATTCTAACCAAAATCACTTGAACTATCATAATAATAATCATGCTTTCGAAGCTGTAAGTAGGGGCTCCCCAGAGAATAAAAAGAGTGACACAGAAGGGAAAGAAACTCAACAGTAAGGAATTTGAGGTTTTGTGCTAAATGGTGATTTAAGACCCAGCAATTAATGGCTGTTAATGACTGAAACTGGGTTTAAACCTGGTTCAGTGAAGGAGGGATAAATAATGAACCATGAATGTTCCTGCCTCCCATTGCTCTGAATCAATATACCTTTATAGAAATGGAATGCAGTAGAACACTGAAGTGCTCATTAAAAACGCTGATGCTCATTGTGGTTATGGGTTTGTGAGTATAGAGGCTTTAATCCGAGCTCTCAATGCTGTTCTCGGGCACATTTTATACTTTTCCATTGCTGTATGGATCCCAGATTGTGATTGAGAGGGATAAATACATCTCTGGCTACTGCCAGTACTCATTTAACAGTCCCTTACCCACATGCCATTCTACGCACCCACACGCACACACACGCACACACACACACACCACACACACACACACACACACACACACACACACACACACACAGACCACACACACACACACACAGAGAGAGAGAGAGAGCCACATTACTGCTGCTAGCCAACACCTCCTCAGTGGAGATGAACGAGCCCTGGCTCATTGTTTCCTCGCCAATCAGAGCATCTGTCTCAAGGTCTCACTCTTTCTGTTCCTGTTTACTGTAAGACACAATCTACACGTCTATTCTCAAGTGTACAGTCAAGGGCTTTTCAACTTTGCAAAGCTCAGGGGCCGCAAAGCAGGATCTCTTTAGCCTGTAAGACTGTGTGCTTAATTTTGTAGCAATTTTTATATCAAAAATGCAAGTAGAATATGTGCTCGGTTCAATATCATACAATCATACAACAGTAGTTGTACAGGCTTTTGTCATGATAGTTATTTGAGCTGGAGCTTCAACTCTGTTATACTTAAAATATTCAATATTTAAAAAAAGAGAACTCCTGTCAACATTCATAAAGTAAGAATAGTTATTCTGTAAATATATGAAATATTTTAAAATAATTTTATCTAGACATCTAAAATTTGTAAACCGGACTAATAAAGTCAACATAAAATCAAAATTAAGGTCACTTTATTTTCAGGTCCAGTTCTCACTATTTACTGAGGCGTTTTCCCTCAATAAACTCCTAATTTGCTGCGTATTAATAGTTAGCAATACGCAGGCTAATAAGCAACTAGTTCATAGTGAGAATACATGTAATCTGTTAGCATTCCCATTCATGTTTAGCCTGTTGCAGGTTACGCTGGTCTACAGCTTTCAGTCAAACTTTACTAATTCAGGGTCACTGATAATGAAAATGGTGCTTAAAATTGTTGATTGGCTCTAGTTTTCAAAATAGACTATTGGGTCAGTATATATGAGTCTTGACTTGGAAATGGCAGGGGATGAGTGAGTTTAAAACAGAAATGACTAAAATACATCTAAAATAAAATTACTAAAATACATCTTTGACTGGATCTGTGAATAAATCTGTGAGTAGGTGGGGGCAGTACTTTCTTTTTAGGCAAACAATGAATGATACATTCTGATATGAAACGAATCATGTTATTCCTAAAATCATGGATGATGCAATCATACCTTTGCTGAATAAATTGCCCTGCTATCAGGATTGCCCTACTACAAATTACCCTACTATTGCTGGACAGTGACAGAGATGCTCCATTTAATAAATACAAGAGACAAACCAAGAAGCGCAGAGTACACACTGAATATAATTAAATTTTGCACATAATACAGTTTTTTTGCCTTTTGTTTCATAATAAATTATATTCATAAAACCCTTTTGCTGATTTTTTAAAGTGTTACATAAAGAGGACAGGTGACAGGTACTATTGACACTATACATACAGTGGGGAAAAAAAGTATTTAGTCAGCCACCAATTGTGCAAGTTCTCCCACTTAAAAAGATGAGAGAGGCCTGTAATTTTCATCATAGGTATACCTCAACTATGAGAGACAAATTGAGAAAAAAAAATCCAGAAAATCACATTGTAGGATTTTTAAAGAATTAATTGGTAAATTCCTCGGTAAAATAAGTATTTGGTCACCTACAAACAAGCAAGATTTCTGGCTCTCACAGACCTGCAACTTCTTCTTTAAGAGGCTCCTCTGTCCTCCACTCGTTACCTGTATTAATGGCATCTGTTTGAACTTGTTATCCGTATAAAAGACACCTGTCCACAACCTAAAACAGTCACACTCCAAACTCCACCAAAGAGCTGTCAAAGGACACCAGAAAAAAAAAATTGTAGGCCTGCACCAGGCTGGGAAAACTGAATCTGCAATAGGTAAGCAGCTTGGTGTTAAGAAATCAACTGTGGG
Organism: Sinocyclocheilus anophthalmus; assembly: GCA_018155175.1. Classification (NCBI taxonomy): domain Eukaryota; kingdom Metazoa; phylum Chordata; class Actinopteri; order Cypriniformes; family Cyprinidae; genus Sinocyclocheilus; species Sinocyclocheilus anophthalmus. Next base: position 6,451 of record JADLZN010005697.1, on the reverse strand, counting down.
AGCAATTATTATAAAATGGGGGGGGTGGAAAAGACATACAAGACCACTGATAATCTCCCTCGTTATGGGGCTCCACGCAAGATCTCACCCTTTGGGGTCAAAATTATCACAAGAACTGTGAGCAAAAATCCTAGAACCACACGGGGGGACCCAGTGAATGACCTGCAGAGAGCTGGGACCAAAGTACAAAGGCTACCATCAGTAACACACTGAGCCGCCAGGGACTCAAATCCTGCAGTTCCAGACGTGTCCCCCTGCTTAAGCCACTACATGTCCAGGCCCGTCTGAAGTTTGCTAGAGAGCATTGGATGATCCAGAAGAGGATTGGGAGAATGTTATATGGTCAGATTAAACCAAAATAGAACTTTTTGGTAAAAACTCAACTTGAGGAGAAAGAATGCTGAGTTGCATCCAAAGAACACCATACCTACTTTGAAGCATGGGGGTGGAAACATCATGCTTTGGGGCTGTTTTTCTGCAAAGGGACCAGTACGACTGATCCGTGTAAACGAAATAATGAATGGTGCCATGTATCGTGAGATTTTTGAGTGAAAACCTCCTTCCATCAACAAGGGCATTGAAGATGAAACGTGGCAGGGTCTTTCAGCATGACAATGATCCCAAACAACGCCCGGGCAACGAAGGAGTGGCTTCGTAAGAAGCTTTTCAAGGTCCTGGAGTGGCCTAGCCATTCTCCAGATCTCAACCCCATAGAAAAGCTTTGGAGGGAGTTGAAAATCCGTGTGTTGCCCAGCGACAGCCCCAAAATATTACTGCTCTAGAGGAGATTTGCATGGAGGAATGGGCCAAAATACCCGCAACAGTGTGTGAAAACCTTGTGAAGACTTACAGAAACCGTTTGACCTCTGTCATTGCCAACAAAAAGTATATAACAAAGTATTGAGATGAAATTTTGTAGGTGACCAAATACTTATTTTCCAATATAATTTGCAAATAAATTCTTTAAAAACCTACAATGTGATTTTCTGGATTTTATTTTTTCTCATTTTGTCTCTCATAGTTGAGGTATACCTATGATGAAAATTACGGGCCTCTCTCATCTTTTTAAGTGGGAGAACTTGCACAATTGGTGGCTGACTAAATACTTTTTTCCCCACTATAGATAGACAGAAAATGAATTACCATGACCACAAGATTTAATGGGTAACCTGAAACAACAGGGTACAAATTCAACAAGGGAAAACGAAGTAACACATGAAGTGAGCAGTGAAACAAAGTGAACAGAAAACCCAGGTCAAAAAGAATAACTTGAAGGGTCATATGTCAATTAAATTTTTCCTTTACTCTTTGAATGTTACAAGTGCCCCAGATGTCTACCTCACTATGTGGGAAGGTTTGTTTAACGCCGCCCAAATGTTCACGCAAATTAAGAAGGCGTAACTTTTTATTCTCGCTGTAGTATTGTTGCCCACAAAGCCGCCCCGCCGCCAGGTCGTGACGGCGCTGTTGTTTCATTGTGAAAGCGAAACTACTTCCAAAAGAGGACGATATCGCTTCGTCATTCCTGGAGCTGATCCATGCTGGTTGCTGAGGAAACTTCGCGCTGTGGATCACCGGATCGGCTTTCACCATGGACGAAGCGGAGTCCAGCCCGGGGTCGCCACATGTGGTTGCCGCAAGCCTCCTTCATCGAATCCGCCGGCCGTGTTGACTCTGTGTGTTTCGTTTTGAAAGCGAAACTACTTTGTTTGGTCTTTCCAAAAGAGGACACGACTAGAAATCATTGGTTAAGTTGTATTTACAACACTGTATTTCCAGAACAGTTCAACCCAATATTCAGATGTGTGCAGCACATTTTATGGAGGACTGTGTCCTGATCTTGGTTGAGTAGACTACAATGCCGGCTGTTCGGACTCAAAGACTGTAAGTACGTTTTTATTAATAAAGAATTTGCCACTGACGATTCAAACGCGAGTTTTGAGCAGTGTAACATAGCACTTGTTGTTTGTCATTTCTCCTATCACAAATGCAAACATGGTTTTATGTTTACTTTACCAGCGGCGCAATGCAAACAACTGGACAGTCATTATAATCCATAATTATGTCCCCACTGGATGCAACTAATGCCTCGTTTATAATGGTTTTCATGTTTTTGTCTCGTCGCTCCGGCCTGACAGGTCATCATCACAGTATGGTGAGGGGCGTAACTTTTCCGTCACACGCTTGAGGCATTCGGACAATCACAATGCCCTGGATAGCTGGCCAATCACAGCACAAACCTCGCTTTTTCAGACCGATGAGCTTAGTAAAAATGTACCGTTCAGAAAGGTGGGGCATAGAGGAGAAACAATAATGTACAGTTTGTGGAAAATAATGTGTTTTTTTTAACCTTAAACTGCATAAAAAATACATAAAATAATGTTCTTTTTAGAAACATCATATGACCCCTTAATTGTACTAACTGTTGATCCACTCTATTTAATATTTATTATATTATACTAAGTGCATAATAAATGTGTTATTTTGGAACAACTTTAAGTATGTTAAGTGTTCTTTAAGATATGCTTAAGATCAATTTTAAGCTAATTGCGTTATATTTTAATATATTTAGTTGTGTTAAAATGGAACAACTTCAAGTATCTTTAGTGTAATGTAATTGTACTTCTTCACATTATTTAAAATACACTTTTATAATTCTTGAAGTAGTTAGATTACATTGTAAGCTTCACTTTAATGTGCTTTGAACATTTTCAATAGCATTTTAGCTCATTAGAAATGCATTACCAGTACACTATTAGTTAATAAAAAGCTATTTTCAGCATTCTTATATGGTATATTAAAAAGTACAAAAATCATTAAATGAACATGACACACACGTACACACACCTTCAAATCTAGATAACTTTAATATACTATATAATGTGAACATTACAATAAATTCCTTGAGTACATTAAAAAAGTACAGCATATACAAAGTCTTGTCCAAAATAATTATAATAAATTAAATAAAGCTCAGTGAAACGCTGTAACATAACTACTTTAATCTATTTGTAGAACATTTCTGTTATACCTGTATTACTGGAAAGTACACTATGAATATTCCATCATTGAATAAAAATGCATAATGCAATTTTCTGCACTCCACACAAAGAAGTTTGCGGAAAAACAATAAAGCACAGAAGTGAATAAAGTGCATTTTTTACAAACCCAAGCCTCCAAATAGCTGCAATAAAACAAAGAAACAGAACATTTGAAATGTCACCATCTTCATCTTTAAGTGGCGGAACACTTTTCTGTGAGTTTGACTTGATGCATTTTCTGCATCTGAGGGCTTGCAATTCAGAATCGTGGTATTTGAAAATGTCTTCATCACAGGGTCTGTGAAAGGGAAAAGAATTAATCAGTGGTTTTAAGTGGTGTTTTTGAATATAATATATATTGTAATTTGCATAAATATGCATTATAATTGCTTTAACTGTTCTCCATTTATCTTTCAATGCTTGGACTAAATCCACATCAAGCTTGACATGAGCGTCCGTTTTGTCCTCTTGTCTGTCGTCACCATACAGCACTCTCTGTTACATTGAACATAATGTTAGAAAAGGCACAACATCTCTACAACAGAAGTGCTGATTCCAAAGTTAGCATGACACTCAGAGTCCCAACAGTCACTTTCTGAGGAAATATGTCAGCCAGAATTAAAGAGATTTATTGATATGAGATTAAAACATACTTACCACTCTCTTCTTTGCTCGTCTCTCTGATCTGATTTCAATTCATCTTCTATTGCAACAGCAGCTGATCCGAAAGCAACACATTTTAACTAATATTTCACAATGAAATACTCATTTATACTTAACATTTACTTCATTACAATTAAGCCAACATTTTAAGGAAAAAAACTCAATGGTTTACATGCTATAACGACAAATCATTCTTTCTGCCAATACATTGGACAACATTTTTATATTTGTTATATCACAGACTTCAAGCAACCATACTGTGCCTATAGCCTAGTTGTTAGATAACTAGCTAGTAAGTCTTGTAAGTTTTGTGTTACAGCGGTTAACGTTAGCAATCTACGTGTTAGCTAACATTTGCAAATGCACACCAGCATTATCTAGGAAAAACTATGAAGTGAGCTCAAAGTTATTTGAGCTCACTTCATCGACTTGGCATCGACTTGGCAAATGCACCTTTTAAGCACCTATTAAGTTGACTTGGTTTTCTAGTCAGGAAAATAAAATAAAGCGAAACTTGGATGATTTCTGCTGAAAACACGTTACCATCTCAATATCATACAACATGATTGGACTATTACCTGCAAAGCGGATTTGAAAAGCTTGGTTCTGATTGGTCAAACTGAATGCAGCTGCTCTTAAAAAGAACATCCAACTAACAATGACAAGTAACAGAATTGAAATACTTACGCAGAGTCACAAAATAATGAGGTTCCAAATCTACAGACAGATGCTTAGAGAAGCTGGGAAAAATAAAGATATAACATAGATATTATATTATATTAGATTAGATTAGATTAGATTAGATTCAACTTTGCCATTGTGCAGAGTAAGCACAGAGCCAATGACATTCAGTTAGCATCTAACCAGAAGTGCAAATAACAGAGTATATAAATAAATATAGATTATGTGTATATACATTAAGCTTTATGACATATAGTGCAAGTTATGAGGTAGGAGGGCAGAGACCAGCTCAATGCAAATGACTGTACATATAACATAGTGTGCATAGTATAAACAGGAGGAGTATTATACAGTGAGTATAAACAGAAGGTGCATTATACAGTGAGGTACGTAAATAGCATATGTTTATATATGGCCAATGACCATAACAGTGCAAATGGCATCCGGAGGTAGAAATGTGCAAGGGAATGTGTAAAATATCAGAGAAATGTGCAAAATAGCAGAGGGAAAATAAGACCATTGAGAGGGAGGAGTGCAGACTTTTTTTTTTTTTTTTTTTTTTTTTTTAAAGTTAGCATTTAGTGGTCCATCTAGGATGTAGTGTTCAGCGCTTGAGATTGGAGTTCAATAGGCTGACCGCTGAGGGAAAGAAACTGTTCCTGAGTCTGCAGGTGCAACAGCGAAGACTCCTATAACGTCTCCCCGATGGGAGAGGAATGAACAGTCTGTGATTGGGGTGAGAGGAGTCTTTGATGATGCTTCTCACTCTCTTTAGGCAGCGTTTATGGTAAACGTCTTTGATGGAGGGTAGCCCAACACCAGTGGTGTATTGGGCAGTTTTCACCACCCGCTGGAGGGCTTTCTGGTCCGAAAAAGTGCATTTGCCATACCACACTGTGATGCAGTTTGTGAGAATGCTTTCAATAGTGCAACGGTAAAAGTTCAGCAGGATGTAGGGAGACAGGTGAGCTTCCCTTAGTTTCCTAAGGAAGTAAAGGCGCTGTTGTGCCTTTTTGATCAGTGTGGAGGTATTGCGGGTCCAGGAAAGATCCTCAGAGAGATGGACACCAAGGAACTTGAAGCTCGCCACAGGCTCCACTTCAGCTCCATCAATGTAGATGGGAGTGTGTGTGACCTATCCTAGACTGCCGGTGGTCCATAATCAGTTCTTTGGTCTTCTGGGTGTTGAGTGCAAGGTTATTGTTGGCACACCATGTTGCTAGATGCTGAACCTCGTCCCTATAGGCCGTCTCATCATTGCCGCTGATCAGGCCTACCACCGTGGTGTCATCTGCAAACTTGATTATGGAGTTAGAGCCATGCACAGGTATGCAGTCGTGGGTGAAAAGGGAGTAGAGTATTGGGCTCAGCACACAGCCCTGTGGTACCCCAGTGTTTAAAGTGAGGACAGAGGAGGTGTGGTTACTGATCCTAACAGACTGTGGTCTGTTGGTGAGAAAGTCCAGGGTCCAGTTACAGAGGGAGGGGCTGATGCCAAGATCACAGAGCTTGGAGATCAGCTTGGATGGGATCACAGTATTGAAGGCGGAACTGAAATCAATGAATAGCATCCTGATATATGTGTTGGTTCTGTCCAGGTGTGTCAAGGCAGAGTGGAGAGCTGAGGCGATGGCATCCTCTGTTGACCTGTTGGATTTGTAGGCGAACTGGTATGGGTCCAGTGTTGGGGGCAAGCATGTTTTCAGGTGGGAGAGGACCAGTCTCTCAAAACACTTTGCAATAATGGGAGTAAGAGCAACTGGGCGGAAGTCATTGAGGGCCACTGCACCAGCATGTTTTGGTACGGGTACAATGGTGGTTGTTTTAAAGCAGTTTGGAACAATGGCTTGGGCCAAAGAGAGGTTGAAAATGTTGGTGAAGACCTCAGCTGTTCTGCACAGGCCCTAAGCACTCGGCCAGGGATGCCGTCAGGGCTGGCAGCTTTATGTGCATTCACCTTACACAAGGTGGAGCACACGTAACTGGTGGAAAGTGTGAGTGGCAGGTCGTCAGGTGTGAGCACAGCTTTGATGGGTGGTTCTGTGTTTCCACGATCAATGTGAGCA